>BQKN01000628.1:430476-492648 GCA_022839385.1 Asparagus kiusianus
TTTCACTCTCTAATTCTTGGTGATTGTTTTCTATTTTAACGGGCTTTCTAAGTGACCATTTAACGAGTTTTGGGCCAATGAAGCCTAACCCAATTGGGCTTAGGTCATTAAGTATAGAGATACTCCTTGGGCTTAATTACTCAGTCAACTTAGACTTTATAAGATAGAATCACATTGAATTTAAGAGTTCTTTTTTTTTTCTTTTTGGTGCCCATTTTTCGCACTCTTCTTTTATAAGGTTAGTTTTTTTTAATATATATATGTGTAAGTATATATAGTCTGAAAAAAATGTGTAAATCAAGATAACTTGAAAAAAATATTTTTAACTCTAAGTTAAGCATGCAAAACTTTTATTATTTTTAATTAAAAATCTAAGGTAAGACTTAAGTAAAGTATACTAGTTGAAAAATCATTTCTTAAGAATTTTATTTGGAGTTATCATAAAAGGTGAACTTGAATATGTCACTAACTAAGAATTAGAAAATTTAAAATCTATCAATTAGATCAATTATTACTTAACTCTATTAATTTGGCAAGTGACAATATAATGAATTTTTTTAAGAAAAGAAAAAAAATGACAAAAATGAAACTAAAAAGATAAAATAAAGAGGAAAATATGTACTTCTCACCCCCACACCTAAATTTTGCATTTTCCTCAATGCAAATTCGCTGATGCACAAAGTAAAGCAGATAAGAACTTACATTTGTTCGGTCGATAATGATGATAAGGATCTGCAATTACTGTTAGTATGAGGATGAAGAAATCAAATAAGAGAAAAAAAATATTATTATTATTCTCTTTTTTAAAACCTATGATTTTTGTTGTTGTTGTTGTTTTTTTATTATTTTTTATTATTTTTTTAAGAGAAGAAAGAAGGAGAAAAAAAAGAGAAAATATGTATATATATTTTTTTTCTTTTTTTTAACAAAAGGAGGAAATATGTATATAGTTTTCTTTATTTTTAAGGAAATATGTATCTATATATGTCTTTTTTTAGAATATTTTTCTTTTTTTCTTTTTTTTATAGATAATGAGGTTCATGAAGAACCAACACCTCTTCCTCTCTGAGCGTAGAAAATTCTAAAAATGGTTTTAGACGTTGACCATTTATTTTAAACATGTTATCATTTTTAGGATTTTCTACCTCGACAGCCCCATGTGGAAAAACTTGTTTGACAAAAAATGGACCTGTCCATCTTGATCTTAATTTTCCAGGAAAAAGATGCAATTTTGAATTGTACAATAAAACTTTCTATCCTGGAGAGAAATTTTTTCGTAAAATTGATTTATCATGAAAAATTTTGGTTTTCTCTTTGTAAATTTTTGAGTTTATGTATGCATCATTTCGAATTTTTTCCAACTCATTTATTTGGAGCAATCTGTTCTTACCTGCAGAGTCTGAGTCAAAATTCAACTGTTTTATTACCCACATTGCTCTATGTTCCAACTCCACTGGTAGGTGACAAGCTTTCCCGAATACCAGTCTGTATGGTGACATCCCCAAATTGGCATTGAAAGCTGTTCTATATGCCTAAAGAGTATCACATAATTTTACAGACCAATCTTTTCTGTTATGATTAACTATTTTTTCTAAGATTTGTTTGATCTGTCTGTTTGTGACCTCTACTTGTCCACTGGTTTGGGGGTGATAAGGAGTTGACAATTTGTGTGTGATTGAATATTTCCTCATCAAACTTTAAAAGAACGGTTACAGAAATGTGTACCGTTATCACTGATGATTGCTCGGGGTACTCCAAACCGAGCAAAAATGTTCTCTTTCAAAAACTTGACAACGACTTTGTTGTCATTAGTTTTGCAAGCTACCGCCTCAACCCATTTTGACATGTATTCAACGGCTACTAGAATGTAAATATTTCCAAAGGAATTTGGAAATAGTCCCATGAAATCGATACCCCACAGATCAAAAAGTTTAACGGATAAGATGGGTTGTAAGGGCATCATATTTCTCCTAGTGACCTTCCCTAAAAGCTGACAGCGGTTACAGGTTTTGCAAAACTCGAATGAATCCTTGAAGAGAGTAGGCCAATACAGCCCAGATTGGAGAACTTTTTTAGCTATTTTTCTCGGGCCAAAGTGGCCCCCACAGGCTTGCTCATGACAAAAGGATACAACACTCCTAGTTTTTTCAGTGGGAACACACCTTCTAAAGATCTGATCAGGGCAGTATTTGAACAGATATGGATAATCCCAGTAAAAGTATTTTACTTGGGAGAGAAAACGGGATCTATCCTGTTTGGACCAATGAGAAGGGATCTGGTTCATGGCTATGTAGTTCACAATGTCAGCGAACTATGGGACAGATTGGATTTGTAGGAGTTGTTCATCAGGGAAATGTTCATTGATCGGAACGGTTGATGTTGGTGCATTTGGGAGTCGAGAGAGGTGATCTGCTACGGGGTTCTCTGTTCCCCTTCTGTCAAGAACTTGGATGTCAAACTCTTGAAGAAGGAGAATCCATCTAATGAGCCGTGCTTTAGCATCCTTTTTGGTCAAAAGATACTTTAGTGCGGCATGATCTGTAAAAATTTTGGTTAAGGAACCGATGAGGTAGGACCTGAATTTTTCTGAGGCAAAGACTACAGCTAAAAACTCTTTTTCTGTGACAGAGTAATTTTGTTGGGCATCATTCAGAGTCCTACTGGCGTAGTAGATCACATGCGGTTTTCCATCAAACCGTTGTCCTAAAACAGCACCAATCGCAGAATCAGATGCATCACACATCAATTCGAAGGGTAAGGTCCAATTCGGTGCATGAATGATAGGAGATGTGGTTAGCTCCTTTTTCAGATATTCAAAGGCTTTGAGGCAGTCAGGAGAGAAGACAAATGATGTATCCTTGGCTAAGAGATTTGTCAAGGGTCTAGCAATTTTGCCGAAATCCTTGATGAAACGTCGGTAAAAACCAGCATGACCAAGAAACGATCTGACATCTTTGACTGTTTTGGGAGGAGGGAGATTGGAAATGAGATCTACCTTAGCTTTGTCCACTTCGATTCCCCTATTGAAAACTACATATCCTAAGACAATGCCTTGTTTGACCATGAAATGACATTTCTCCCAATTGAGAGTCAGATTTTTCTCCCTACACCGTTCTAGGACCAGTTTAAGATGATGCAAACATTGGGAAAACGTGTCACCAAAAATAGAAAAGTCGTCCATCAAAATTTCAAGAATTCGTTCTACCATGTCGGAAAAAATGCTGATCATGCAACGTTGGAATGTGGCCGGTGCGTTGCATAATCCAAAAGGCATGCGTCGGTAAGCGAACGTTCCATACGGGCAAGTGAAGGTGGTTTTCTCCTGATCTTCGGGAGCGATAGGGATTTGATTGTAACATGAATATCCATCCAGGAAACAATAGAACTCGTATCCTGCTAAACGCTCTAACATTTGGTTAATGAAATGAAGAGGGAAGTGATCTTTCCGAGTGGCTAAGTTGATTTTTCGGTAGTCAATACAGACTCGCCATCCAGTTTGGATTCGAGTGGGAATCAGCTCATTAGCCTCATTTTGGATCACGGTGATCCCAGATTTCTTTGGAACAACTTGGACCGGACTCACCCATGAACTATCAGAAATGAGATAAATTATCCCATGATCGAGACATTTCAGAATGTCTTTCCTAACGGCTTCTTTTATCACTGGGTTTAACCTACGTTGAGGATCTCTAGTAGGTTTGGCGTCATCTATCAAATGGATTCGGTGTTAAACAATGGTTGGACTAATCCCTTTGATATCAGCCATGGTCCATCCAATGACTTCCCTATTCTCTCTTAAAACATCTAAGAGAGCTTCCTTTTGACCGGTAGTCAAATCAGAAGAGATGATAACTGGTAAAGCTTCGTTTTCCCCTAAGTAGGCATACTCTAGATTTTCAGGTAGAGGTTTGAGCTCTAACTTAGGGGGTTCCTCCACAGATGGGCGAAGCTGGACTCTGGGTTCTATCTCTAAGGGTTCTCGTAACCAGCCAACAGCAAAAACATGATTGACCAGCGGTTCTATCTCTAGTTCGTCATCAGAAAGCTCTTCAATCATTAAATCAGATGCATTTGTATCAGACTCACACTCTCCCTCTTGTTGTTCACTAGATATTTCTTGAATGAAATTCACTTCCATGGGTTCATCAGATGGATCACTAGGCTGTCTTCCTAAGTTGAAAATATTGAGGTCAACAGTCATATTCCCAAAAGATAGTTTTATCTGACCGGTTCTATAATTTATCAAAGCATTTGAGGTGGCTAAGAACGGTCTTCTTAGAATGACGGGGATTTGACTTTTGAGATTGGAAACGGGCTGCGTTTCCAAGACAATAAAATCAACAGGGAAAATGAACTCTCCAACTTTGATCAGAACATCCTCTACCTCTCCTTTGGGAATTTTTACAAATCTATCAGCTAACTGTAGAGTGCATCTTATCGGTTTAAGCTCTCCTACACCTAGCTGTTGATAGACTGAATAAGGAAGGAGGTTGACGCTGGCTCCTAAGTCTAGAAGTACCTTATCAATGTGAGTGTTACCTATGACACATGGAATTGTGGGACAACCAGGGTCCTTGTATTTCAACGGCATGGGTTTTGAAAAAATTTCACTGAGGTTGGCAGCTAAGAAGACTTTCTTAGGGACATTGGTGGTTCTTTTCTTAGTGCATAAGTCCTTCAAGAACTTTGCATAAGAAGAGATTTGTTCGATTGCATCTAGGAGAGGGATGTTGATCTTGACCTGTTTAAACGTTTCTAGGATTTTCTCGACCCGCGGGGAGTTTTTCCTAGGTTTGAGTCTATCTGGAAAGGGGGCAACGGGCCTATACCTATCTAGATCAGGCTCAATCTCAAGTTCAGCGTTTTGGTCATCGGAAGGAATTGCTTCATCGGAAGGAGTGTGTTGGATGGGAGAAGGGGTTTGATCCGGTAGCATTCTAACTTGATTGTCTATTTGTTTCCCTGATCTAAGAGTGTGAATTGCATTCAATTGAGCTGGATTGTTGGAACTGGATCCAGTGTCTTTAGGGTTTGCAACAGGTTGACTTGGGAATTTTCCTTTTTCTCTCTCACTCACGGCAGTGGCTAGTTGCCCAAGTTGGGTTTCTAACCGGGCTATGGCTTGAGTGTTTGAGTTAAGCACTTGGCCGGTTGTTTGCATGAAGGAATTTAAAGTGGTGGATGACTGGGTCAACATGTTGGTCGTTTGTGTAGAAGCTTTGATCATAGCTTCTAAACCCTTTTCTAAGACACTTAAACGTTTGTCATGATCAGAATTTGAAGGATTTGTAGGCTGGTGAGGATGAGGATGTTGGGTTAGAAAAATTGGGTTAGCTTATTGGAAATTGTTTGGTGAGTTGAACGGGACAGTGTTTCCCCTAGGGAATTGTTGGTTCGATGCGGGAATGAAGTTTTGGTTTCCATGAGAATTTCCTTGGTTCCAAGCAAAGTTGGGATGATTTCTCCAACATGGATTATAGGTTGGAGAAAATGGATCATTTCTAGGGCGCTGAAATGCAGCGTTCATCTGTTCTAAAGCATGGTTGTTTCTTAGGAGAGGGCATTCATCTGAAACATGGGTAGAAGACTGACAGTTATGACATCCCGGGGCAGAAACATGATTGATTTGAGCTGGAGCTTGTTCCTTAACTTCTAAGGCTTCTAACCTCCGCAGAATCGTCGCCATCTTTGCTTCAGAAGCAATGTTTGACTCCAGGGAAAGACCACTAGACTTAGATTGGGGAACTGATGAAACCCTATCATCACAGTGTTCCCACTGCATTGTTTTCTCGGATAGACTCTCTAGGAATTCCCGAGCTTCATCTGTGTTTTTCCTCATAAAATCTCCCTGACACATCGATTCTAAAGATGTTTTTGAAGAATAGTCTAATCCTTCATATATGACTTGGCACAATCGCCATTTTTCTAGACCATGATGAGGATTAGATTAAAAGATCTTTGAACCGGTCAAAATATTTCCAGAATGGCTCTCCCGAGACAATTTTGAAGTTTTGAATGCTGTTCCTAAGCTTTACCGTTTTGTGAATAGGGAAAAATTTCTTAAGAAAAACAGTGACAATTCCTCCCAAGTTGAGATGGAATTTGTCGATAAGCTGTACAGCCATTTTTTAGCTTTGTCCTTAAGGGCAAATGGAATAAATCTGAGCTTAATTGCATCTTCGGTTAATTCTCTCATTTTAATCATAATACACACTTCCTCAAATTCCGAGATAAAAATATATGCATCTTCTGTTTCATTACCTAGGAATTTGGGAAGCATGTTTATGTAATGCGGTCTAAGCTCAAAATTTGCTCCATTTACTTCGGGGAGTCTTATGCAAGATGGAATTGCATTTCTGGTGGGGTAACACATATCCTGAAGAACAGGTTGATTTGCCATTTCTTGGATTGGTTCAACACGGATTAAACGATGAGAATTATCCCGAACCCAAGTTTGCATACACAAAAATTTTTTTTTTAAGGAAACAAAGAAAATTAGTTTTTTTATATGAAAAGGTAAAGAAAAAGAAAAAAAATCCTAACTAAAACAAATCAAATCAATCACTTTTTAATCACTCTAATTCTAGGGTTTAGCCTAACTCAACTAGAACAGCTCCTAACCAAAAACTCGTACAATAAAAAGATTAAAGTTTTACCAGGTAGTTAGCCAGGTAAGAATAGTACTAGAGGGTGATCAAAGATCAATTAAGTACCTCTTTCCTTGCGGAGCGTTTTACGCAACCCCTAAACCTTGCTTTAGACACCAACTAATCTGAGAAAACTTAAATCCACTTAAGGATTTTTTGTTCCTTATTGAGCTCGAATCCTTAGAGGCCAACGTCTAATGAGTTTTAGAAGGCTTGGGTTTGTGAAGTAGGGAATTTGTGATTTGTGGGCTAAGGAAAGGGTGATGAAATCCCTTATCTTATCTTGATTGAGGGTTTTGCCCTTAAGAATATTTTAAGTGTGTGCTAAATCAAGTGCTACAATCACTTTGGTAAATTCCTACACTATATGAAATGCAACCCTAGAAATTAAAAGCGACTAAAAAGGATGATAAAAAGAAATTTTTTTTAATTATGGTCAGCAACAATCAAATGTGAGAAGAGAGCTCTTGTTTGAATTTATTATCTTGTTAGTTAATGTTCAAGTGAAAGGTGGATTTTTATTATGGTCAACAAAAATAAAATCTTTTTGTTTTTTTAAATCCTAATTATCTCTAATTGTGAAGCTAACTAAAAAGGGTAGAATTAAAAACTAGATAGATGACTTACCCGAAAGCAATTCTGTAAGTTCTTAATATTCAATCCAAGACTTTCAAGCTCCAAGCGGTTCCTTCAAAAGAAAACACACAAGTTAAAGAACCAAAATAATAAAATCCTATTTAAACACCATTCCCCGACAACGGCGCCAAAAACTTGATGCGGCATAATAAGTACCAAAATTACAAGTGCACAATTGATCAAGTTATAGTATAAAAGTTATCGATCCCACAAGGAAGGTGATTTTAAGAGATTATTATAATAGGTTCTTATGTTGTGTGCGTGACAAAAATAGGATTAAAAAATAAGTGTGATTGTGATGAGTGGTTGTTGTGAATATATGCAAGAGACAATAAATTGAATTTTAGAGAAAAGAAATAAGAATCAAAGAATAAATGAAATCGAAGGCAAGAAAAAAGAATGAATAAAATCAAGAAATAAAAATCACAAATGAAAGGAAAATTCAAGAAAGTCAAGATGGAAGTTTCAATTTAAGATATGAGAAATCTAGAATTTAATCCACTAACTAATCTTAATTATAAAATACAAATTATTCTCTTTTTATTATATTTCAACTTAGATTTATTAAGCATAGACTATCAAACCATTTAAGGAAAGTATAACCTATCAAATTATCATCTAAGTCAAAATTACTATTCATGATAAGAGAAATAACAAGATAGTAATCCTAGAATTCATAAGTATAACCTATCAAATCATTTAAGATAAGCATAGATTATCAAATTCTTCTTCTACCGATTAGTTTTCTAGTTGATTATCCTAAACATGAATATTTTAAGTGCAAGAGAATAATTTGCATAATATAAAGAAAATTAGACTAGAATCATATAATTCTAAGATTCATACAAGAATTAATTTCACATCTTAAGAAATAAAAATAAGAAGAAAAAGAACTAATTACCAAATTAAAAAGAAAATAAAAATCTAAACTATGAACAAGAAATAAATCTAACTACAAAGAATTAAAATCTAAAGCATAAAATAAATTACAAAAATTAAATGCAAGAAAATAAATCTACTCTACAAAATAAAGTGCAAAGAAAAAACAAAAAAATAAATCTACACTACAAGCATGAATGTAAATCTAACTAATAAGCAATAATAAAAAAATTACTAAAAAGAAATAAAAGAGAAAAATAAAAGAAAAGCAAACCTTCAAACTTTTCTTCATCTCCATCATCATCATCCAACAAAGAGAAGAAGATTTGAAGTGGAGAAATTTTTTTTATTATTAATTGCAACAAAAGTTATAATTTTTGGAAGGCCTTCTCAATTAAGAGTAGCCCTTCTCTCCAAATGGAGTTACAAAATTTTTCACACCTCTAACCCCTCACTCTCTACCCCTATTTATAGTAAACATCAGTGAATGAGAGCCATTGGATTGAAATCTTACCCAAAAACATCAAAAATCAGCCTTAGATTCGTAACTAACTGCCCAGGGTATCGATGCCCGCATCGATGCAGGCATCGATGTAGCCATCGATGCAGACATCGATGCCTGCCCTTCTCCTGTGTGCTGTCCGCAGATCCTCTTGTATTTGGCTTTTGGGTTTGGGTCTTTGGCTTTAGCTTGGACTTTTGGGCTTTGACATTTAGGCTTTGGCATTTTCTCTTGATTTTTTCACTGGGCTTTGATTTATTTCTTATTAAATATTTGAAAGAATTCCTTTGGCTTCATGGGCTTCATTTCTTCATTTAAACAATGGGTTTTTGTTGAGAGATGAAAGTTTGAGATTTATTCTTCATTAACCTGCAATTAAAGATAAGAACAATTATTAGTAGCATATTTATTCATATAAAATAGATAATGAGGATATAAAATTGTAATAAAATGTGATTATCAATTATACCCTGAGAATCCGTCCATAAAGGACATTCTCTCAAAACCACACGTGTTATTAATGATGACATCCGTGATGGGTAGAGGAAACTCGTCCTTTGGACAGGCTGCGTTGAGGTCCCTGAAGTTGATGCAGATGAGGATCTTACCGTTCTTCTTCAGGACTAGAACTATGTTGGCTACCCAGTTAGGGCGTTGTTCCTCTCTGATGAAGCCGGATTCGATCAGCTTTTTTCACTTCGGCTTCGATTGTCTCCATGATTTGTGGATGAAACCGTCTCTACTACTGTTTGACGGGCTTGATGTCTGAACCAATGTTGAGGAGATGCATGGTGATCCTAGGATCGAGGTCGTGCATGTCCTCATAGTTCCATGCGAAGACATCAATATATTCTTGTATGAGGGATATGAGGTCCTCCTTCTCCTGGGGAGACAGACTGTTACTGATGAATATAGGCTTAGGGTTAGCTTCGTTGCCCACATCTATCTGAAGTATCTTATCCTCTGTGGGCGGTTCACGCTGTTCGAAGCGTCCACTCCATTGAGCACTAACGTGGCGGTCCCACGTTTCATCATAAAGTGGGACCTGCTCATCTTCTGCTGCTTCAGCAGTATCAGTCGTAGTCATGTTGACTGTGAGATCTTTGAACAAGTCTCCCACACTGACGTCTGAGTTCCAAGCTAAGTATATTGATGATTGATCATCTGAACAGGCGTCATCGGAATCCTCACCGAAGTTGCAGAACAATTCTGATGAGGAGGAAGTATAACCCAACCCTCTTCGAGTCTTGCTGAAGTAGTTTGGGGGGCCTTCCTTTAGGCACGTAGGTGGATCAGATGACCGTCTTCCGCCCTCTGCCGTAGTTCAGGCCCTCTTGACGAGTGAAATCATAGCCCATGTCCCTCATCAAGCGCTTCGCTATTTGAATGTATTGTGAAAACTGGGGTGCGGGTTCTTCTTCTTCGGATTCGTCCCACAACGTGCGCAAGGGGTGATCGATTCTTCCAAAGATAATATCCTTCTGGTAGTCAACCTGGGTGGACATAACGAACAAAGCCTGTGAGGACTCGATTGTTTGTCTTTTTGCAACATACGATGAGCACACATGCAAGTGTAAGGAAGAGTCACTGTACAAACCCAAAATTGAATCACTGGGCCTGTCATCATCAAATTTCAGATAAGATGACAAGTAAGTAAAGTAGAACTTCTCATTCAAGATAATCCTGTTCGCTTGACCAGCGTCGATTACATTATGGCCTTCGTAGCCGATTACAATTGATTCAAAATTGTTCAGGACAAGGCCATCACCGTATTCGGGTTCACTATCTGCTTCACTGTCACTCTAGGGCTCCTCGATTGATGGTTCATCAAGGTCTTGGTAGAGTAGGGAATCCGTGAAGTAGTTTTCGACTCCCTTGAAGGGTTGTTTGTCAGCAACCACCATTTTTACCCGATCGTAGTCATCCACGTATTTTAGGCATTGATGTAGTGTGGACGGGACTATGCGGTAGTTGTGGATCCATGGCCATCCTAATAGCATGTTGTCGGAAGGTTCAGCATCGATAACGTAACAGATCACCTCCGACTTCATGTCTCCTATACGGCACTTTAGACAGATCTTACTGAGTGGTCGGGTCCCAGTGGCATTAAAGCCAAAGATGGTCGTGGTTGTCGCGGATAAACGCCTCTGAGGCACCCCTAGGTGCTTGATAAGCTTCAGGGGGATAATGCGTAGCGCGGATCCCGGGTCAACTTGAATTGAATCCACCTTAGAGGAACCAATGTACCCTCTGAAGTACCAGGGTCGATCATGGGACGTTCTTTTGATCGGTATGTCCTCAGGGGTGAATGTGATTCAAGGGACCCGCTGTTCAGCGGCCTGACTACATTGTAAACACTCCTTTTAAGTATCTCCTTCTCTAGAGGGTGAGAAGTGTGTGGCAAAAGCTTCTGAGTTGGCTAGCGCCTCTCATAGAGCTTCCCGGGTAGGTCTGGACAACTGCAGGAGTTCATACATGGTGATTCTGGCAGGAATGTTTTTTAATTGTGCGAGCACGTTGAATCGGAAGGGTTGACTACTCGAGCTTGGCCCTTTGAGATTTGGATGGGCTATTACATGTGGCCCCGTGGAGGGTTTTGTCGGCTCCTCTGCCCTTGAAGGGTAGTTCTTGGCAAATTCCCTTCCTGCTCTAGTGGCCAAAGCGACAGCCTCTTCGTCAGAGTTAGTGAGGGTGGTCATCCCTGCTTTGTCTCCATCTAGGATAGCGGAGATGGCATTGCAGGGCTTACCCTTGGTCTTTCTTGAAGGCTTTGAAGCCCACTGCTCATCACTGAGGAGGTCTGGGTGGACCCACATCACCTGCCCTGACTGTAAGGTCTGTGATACTAAGCCTTTTTCTCGTTATGAGCATCCTCATTAGTAATCTTCAACACCGCCTTGGGGATAGGAACCAATCCGGCCGGCGCTTGAACTTCCAGGAGATCCGTTCCAAAACTCAAGGTGATCATGTTCATGGTCACCTTCTTTTACACTTTCTCCTTTTTTAGGACCTCTGCATCTAGAGGGCCTGAAGCTTATCTTTGAGGATATAGCATTTGGAGGTATGGTGACCGAGGAACCGGTGGTACGCATAGTAGCCTTGGTCACCAGTCTTGTTCGCCTCTTCAGGCTTAGTGACTTCCGGTAGCTTGATCCTGTTGCTCTTGAGAAGAGTGTCGAAGGTTGCTACCACTTGGTACTCCCTAAAGTCGTATTGCATAGGAGGGTGCTGCTCGAATGGCTTAGGTTTTAGCCTTTGGACTAGTTTGGGTGTCAGAGCGGAGTCAACAACCATGATCTCCTTTCCTCTTGATCGAGGAGGATTCTTAGGTGCGTTCGGTTTCGTAGCTCCCTTTTTGGGATGAGGTTCCTCGGCCTCCAACCTTTTAATCATGTTCTCAACCTGCTCGCCCTGGCGAACAAGTTCCTTCTAGGTTCGGGTTTCTACCACGCCAACCTTGGACAGATTATGGATCGAAAGATTATTGCGGCACATCTCAATCAGTGTGGCTTTGGAGACTTGGTCTCAGCAATGAATTGACCGATTCTTGAACCTCTTTACGAAGTCATTAACTGACTCCGACTTCCTTTGCTTTTCAGAAAGGAGAGTGGCTATCGACACCTCTGTGTCATCATTGAAGAAGCGGGCAGGGAAGAGTCTTTCCGCATCGGCCCATGATGTAATAGAGCCCGGTTCCAACTTGTGGAACCATTTAAACGCTACTCCTTTGCTGGTGCCGATGAACAACCGAGTGAGGATAGCATCCTTCCCCATGAGGAATCCGGTCTGAGACATGAAGTAGTAGATGTCTTGTGAGGGGGGGCCCTTGCCATCAAATTGTACCAAACTGATGGGCTTGGAATTTGCTGGGTAGGGGACTATGTCCCACTCAATAGGGTATAGCCTGACCACCCCCAGCTTGTTCATGTTTGGCTGGAGCTTTAAGGCATTGAGTTGGCTTTGGAACTCATCGAGCCTCTTGTCTTGGGTAGTACCTCCAGTACATGACGTTCCTATCGACAACTTGGAAGAGTGATCCAAATACGGATTAGTGTTATCTTCCAGTTCGGTCGTCTGACTAGGAGTGGGTTCCCACTCCTTGTTTCCTGCCGGCTTCTGTGGGGTACGCGTAGGCCTTTTCTTCCTTTTCTTCTTGTTCAGAAGTTATTTCAACATATCCTTTATGGACTTGATGGTGGCCTGATGTTCTTCAAACTTTTTAGTGATCGTTTGATCGTCCACAGCTTCTGCCATGTGCACCCTCGCTTGTTCATCTTGAATCGAGTTGAGGTTTGGGATGTAGCCGCTACTGAACAAACCTCCTCTTTACTGCTGGAAGGAGATGTTAAAAGCACGTAATCGAGTGGGAAGGCCGCCCCCGTACAAGTACGGGTGTGTAAGAATATGCCCTCACGTTCGTACTGAACGAGCGGGTGATTGGGTCCCAGGAAAGAGTCTGAGTCCGGGGAATTTAGACGCACAACCTTACCTTTCCCCATCACATTGACTGTAGCAGATAGGAGCTCCAAGTCGTCGATGACGCGCCTCCTTTGGCGGCTATGTCTTCGACGAGAAGGTCTCGGCTTGGGAGCATGTTGAGAAAGTCTCTCGAACACCGAGGGCCTTGATGTTCTCACACACTGGCAGTTGGTAAGTACTACTTGGATGAGCCTCTCGCAGTGACACTGAGGATTCACCTTATGAATAGTGCACTTGCAGGCTAGATGGTCCTGGAGATCTCTCGCAGGTTGTTGGTGACAACCCCCAGAGTGAGATGGGTCGGACACGTGGTGTGTGCGGGAGGTTCGATTGAACTCTCTTGGGTACACTACATGAAATCACTAAGTGTCGAATTGAGGTGAGACTGCCTTGACAGGAGAGTTATTGTGTTCGGACGAGCTCTAACCAGTTGGCGAGCTTCGACCTCTTGCACATTCAGGTGAGTCTGGCGGGGTTCGCCTACTACCTTGCCTTTGTTGCCGAGGCTTGCTTGTATGTGAGGCTCACCCGTCAAGCAGACCTGGTAGGGTTCGCCTGTCTTTTCTGGCTCGCCTGCTCGTGTAGACCCGCTTAACTTGGGCATTTTCTTCGAATCAGGGATATGACCTGAGAAACAAAATTTGCCTGTGTCGGTGGGTGTGCTTAGCTTGGCTGGTTTGCTTGGATTACTAGGCTCGCCTGAAGGACTGAATTTGCCGAAACAAGGGACTCCATGACCGGGGCGGAGCTCGCCTGAATGCGGGGGTTCGCCAGATTTAGTGAACTCGTCAGCATTGAGAGGGCTGTATCTTCATTTGGTATTCTTCAGGCCTGAGTAATATTCAGGCCGTCATAAGAGGTGAGGGCTTGGGCCTTCTGCTGGGTGAGAGCCCGTCGTCACCGTTGGTAGGCTCTCCTAGAGAGAGGAGCATTTGTGTCGACTGCAACGGCGTGGTCTGTGCCAAGGTGTACAACCGTCTACCGTGAGGATTGTTTAACCACCCATCTAGTAGTCTTTCGCTCTGCACTTTTGGTTGATTTGGGGGAGATGGGACCCCCTGCCGTAGATCGGGTAGAGTCCTCAGGCGTGGATACCTCGGCCACTTGGGGTTGGGCTACACACACGACTCTATAGCGTTTGCAGGACGCATTACCATTAGAGGAGGAGGACAACAAGTATTCTTCATACTTGGCCTGGTCGAACTCGATCATGAGGGACTCCACGATCGTCCCGACTGCGACTTCGTAGAACTACGCCACCACCATTTCAATTAAAGAAACGGTTTCTCCCACTGTGATCGCCATCTTCTATAGGTGTAAAATTTGATTTTTTGAAACAGGGATTTTATTTGTATTGATAAGAATAGATTATTATAAACTAATGAATCAAAGTTAGAATAGAAGTGGAGGGAAAGCCCTCCTTGTTTAACGTGGGGTCTTTGGTAGCAATAAGACGCCTCACTTAGTTTTCACACCGAGTGTGCTTCCCTTGGATGATCCGATCGAAGTTGCAGGTGAGCTTCAGTACACAATAGAAGCTCGAATTGACCGAGTTCGAATCTCTGAGCTTAATGGCGATTGAGGCTGAAAGCTAGAAGAAGATGCTACAGTGCAAAAAGTAGTGCAAAGAGTGGGTCGCTAACTCAGTCGAAAAGTGGACTGATCAACCGAAAGCCAGACCCCTCTTACGTAACCCGAAGTGGTTTTTAAATAGGGGAGAGACGACATGATCACTCCCCTGAATCATGGGATGTGACCATGTCCTGTTGAGAGATGCCATGCCTCTTACTTGTACTGTGAGGGGCTGCTTGATAGGCCTGGATTACTGTACTCCTCCCTTTTGCGTCATGGGAAATGGGAAGGCCCATCCCTATGCATGATGTTGTACCCACCTAGGACTCGTGCGAGTCTGGTGACTTTGTTAATAGCCTGGCCGCTGGCTTGAATCGTGCAGGCGAACTCAGCCACTTGGATGAACTTGACTCGTGCAGGCGAGTCAAGTATGCAAGCGAGTTTGGCCACTGCGTGGATTTGACTGGTCACTTGTATTGTGAGTGGCTGATTGATGGGCTAGGCTCTTGAGTGGACTTGGCTTGTACAGGAGAATCAAGTGTGCAGGCGAGTTTCTGATCGTCTGGCGGATTGCCTGGACGTGCAGGCGAGCTCAGCAATCGCGTGGTCTTGACTCGTGCTAGCGAGTTAAGCCTGTAGGCGTAATCGAGCTCTTGATGGTGGTTTTTTTAGGTCCTCCTGTAGTCAAGGCAGTTTTTATAGCCTACAAGTATCGAAGTGTTGACCGTATTGAGACGTGATCTGCTTATTTCCATTGTATTTATACATTTTAAAGATGTTGCATTATAACTTTTACTATTTTAGTATTTTGCGTATAAAGTCAATTTATTTTAGTTTTGCAAAACCAGTGTTCAATGTATGAATTTATCCACTTATTCAGTTGTGGACTCATTGTGTTATATTCATTCTTTTCAGAGACTCAGGATTGAGTGGAGTTGGTGGTTCATGAGTTTTTAGAATGGAGCAGAGAATAAAATTCGGGATTGTTATTATCTTCTAGGTGAAGGTTAAATAAAGTCTATGATTTTTAGTTGATAAATTGAGAGTTTTGTAATTATGAGACTTCTTTTCTTTAGGTCAAATTTTTATATCAAGTTGAGGAATATTTGTTTTATCAAGTTAATTAGATTAATGTTGACTTTTGGATTATAGAGAATATTTATTGTTGTTTTTAGTTCAATGAAGAGATTATTGTGATTGTCTTTTAATGAATATGTATTTTTGGAGGGTTTTTCATAGGTTTAGTCCAGCTCCAATATTCCCTTTTAGGTTCGGAATTTGGGGTCGTGACACCACCTCCACTTGAGTACTGCACAAAAAACTATCAATATTAACACAAAAACCCCTCCAAAAGCATGATAAATGCAAATTCCTAGAATGTAAATATTTTGTCCATGATCTTCTTTCAAAATATTTGTTAAATTGTTTCCAAAGCCCAGTGTTGCCATCAAACCATTTCCAAAGCCATTTTCCTAAAAGAGCTTTATTCATAATTTTTAAATTTTTTATCCCTAATCCACCAAAATGTTTTTGTCTACAAGCGGAACCAATCGTCTTGATAATGATCTACCTTTCCATAATCATTTTGATAATGATCTACCTTTAAATTTTTTATCCCTAATCCTCTTGATAATGATCTACCTTTCCATAATGCTAATCTCTTCTCTAATTTCTTAAACAAGGGAAACTAATCGTCTTTTTTCAAATTTCCCGGCCTTAAAGGCACTCCAAGATAAGTAATAGGAAAATTACCACTCTTACAATTCATCATAATAGCCAGATTTTGTTGTAAAGTTTCATTATCCTCAAGAGCAATGAGTACACTCTTATTAAAACTAATTTTTAAATCTGAGCCAAACTCAAAGCAGTACAGAATCATCTTCAACGCAGTCAATTGCTCCCTATTATTTTTGCAAAAAATCAAGGTATCATCAGCATATTGCAAACAAAAAACTTTATGCATCATATTATCAAGGCCTAATCCTTCAATTAGCAGAGATTCAACAGCTAGATTCAGCATTCTAGTAAAAAAATCAGCTGCCAATACAAATAGGAGAGGTGATAAAGGATCTCCTTAACGAACTCCCCTTTTAGACATAATCCAACTTTCAGGTTTATCATTTATGTTGATGGCAGATAAACCACCTTTTAAACATAAATTCACCCAATTTATCCATTTATCACCAAACTTTTTAGCTTTCAGAACTACTAAAATAAAATTCTAGTCTAACATATCATATGCTTTTACAAAGTTTAGTTTTAATAAAATTCCTCCCTTTTTATTATTTTGGAAACAATCATTTATAATTTCTTGAGCTGCAACCACTCTATCAAGAAAAAAAAATCTATTTTTAATAAAACCAGATTGCAAAGGATCTATAAGTAACCCCAGTTTAGAGTTCAATCTGTTAGTCAGAACTTTAGTAATCACTTTATAAATCACATTCAGCAAACTAATGGGCCTGTAATTATTAACTAAATTAGCCTCGCCCTTTTTTGGAATAAAAACAATATGAGCATAGTTAAGTCTATTAATTCTAATCTATCCTTATAAAATTCTTCAAACAACTTCATAATATCCCCTTTAACAATGTCCCAAAACACTTAAAAAAAAGAGCAGGAAAGCCATCGGTACCAGGAGATTTATCTCCATTCATATCAAAAATGGCTTTATGGATTTTCTCCATAGAATAAGGTTGTTCAATATCATCAGGACCCCAATCTACCAAAGGGAAAAAACCTTCTCAATCTAATTAGCATATGTGAGGAACAGTTTGACCAAAAATTTGATTGTAATGATTAGAAAAAACCTGGGCTATACCATCATCAGAACTAATCACCACATCATTAAATGTAATTGAAGATATCAAATTACATCTCTTCCTATCATTGACAATTTTATGAAAATATGCCGTATTGTGATCACCCTCTTAGAGCCAATGAGCTTTTGCCCTTTATTTCCACATTTGTTCTTCTTGAAATAAAATTTTATTCAACTGGATAGCAATATCATTTTTGTTAATCATCTCATCATCTGTCAACTCTCTAGTCTCTTCTAGAACTTCCTAATCTAAGAGATTATCAAGTAAATCTTTTTTTTGTTTGACATTATGAAAATTAGAATGAACCCACTGTTTTATGCATTTCCTCATAAATCTTAGTTTGCCAACAATATTTTTAGCAGCAGAATCACTCGAAGGAGCACAACTCCACCATAATGGAACACCTTTTGTAAAATCTCCAGATTGCAACCAAATTTTTTCAAATCTGAAAATTCTAACATATTGTTGGTCATCCTCATAGTCAAAACTAATAGGAGCATGGTCTGATAATTGGCTAGAAATCCCTTGTTGTCTTGAAAAGGGATAAATGTCTTCCCACTCAGAGTTGAAAAAAACTCTGTCTAATCTAGCCATGGAAAGAGATCTTCTTTTATTAGACCAAGTATATTTTTTTCTATGGAGGGGGCTATCAATTAATTCCAAATTATTAATCATTTCATTAAACAACTCCATATCTCTCCTATGATTACTTTTTCCTTTCTTTCATCTGAGTTAACTGTAAGATTAAAATCTCCTACTACAACTCAAGGACCTGAAGTTTTAATATCCTTGAGCTCCTGTCAAAATAGAATCCTCTCTCTGTTACAAAGAGGACTATATACTAAAGAAACAGTCTACATAAAATCATTTTTTTATTTTACAATACTACTGATAGAACATACTTCCCAGACATATCCTATAACTTCTTCCATTTATTGCACTTCCAACTAATCATAACCCCACCAGAAGCACCAGTAGAGGGTACAAAAACCCAATCAAAAAAATTACCACCTAGACTTTTTAGAATACTATCATTAAAGCAATTCAATTTAGTCTCTTGTAAGTATATGATCTCAAACTTATTCAAAAGACAAAAGTCTTTAACACCAAATCTTTTGGAACTTAATCCTAATCCTCTAACATTCCAAGTGATCAACATGATGCAACAACAACAACCCCCCAAGACGATGTAAATCAAGAGACTACTCTAAAGTAGCTCTCTCTAGCTCCATTTGCCTCAATTTTTTAGAGGATCAAAGTCCTCTTGAGGTTCAAGAATAATAACACACTTAGAAGCATATTTCTGCATTTGCTTGTTAGTGCAGGTATCAAATAAAATAGGAACAAAAGAAGAACCCAATGATGAAAATGAAGAAGTTTCACCAGAACCACTAATAGGATCTCTAGGAGTAGATTTTTCAGCAATTCTAGCAACTCTTGAAGTAGCTCTGTCTATGGCATTCATGGGTTCAAGATCAACAAATCTGGAACACCTCCTAACAAATGTAACTTTTGAAAAATTAGAATCTGCAGGAGGCAAGGAATTCAGAGGTTGAATCATGAGAATATCCTCCTCCTTCTCTGAGCTTTCTTCTTTGTTAGATTATGGAACATATAACCATTTCCTAATGTCACAGCTTCCATCCACAATGATAGATTTGCCTTTAGATTCCTCATTTACTAGATACTTCCCTTGCATCCCTGTATTGATTTCCTTATTAACAGGAGACAAAGGAGAATTAAAATCCATCTCAGCACTTTTAGTTTTATCCACTTCTGACTCCACAACTTGTTCAGCAATTTCTTCATTACCAGCTAATTCAATCTGCTCTGGACATTGTTCATCACTATTAACCTTTGGAGCATTTTCCACCCAAGGCTCCTATTTAGGATTTTATTTTTGATAAAAAGTCTTTGTATCAGTCCACAGTTTAGCTGCTAGAGACCCTATGGATTACTGCTTAAATCTTGTCTGATAGTCCAAGAACTAGTATCAGTATCATTCAGGGATGAAGATCCTGTCCCACTGTCCTTTCTCCCTTTAAACCATTTATCATTATATAAGCTCTGGTTAGTGTTCTTCATATGGTCCACTTTCTGTTTCTTCTTTTCTCCCTCAGAGAATCCCCCCATAACAGACATAATAGACACATTCACATTATATTTATATTTTCCAACAAAAATTTTCAGCAATTTTGGAATGTCAACATACTCCAAGCATCTGACTAACATCATAGCATCTACAAACCCAGAACATGCATTTGTTAAAGAGTCAAGCTCAATCAAACCAGCAAAAGGTTTAACTATCAACTCAAAGGATTCCTTATTCCACAGATAAGGAGGAACATTTTTCAGCTTAATCCTAACATTAGCCTTTCTTTTTTAAATAATATTCCCCTCTCATGCACTCCATCTCCTAAACTTAATCTTACAAGATCTTAGGACAATAATCCCCATTCTAATTAATTCTTCCATCTGTTTCCAGGGTTGGATTTTAACCAGAACTTCCCCATTCGTGAAAAGCTTCACATCCCAGTGTTTGTTCATGGGAAAATAAACCCTCAAATCTAACTCTAATCTTTCTAAAGAAATACTACCACCATCTACAAAAAAGATAATGGTAAAATTTCTAAATTCGTGAAAACTAGAGTTTACTTTTCCTTCAAAATTAAGAACAGCAAAAGGAAAATGAGGACGATCACCTGAAACTTTCAGCTCCATTTCCAAATCTCCAAAATCTCTCGGTCCTTAATCTCGAAGAAGGTGAACAGTCTCTTGCACCTTGTCTTCATCGATCGAGGATAAAGGTCTTTTGCCTTTATCTAAGTTCTCAAAAGGACGATCTTGATTTCGAGAAGATGAGAAAACAAAGGCAGTCCTTTCTCTACGCCATTACCAAGGGTTAGGCTAATCAGAACCCCCATTTCGACCTGCAAACCGACCACCAAGACTACGACCTCCAAGATTATTACAGTTTCCATAGTAATGACCACCAGATACTCTCTCTCCATTACCAAAATCTCTCCCACTATAACCACGACCTCTATTGCTCAGATCTCCACTACCAAGACCTCCCACTCTGCAATTTCTTGCCTGACATCTAAAACGAACAATCGGATCTCTGCAATCTTTAGCCATGTGTTTTGAACCTCCACACCTAAAGCAAAGACGATTATTTCGGATAAAATTCGCTGTTAAAATTCTAGGAGGAATGAAAACTTTAGGAGGCTGAGGCGATCTAGGGTTTCTTTTAACAACCTTCACCCAGTCTCCCTTTTCACTCTATGCCTTCAATTCTTCTAGAGATCTACAAGAGGAATCAATCCCCACCATTGCCTTTAACCTAACCCCAGAGTCAAAACTAACCCTAGTTTCTTCCGCAGGCTAAGAATCAAGCCGAATGGGCCTCGCTTCTCTCAAAACAAAAGAATTAGGAAGAAGAGAAGGATTAGAAACAGAATTAGTGAGAAAATTATCATCTTGATTAACATCGATTTCTCCCTAAATTTTACACGCCACAAATTTTGTTGTCTCGATCGCCATAGCCAAGAACACCGTTAGGAAGAAAACCTATTTTTATGTCTCATACTCGTTGAGCAAGATTCTGCTAACAACGGCTAGATATAGGTGGTTATTCTAGCAGGTTTAGCTTCTTTTCCCCTTCTGTCTTCTCTCTCAGTGGGACATTAATAGGGGAGTTTATAGAGCAAAAAATATGCAAAGAATGCTAATTTCCCTATGATTACATTCTGGTGCTTGGAACTTACATCGAAATGGATGAGATGTATGTTCGCGGGAAAAATTGATGCTTTCTTCATTGACGATTCCATTGCACTCTTAAAGAACAACTTTTTGCGTTACAAAAAGATCCGGTCTTTTTATAAGATCCGGTTACAATGAAAATCAAAACAAAGAAATAAAAATTACAACTTTTCTCTTGTTTACCGAACAAATCACGAGCTCCTGTTATCCGATCACTCGCTTGCGTGGGTTGTTTGCCTGCGCCGATGGTTGATCCGTTGACCACCGCACGATCTAGATCCAAGCAGATCTACGCGATATTACGGGTATTATTTCACCAAGGAAATAATAGCCGGAGGGATTATTTCACTAAGGAAACAACCGCTCAAATCTCGGGATCAAAGACCAAGCTTTGATCCGGAGTGTAGCAACGTAGATCCGAGATCTCGATCCTCTCGAACTCCTGCCTTTTGTGATGCGGGTGCTCGCCGAGAATCAGATCCGAATGTCCAAGTCTTCAAGCCTTCAAACACTCAAGCACAAGTTCTCAATCCGACAGAGTTTTGGCTCTCCAAAAGTCCTCTCAAATGATGAATCACCCCGCCTATTTATAGGCAACCAGATCTGTGCATTTGGCACAAATCTGGGCGGCCACCTCAGGGTAGCTCGGCACTGGGCCGAGCCACCCTTGGGGTGTTTTTCGTCGTTTCCCATCTTCCGGTTCTGTATTCGATTTATCCGAACTTTGATTTGACAGTCCGGGTCTTTATTTGGCAGTAAATCCACCTTGGTGTTTGAGTTCGAATCCGTTTTGTGGTTGGATGACTCGTTGACTTCCCAAACCGTTGGATTGGTTCCGCACGCGAACGCATTCCGTTGCTTGCGTGCAATTCGTTAACCACGTCGCCTCGTCACTCGATGGTTTGTTGATTCGTTGAATCCCCGTGTCGAGCTATGCTAAGGGACCTATAGGCAATTTTATACGCCTACAATGTAGGGGACGAATATCTCAAAACCCGTGTTTACATGAGCATGCGTGTAATTGACATATCATATGATATTAACTTTCACACTCAAGTTAAGTTTATAGAAATTAAAAGGAGTAATAAACAATTACTTTGAAATCTGGGAATGGTTTTCTTGTCGCGCCCCAAAACTACAACGGAAATTCATAAATACGGGTTACGTGATAGTAGCGACCCGTGCACAAGACAAGTCTTATGCACGAGCCAATCCTAGCACTTCATATCACATAGTTTATTTTAAAATATTCATAAACCTGCTGATGATAGAAGTTCAGAGCAACTATATATATGTATATAATTGGTACTTACAACCCACAAGCTCACCGTTATAAGTATTTTATAAAATAAAGCACATTGTTGATTGTATGTAACATTCAAAAAGGAGGCTTTATATATATCGCGTCTCAGCAACACGCCATAATGAAAAGTTTGGCTACTATGATGCTATGCCAGATCTAATTTTTTTTTAAAACAACAGGGTGAGCTAGGGCTCAGTGAGAACATTCCCTCTAGAGTTCCTAGATAACTAACAAAATAATAGTAAGAATAATTCCCAGAAATAACTAATTGTAAGTTTTGCACCAGAAATTCCAAACTAGCAAAATACGATCCAAATATCATAATATTATCATCTTCAAGAAAGAATGCAATAACTACTGTAGGCGTATAAAATTGCCTATAGGTCCCTTAGCACAGTTCGGCACGATAATTCGACAAATCAACGAGCCATCGAATGATGAGGCGATGCGGTTAACGAATTGCACACAAGCGACGGAATGTGTTCGCACGCGAAACCAATCCAACGGTTCGGGAAGTCAACGAGTCGTCCAACCATAAAACGGATTTTAACTCAAACACCGAGTGGATTTACTGCCAAATCGGGAATCAAGTCAACAAATCGATTCCAGACCAAGTCAACCGCAAAATCACGGGCACAAAGAGGCAAAACAACCGAACGACGGAACCAAACACACCCGGGGGACTCGGCCGAAACCGAGCCACCCTAAGGTGGCTCGGCCTAAGCCGAGCCACCCTAGGGTGGCTCGGCCAAGGCCGAGCAACCCCAGGGTGGCTCGGCATGAGCCGAGCCACCCTGGGGTGGCCGGCTCCCTTCCCCTCCTCTCTCTTGTGCACGCGGGCACAGTTTAGAGAGCCTATAAATAGGCGGGGTGATTCATTATTTGGGAGGACTTTTTGGGTTGAACTTTTGGAGAGCCGAAACTCTGCCGGATTGAGACCTCGTGTTAGAGTTGCTGAAGGCTTGAAGACTTGGACGTTCGGATCTAATTCTTAGCGAGCATCCGCACCACAAAAGGCAGGAGTTCGAGGGAATTGAGATCTCAGATCTACGTCGCTAAACTCCGGATCAAAGCTTGGTCTTTGATCCCGAGATTCGAGCGGTTGTTTCCTTGGTGAAATAATCCCTCCCGACTATTATCTCCTTGGTGAGATAATACCCGTAATACTTCGTAGATCTGCTTGGGTCTAGATCTCGCGGCGGTCAACGGAATAACCATCGGCGCAGGCAAACAACCCACAAAGCGAGTGACCGGATAACAGGAGCTCGCGATTTGTTCGAGAAAAGAGAAAGTTGTAATTTTGATTTCTTTGTTTTATTTTGATTTTCATTGTAAACCGGATCTTATAAAAAGACCGGATCTCTTTGTAACGCATAAAGTTGTTAACTGAGTGCAATGGAATCAGTAATGAAGAAAGCACCAATTTTTCCCGCGAACAATCTGGCGACCACAGTGGGAGCCACCGATCTCGCTGTCTAGATCGGAGCGTCGCAGCCGCGGATCTCAATCCCGGTCGTGGAGGAGGTCGAGTATGAGTTCGACCAGCAGAAGTACGAGGAGTACGTATCCTCATCTGGATCTACCTCCTCCCCCAAGTCCAAGAAGTCCCAGAAGTTCTCCTCCAGGAGAAAAGTCCGTTGGTGCGAAGAAGTTGAAGCCACCAATGACAACCTCACCCCGATCGACGCCGAAGTTGCATTGGGTGAAGTCCTATCGGCCTCTAAGAAGGTCAAATCCACCGTTGAAGGTGTGGTGACTCTCTCTAAGAGAGCCCGCCAGAGGCAGCGTCAACGCCTTGCGAAGCAGTTCGCAAAGGCCATGGAGTCCGTTGACGGGGTCCGCTACTATGCGGATCTGAAGAACAAACGAGGCAAACAGCCTCAACAACAAGTGAAGGGTGGTTCCTCCAAGCCATCAACTATGGAGTGGGTCCGTGTCAAATGGAATCGCTCAACGCTGGAGGAGCGTATCCGCAAACGTCGCGCATTATCGGCGCAAGCACGGGCCAAAGCTGAAGAAGCCCGGCGGAAGCTGCAGAAGGAGGTGGTCAAGAAGCCACCATCAACTCGCAAGGTTTGGAGGCCGAAGTCTGAAGCAACAATTCAGACCAAGGAGCAACAACTGCAGCCTCTGAAGATTCAACCTCCGGCGAATCAACCCAAATCGCCGGTGATTTCCGCAACTGTTCCGGGAGATCCTGCAGGACCATCCCAGAAGAGGAAGTCAATTTTGGAGTGCCTCGGTCCAATTCCCAAAGAACGAGGCAAATCTCTAGTCCAGGAATGCTTGGGGCTAATGAAGAAGTCCCAAACAATGCAACATGCTGGGGGTCGCCGCAACCCTCAACACTTGGAGAAAATCACGGCACCCAAGCGCACAACTTTGCGCATCGAAGTGCAAGAGCCCGCCGAAGGTTCACGCCTACAAAGGCGTGTTTCGAGGCGTGTGACTCTGGATGGTCCGAAGAGGACAATTCATCCTCAGAAGGAAACGTTGTCATCTGATGACGATGACGTTATACCTGGGAGATCGTGCCAACACATGATAGGTTGCTCCAACCTTCAAACGGACGAGCTGTACTATCGTGCCGGGGGTACGAGTAAATCCAAAAAGAGGAGCCCTTGAAGGTTCAAGACTCAGTGTCCTTGCTCGAAGCTCATTCGGGCGGTACTGTCGGAATGCAATTGCGTCAAGGCAGTCCCTGAGAGAGTTTCTGTGTTCGAAAGACTCAGCACTGGAGCACCAAAACCAAGGCATAGGCATTTCTAACGAAGAAGAACGATGGTTGAAGACGGTGAACATTCAAGGGTCACCGCCAATATGACCAGCACAGGAATATCGACTCAGGATAACCCCGAAGCGATTCCAGAAATACCCCGACGAGTAACTCGTCTTCAGTCCGGAGCTATCATTCGTGCAACGTATGGTAGGGTTCGAACAAGAGTACCCTCGGGAGATGAAGAATCAGATGCTGGCTCAGCAGTTGCGTCTGATAACACCGTGTCCAGTGAAGGACAGCCCCGCGAGTCGTTCATGATAAGCGCGGAGCAAGTGGCCAAGATGCTTGAAGATGCCATCGCCAAACAACAGGAAACCTTTAGGTTCAAAATGCAAATGGCTATGCAGAACTTGAGAGAGATGCATGACCAACAGATTCAAGCATTGAGGAACCAACAAGGCGAACCAAGTCGTCATAACCAGAACAACCTGGAAGATGAGGACACAAATGAAGCTCGTAATACCAATAACCCTCCCATCAATCCAGGGGGTGGTAACGAGAACGCCAGTGAAGACACAGGTGAAAGCCTAAAGATCAAAAATCTCGAGAGCAAAATCAATACATTGATTTCCGCTCAAGAGATAAAAAAGACGGGCATTCCTTGTCCGTACCCAAGAGAGTGGGAATCAATCCCATATCCGGCAAAGTTTAGTCTAATTAACTTCACGCCGTTTAATGGGATGGGTTCACCTACTCAGCATTTGATTTACTTCAAATCGCACTTGGGAGTCATCTCTGGTAATGAGCCTCTGATAGTGCGGTCATTCGTTGGCACTCTTCGCGGAGCCGCCTTCGATTGGTATCGCCGCCTCAAGCCAGGAAGCATAAACAGCTGGGACGACATGGAGACTAAGTTCCTCACGAACTTCTTCGATGACAATACCAAGATCTCTATCGGATCGTTGCTCGATGAGAAGCAGAAAGACGGGGAGCTAGTCGACACCTTCGTCAAGAGGTTCCGGAACAAGGCGATGAATTGTCGGGACCCGATCACCGAGGAATTCATCCTCTAGACCTACCACAACAACCTTTCGCTGGATGTGTTGGAAGCAATGGGCACAGCACCATCCAAGACCTGGAAGGATTTGAAGGTTCGAGGAGAGCAAGCTGAGCGATTCCTCAGAAAAAAGAAGGCGGAGAGAGGCCAACCGGCAACAAATCCTCCGAAGCAGAACTTCAACCAAAAAGGGAAAGGTAAAGCTCATGCTAATGCCGTTGATGCTAACCAAACTTTTCAATTGCAACCTCAGCAACAACAGCAGCAACGAGCGCCACAACAGTCGCAGCCACATTAGCAGCAACGGTCTCAGAAGCAAAAGTCTTCAGAGCCGAGGTTTCCCAAAGTCTACTCCTTCAAGGATGATGAAGTTCCCAGCATCTTCAAGTACCTGTTGGAGAACAACAAAATCCAGCTGCCGGCGATCGTGGATCACGAAGGAGCCACTAAGGTGACGGACCCGAAGTACTGCGCGTACCACAGAGCGGTCCACCACCCAACGAAGTCTTGCTACCACCTCAAGGACAAGATCCAGGCATTGATTGACGTAGGAGTCATAACCCCGAAGCCTGCAAAGAATGTGGCAGCAAACGCGGTGTCAATCAGTTTTGGGTCGGTGCCTATAACTTGGTTCGAGCCAAAGCGTATCACCAAAGTCGGGATGAAGACAGTGAATGACGACCCGCACGGACAGCGCCAAAAGGGACTTGTGCCACACACAGCCCCAAACGGTGAAATTCTATGGGTGCACCCCGACCTGATTGAAGATGAACAATGGGCCGGATCATCATCCAATAAGAACTCAAAGGGGAAAGGGAAGTCCTGCTATGGAGTCTCTGCCATCCCAGGAGAAGATGACGAAAGAATCCCCGCTTTCCCACTTTCCAACGACGAACAGGAGGTCTTTGCGACCCGAAGTGGAAACGAGTATCACTTCAAATATCCATCTCCTGGAGATCAATTAGCTGAGCAGGGGGTGACAAAACAGGGACCAGCCAAGACTCTCACAGAGCCGGGGGTGATTACGGTTCCTAAACCGGCTAAAGATACTCGACGACAGCCGGTAGATAAACAAAAAGAAAAGAGGCCCGAGAAGGTACAGAATCCGAAGCAGTCTCGTTTCAGTCGTCCGATTGGAAAAGATAAACCGGAGAGTTCAAAAAATCCGCGCGTCTTCGGCATCATGGCTCAGCTGGCCAACATTCCAGCGCGGATAACGTTATATGAGTTGCTGCGGCTATCTAAGGAGACTAGAGAAGCCTTGCAAGAAGCCTTGGCCGATTCGGAAGCATTCCTCACTCGGATCAAGTCGGTGCCTGAAGATTTAGAACTGTTAGCCCAACAGTGTAATGTGGCAGCTAAGAACATTCCCTGCATCACCTTCACCAAAGAGGACATGCAGACGAAGAATTCAAACCATGATCGGCCCCTGTACTTCGTCGGGTACATTGGCTCCAGCGAAGTCAACCGAATCCAAGTAGATCCGGGTTCTGCTGTGAGTATTATGCCGCTTCGCCTGATGCATAACCTTGGCATTCCAGTCAGCAAGTTAGCAGCCACAGGCACGGTCATTTACGGATTCAACACCAGCGGGTCAAGGCCTTTGGGTAAGATCCGGATAAAGTGCCAAATGGGCGATCTAAAGACGGAGGTCACGTGCTACGTGATTGATGCTGAGACATCCTATAACTTACTATTAGGTCGGCCTTGAATCTATAGTAATGTTATAGTTCCCTCTACCTTACATCAGTGTCTGAAATATGTCGACACTGATGGAAAGGTTAGGACGGTGGTCGCGGATAAGCAACCATTCAAAGGGTATGAGAATTACTTCACAGATTCTCTCCTTTATGGTAACGAATCCGATACGGAACCATCGATCCAGGGCACGGACAGCGGAGAAGAAGCTGATTCCGAGGCCGGATTCGATTACAATGGCGGTTTTGTTTTAAATGACATTGTACCCTTTGTAATCAATCTTGACGATGAACAATCGTCAGATGGCGGTTGTAACTGGCAACTTGCCGATATTGAAATAAATCATAATTTAGAGTACTCCTTGTCTCTTGATGATGCTATGAAAGGATTATATGATAATCCTGATTTATATATGCCGCTTCGATCATCCTACATAACAAAGGAACGCCTCCAGCATTCTTTTGGGACGACCCTGGTTATCCCGGCCAAAACAGGAGGGGAAAAAGAAGTGATTTATGGTAAAGGACGGAACGTTTCAATACCAGATCATTTCTTAAGGGAAGATGAAGATGATGACAAATCTGGTCTGCACTTATCCAAGTATAGTCCGGAAGCGCGCATGCTCATAGAAAAACAGGGATACGACTTCACACTCGGAGAAGGTTTATACTTCGATCGAGGTTCCCGTATCCCAGTCAAAGCGGCATATGTACCAAAGGGTAAACCGGATGACTATTATCGTCACAAGAGAGGCTTAGGCTATGTTTCATCAGATGACGAATGTGGTTGGCAAATTATCGATCAAATTGCGAACAAAGATAAAGATAGGTACTTGCCAGATTCTTCAGCTGAGGATTCTGACACAAGTTTGGGAGAAATGTTCAAGACCTTAATGTCGAACATGACTACAGCTGACCCATCTACGTTGGAGGACGACGATCAAATGCCAACGTGGGAGGACCCATGGGTTCATCACCTAAACATGCAGTATGGTGATAGGTTCGAACAGAGAGAGCCACCCACCGAAGACGAAGTAGTCCAAATTAATATGGGCGATGAGGCCAATCCAAAGCCCATATTCATCAGCGGTAGTCTTCCCCCAGATGAGAAGGAGGAATTAATTACCCTCATCAGAGAGTACATTGATGTCTTTGCCTGGAACTACGAAGACATGCCAGGGCTCGACCCTAATGTGACAATGCACCGCCTCGATATCAAACCGGATGCCAAACCTGTCAAACAACAGCAAAGACGGTTTCGTCCGCAGATTATGGAAGCCATCGAGGCAGAGGTTAAGAAGTTGATCGACTCAGGATTTATCCGAGAGGAACAACATCCGGACTGGTTAGCCAACATCGTTCCCGTCATGAAGAAGAACGGCAAAATCAGGATTTGCATCGACTTCAGGAACCTGAATGAAGCATGTCCAAAAGACGATTTTCCTCTCCCGATCACGGATGTCATTATCGATAATACATGCGGATTCGAGAGAATGTCCTTCATGGACGGCTTTTCGGGGTATAATCAAATCAAGATGCACCCAGATGACGAGAAGCATACAGCATTCAGAACACCCCTCGGTATCTTCTGCTATACGGTGATGCCTTTCGGTCTGAAGAACGCAGGTGCCACATACCAACGAGCGATGACCAAGATTTTCCAGAAGCACCTCAGGAAAATGGTTGAATGCTACGTTGATGATTTGGTGGTAAAAAGCCGCAACAAAGAAGATCACATCAAGGATCTGAGAACAATGTTTGATCTCATGCGGAGTCATCAATTGAAGATGAATCCTACAAAATCCTTCCTCGGAATGTCCAGCGGAAAATTCCTGGGATTCGTCGTCACCACTAAGGGTATACACATCGACCCAGACAAAGTGAAGGCAATAAATGAATTGCAACCCCCGAGAAATCTAAGAGAACTCAGAGGATTGCAAGGGCGTTTAGCTTACATCAGGAGGTTCATCTCAAATCTATCTGGGAAGTGCTAACCATTTTCTAAGCTAAACAAGAAGGGCGTGTCGTTTATTTAGGACGAGGCTTGTCAAAAAGCATTCGAAGATATCAAGGCATATATGATGAATCCCCCTGTTCTTGTTGCACCAAAATCAGGTAAACCGTTCTTGATTTACATCAAGGCGATGAACCACTCGATAAGTGCTTTACTAGCACAAGACGATGATAATGGTCACGAACAGGCAGTCTATTATCTAAGTCGGACCTTGATAGGCGCCGAGTCTCGATATCCGATGATCGAGAAAGAATGTCTCGCATTGGTATTTGCAGTACAGAAGATGCGACATTACCTGGTTGGCCAGACAATTTACGTCATCGCTAATGTTAATCCGGTACGGGTATTCATGACTCAACCGGGTTCGATGAATTGGCGGTTGGCAAAATGGGCCCTTCTCTTGTCCCAGTATGATTCGCACTTCAAGCAGCAGAAGTCAGTCAAAGGACAAGCGATTTGTGATCTTTTGGCGGCAAGTCCGACAACAGATACAGTTGAAGTATATGATGACTTGCCAGATGAAACCCATGAGGTTAACATCACATCACACCAACAAGTATGACAATTATATTTTGATGGTGCTTCGAGAGCAGTTAATAAGGCAATAACCCCTGGATGTTCTAGAGTCTCCTCCGGAGTTGGAGTTGTCTTAGATTCCCCAGGGAAGCACGTGATGCCTCGAGCTTATTCACTGATGAATCCATGTTCCAATAACGTAGCCGAGTACAATGCGCTCCTCATTGGACTCAGTTTCGCCAAGGAGCTGGGGGTCGAGTATCTCGAAGCTTTTGGGGATTCTCAATTGATAGTCAACCAAGTTCGTGGAGAGTACGAAGTCAGGAACCCGGATCTGATTCCGTACCACCAGGAGGCCGTCAGAATGGCAGATTCTTTTGAAGAATTTTACATCGAATACATCCCGCGTCTTCAGAACGCTTATGCGGATGCACTGGCAGCACTAGCAGTATCACTCGCGCAGCCACCCGAAACTGAACTGCTAGTCACAGTAAGATCACACCAACTCTGCATACCCATATACGATATGGAGGTTGAAGAGGAGGATGATAGAAATGGAAACACCAAAGAGGTGAACTCAACCCAAATCGGGTCTGAGTCCCGAGATTGGCGCTTTCCCATCATTGACTACGTCCAATATGGCATTCTGCCGGAGGATGTAAAGAAAAAAGAATCTATTCGCCGAAGAGCACCACGGTTCTTTTACAACACCGAGACCCGTACGTTATATCGTCGGGGATATGATGATTTGCTTCTCTGATGCCTTTCGAATGAAGAAGCTAAAGAAGTTCTTAAGGAAGCACACGAAGGAGAATGCGGTGCGCATCAGCCTGGTCCCAAGCTCTACGATCGAATCAGAAGAATGAGATATTTTTGGCCAACAATGGTTCGTGACGCGATCGAGTACGCCCGAGAATGTCACGCCTGTCAAGTGCATGCAAACTATATGCACCAACCACCAGAGCGGTTACACACGTCGACCACATCCTGGCCATTCAAAACATGGGGTATGGACATTATCGGTCCTATCTTTCCTCCTTCAGTTAAAGGTGATCGATTTATCCTCGCTATCACCGACTACTTTTCAAAGTGGGCTGAAGCCATTCCGCTTAAAGAAGTGAAGACGAACAATGTCATCAACTTCATCAAGCATCATGTCATATACCGACACGGCGTGCCGAGGCGGATCATTCATGACAACGGTCCGCAATTCATAAGCAACACCTTCATCAGGTTCTGCGACAAATTCAAGATTCAAGATGTTTCGTCAACAGCTTATTACCCCGCTGCGAATGGATTAGCTGAGGCTTTCAACAAAACGATCATCAAGATCTTGTCAAAACTCGTGAAAACCAACAAGCGAGATTGGGACGATAAACTCGGCGAAGCGCTCTGGGCTTATCGCACCACCATACGCACACCCACGGGAGCCACCCCGTATTCGTTGGTGTACGGATGTGAAGCTGTGCTACCATTAGAGATTCAAATCCCCTCCCTTCGGATCGCTATCGCAACGGAGATGACGACCGAAGAACAGCATCAAAAACGTCTCGAAGAGCTCGAGAGGTTGGACGAAAAGCGCTTGGAAGCTCAGCAACACATTGAGTTCTACCAGGCTAGAATATCCAGGGCTTTTGACAAAAGAGTCCGCCAAAGAAGCTTCAAGGAAGGAGATCTGGTCCTCGCTGCTCGCCGACCGATAATCCTCACCTCCAAGAAGAAAGGTAAATTCGAACCTAAATGGGAAGGACCGTTTGTAATAGACACAGTCTATTCAAACGGCGCTTATCGCTTAATTTCTCTAGAGGGTGTCAGGCAATTAATGGTAATAAATGGTAAGTTTCTGAAAAAGTACTATCCCTAGTACATTCAGGATAACTCATTTATCGGGAAGTTTCTTGAAAAATATTACATTTAATATTCTAGAGGATAACCCAAAATCATTCTTTTTCCTCCAAATTCCCTCACCGATCAGTTTCAATTGACAGTGAGTCCATCAAAATGTTCTTCTGGCCCTCTTGATTCTTTCCATGAACAAGAGGTCCACTTTCAGTTCAGAGTCCCCTTTCGATAAACGAAAGAACTCCCTTTCTTTTCTCTTTGGTTAAACCTTCTCATGGTCATAACCGAAGTTGAAATTTTAGTTCGATAAACGGAAAACTCGTCTTCTGATCAGATAACCAATCCTATAAAAGGTAAGTTTATCTAGATCTTTCGGATTCTCAGAGTGGAGATCCCACTTCTAGTTTCCTTCTTGTACTGGAAATAGAATATAAAATTCTTCCTTTCCAGAATCAAGGAATAGAATATAAAATTCTTCCTTCCTTGTTCGGAGAATAGAATATAAAATTCTTCCTTCCCCACACCAACTCCTTTTTCACAAATTTATCAATTTAGGATTCATCATAGGAAGTTTATCCCGAATCCTAAGCAGGGATAATTCTGCGCCTAACACGTGCTGCCGGTTTAGTCTTTTTCCGCAGAAAAAGACACCAGAGTTTGATTCTGGGGTATTTTATCCTGAAACCTAAGCAAGGATAAGTCTGCGCCTAATACGCGCCGCCGGTTAGTTCTTAGCCGTTGAAAAGAACACTCGTCTACATATTCAACATTGTGGCATGTTGTTATTAATAACACCAAAATCCATGCCTCACACGCGTAGGGAATTTCATCCTGAATCCTAAGAAAGGATATGTCGACGCCTAACACGCGCCGCCGGCTTAGTCTTTTCCCATAGAAAGAGACACCAGAATTCGATTCTGGGGTATTTTATCCCGAAGCCTAAGTAGGGATAAGCCAACGTCTAATACACGTTACTGGGTAGCCTATTCCCATAACAATGGCGAAGTCTACATATTCGAAGTTGTAGCACAAAGTCTAAGGGAGTTCATTCCTTTAGCGCAACGTCACATGCGGAACGGATTAAGACAATCCGCATGTAAGTCCAACTCAAACGGTAGTCGGTAAGAGCACGTCAAATCCATTGAGGGCTGAGGATTTGCCAAAAATCCTGAGTCAATGTCTCATACACGTTGCTGTTTAGTCTTTTCACAGGAGAAAGACGAAGTCTACGTATTCAATATCGTAGCACTAAAAGAGTTAACTCTTTTAGCTTAACGTCACGTGCGGAACGGATTTAGACAATCCGCATGCTAGTCCGACTCAAACGGTAGTCGGTAAAGGCTAATCAAATCCGTTAAAGGCTGGGGGTTAGCCAAAAATCCTAAGCCAACACCTAACACGTGTCGCCGGGTAGCCTATTCCCGTAACAATGGCGAAGTCTATATATTCGACATCATAGCACGAAGTCTCAAAGAATTCAATCTCTGAGCGCAACGTTACATGCGAACGAATTTAAACAATCCGCATGCTAGCCCGACTCAAACGGTAGTCGGTAAAGGCTCATCAAACCCGTTGATGGCTGAGGGTTTGCCAAAAATCCTATGAGTATTATGGTCAATCATTTCAAACGGAATGACGAATCATAATAATGATAAAGATGAAAACCAGTCTCACTAAAAGAATCAAGAGTCAAAGTACACGGCAAACCAAATCATACATCAAGCCCGTGACCAAAAATCTGCTGACTGAGCTTAGAAAGCTTCTCATCATAAGCTTGCCTAAGTTCAGCTTTAATGGACTCCTCGGTGGCGGTCGAAGTCTTCACAGCAGTCTCCTCTGTCTCTACTAGCTTCTGCTTCAAGGACTTCAACTCATCAGACAAAGCCGTGCAGGTTTGCTGATCCTATGCTCTCGTCATCTGAAGAATACCCAAAGTCTCTTCTTCCTCGTGGAGTTCTCTTTTGAGCTGGCCTATCTTGGTCTCACAAGAGGTGATGGAAGAGTCGAGCTTGGCAAGTGAAGATAATCTAGTAGCAAGGCCGGTCTCAACTCGATCCACTCGGTCTCGCTGCACCTGAACCTCAAGATCAGCGAGAATCTGAGTCTCGCGCAGTGACTGTAAGCGGGTATCCAGCTCAGCAGCAATAAATGAGGAAGCGCCTGCATCTCGGAGCTCATGAAACGTCTGAAGCTCATGCTCTAAGCAATCGAGGTCATCAACTATAGCCTGTGCCAAATCTGGATATCCTGCTCCCCTTATCAAATTAATCTTGGAATTGAGGAAAGGCTTGAATTGGCGAAGAAGAAGTCCACCGTGGAAGAGCTTGCCAATCATAGCATTCATGAAGGAGAAGAAGGAGCGGAGCTCTATGCAGAGAACGATCTTCTCAGGATCGTCGTCTGATAGCAACCCCTTCACTAGGGTATGATGCCGAGAAGAAGGCCCTACACAAAAGAAGAAACCCGTCAAAAAAGACCTTGAGGAAGAAGAAATAATATTCCCAGTTGCTTAATTCATACCTTCTTGAGTCACTGGGGGTAGTGGAGGTGTAACGGCTGCAGGTGTATCAACTGGTGTAGTTGGTCTCGCAGCCGGCTCAACAGGATCTTTCTCAACAAAAACTTCTGTCAAATTTAAAACGGAATTCGCAGAGGCGTTACATTATAGCTGTATTAGTCAAAATTGACTAGTCCTATAATCAACTCAGAAAGAGGCACATACCTTCAAAGGAACCATCCTCAGGATTCTTAGTGAATGTGGACTTAGAAAACATATCCCCAGGTAACTGGTCATCAATCTGAGGAGAGCTATATATGAAGTTCATCATAGGAGTGTCCGCAAATAAGCCTTCCTCGTCAAAATCATCGATCGAGAAGTCTGACACAAGAGGATATAAGTACCAAAGAAGAATGAAGAGGCCACAACTAATAGAAATGAATTACCTTTTATAGGTGCATTAGCCTCTTCATTTCCAAAATCCATGTTCGCCTCCTGCAAATTATCTGAAGGAGCAAGAAGTACGACGACAATTAGAGGATGCACAAATTTCTTTGGGTGCCATCTAAAAAATAAAATATATTGTCAATGGTAGATGTACCTGGATTCGCGAAATCAGGTCCTACGTTGATGTCCTCTCTAAGGTCAGCAACTCCTGTAGGCCTCTCTACGTGGGGCAGCAAGTCAGGCTCACCAGAAGATACAGGAGCAGGATTAGGACTCATCTCGCTCTCTCCACGCTCTCCTATATAGAGATGGGAAGGCATGAGTCAATGTTCTGAATAATCAAGAGAATGGTTTACAGGGTAGATGTTACCTCCGTCACTAGCAGGATCATCACCAGCCAGGTCCATATCAGAAGCTCGGGAAGCCACACGCGGCTTACGGGCTAATCTCTTCCGCCTGGCAGCAGGGACAATAGTCGAAGGTCTCGCCTGGGGAGGAGGGCGGAACTCTTCTTCCTGGTCACCAATGGTCCCTGAAACATCAAACCATTGTCAGCTTTAATAATTCTGGAAAGCAGAAGAAAAAAATGGATGACTAACCTCGCTCGGAAAAGTCATCGTAATCTTCAGGATCTCCACCTGAAGCCTCGTCTGTAGAATGGAATGTCCTCTGTCCTTCTTCATTAATCCGACGAGTCTTGTTACGTGTCCTCTGTGACCGAGCGTTCTCCCAAATCCTGCGAGAATCAACCTGAGAAGCTTCCTCGGCCTCTAGCTCTGCGATCGGCTTCACAGGGATAGTCTTGTTGGCTGCTAACAACCACTTGCAGCTCAAGAAAGTGAGGTTCAACTGCCGATCAGCACTCGGGAGACTGAACTTGGCACCAGTACAGCCAGTCACGGTCCATAACCAAGCACGGAGACCATCCACCAAACCGCCGTAGGCCCGAAGCTGCTGACGGGGGTTCCTAACATAAAGCTGGTCATAGCCAAACTGGCGAGCGAATCGGCAGGGTAGATATGGCTCTATGAAGCACTGATCCCTCACCCGGAAAGTCAGGTAACCTAGCCTAATGTTCACTAGCCAGTTGAAGCAGCCGATGTCTAAGTGAGTGCGATACTCCCTTGGCCTCTCTTCGTCTATTAAACAATCGCCGTATCGGCCGGAGAACTGCGGAAAGCAAGTGGAAAATGTCCAACACTTGTGGACCTGCAGCTGCTGTCTAATTTCAGAAAACCCGCACCCATCCCACTTTCCATTCTCAAGCAACTGTAGTAGGGGAACGGAGTGGTCTGTGGCGCTCGGTACCGACATCATATCCGAACGGTGAAGGACGAACCAGGCCATCAAGTAAGTGTACGGGAGCTCCGTCTTAATGGTGGGAATCTGACCCAGCAAATCACTTTCCTTCCGTGTAAAGGCACCAAAAAGCTGTCGAAGTCCTCGATGAATGTCAGCTACCATTATCGGAAGAAGTGAAAGCTCTTTCTTATAGGCGAGCTGAACGGCTGGGTAGAGCACCTCCAAGGGCAAGGCGTCGCCAGACTGATAGGGAACCACACACTTCTTTAGCCAAATAGCAAGATAACCGGCAAGAAGAGTCATCGATCGAATCGGTGTGGTCGCATGCCATAAGAAGGATCTGAACCTGGTACCTGCAGGAAAACCACCCTCAAGACTGCTAGTGGTATAAGAATGGGCGTCGATCTTCTTCAACAAACTGTTCACCCCTGAGGGAGTAAGTGGGGCCAACTCACAAATAGCCTCGCCAGAATTTCTCTCCAGGTTCTTGAACAAATAATTCGCAAACTGCTTCAGACTCACAGATGCCTTGGTCCTCTTTGCTAAAGGCTCAGACTGCGCCAAAGCAATTTGATAGTGACAGGTGAGATCCCATAGAGTCTCATAGCGATCGGGCATACGATCCTTCAACTGGTCCAATTCATGATTAGAGGGAAAGTACTCCTGGTATAGCATCTGTCCCATGGGCAAGCCAGAAATCCTGTGCATCTCGTGAAGAGCCAAGCCCAACTCCCCTTGCCTGGTCAGAAAAGTGTTCGAGTCTGGATTATATAGCTCGAACAAAGCACAGAAATGCCTCGCACTGATAGGCAAGCCATACATGGTGGCACGAACGGCTGCATACAAACCACAAGCGTGCAACTCCTCACCCCATCGGCTCAATACATACGTCGTCATGCGACTCCACCAAAACTTGTCCAAAGAATGGACCCAACCATAAATCCTGTGACGAGTCGCAGGCATCTCCCGTCCTAGAGCAGCGAGGCGATTCCTTAAGGTCGAAGTGGTGGCAAGGAACTCGTTATGTGGTGGTGCATCCAGCCCCAATACTCCAGGATGCAATCCGGTGATATGACTCCTACTCGAGCCAGGAAAAGCCTGATGGGTCATGTAGCCGCAGTGGACACTCTCATGCTCCTTCGTCAAGCGCCACGACATCTCCCGTGTCACAGCCTGACGTCTAAGCTCGGTCAATGAGCGATGCCGAGGAATCTTCGGTAAATATATGAAGCTACCGCTAGTCTTATGAAGCCACTGCTCGGCCTCGATGAACACGGTGTCCGGGTCTTCGATAGAGTCGCCAAATAGAAAGTCAGTCTTCCGAAGAGGCTGAATAGAGCTGGCGTCCTTCACGAAAGGTGCGTCGGTGATCAACTGTCGGAGAGCTCGATGCCCACCTTCCCTCACTACTTGAGCAACCTCAGTCGGTGTGCCCAAAGTAAACTGAGGAGTAACCGGAATGGGGGAAAGGTCGTCGGAAGTCAAATAATACTCACCACGACGCCCATATACTGCATGAGACGAGAATGATCCAGAAGGGTATCCCACTGGAAATAAAACAGTTAAACACTGGTTAGTCTCAGCTATAAAAGGAAATTGAACTCATTTTACAAATGGGTAAAATAGAGTCGTTGCCTTATAAAGGGTGAGACGATTCGGCCACATTGTGCAGTCACAAGATAGGGTATATTGATAATATATCCCTGCCTTATAAAGCACAATGCAGCTCCAAATCGCCCCCTTTATTTTAAGATATGGTTTTGACCAAGCAAAACATATCTTTAAAGCGTCGATCCTCACTAAGGAGAATCAAGGCTCTTCCGGATTGCCTCACCAAGGAGAACAACGTGGGGGTAAAAGGATCAATTTGCAAATTTTGAAGAAAAAAGGGGCTAATTTGTAAAATTCCCAAATATGCCAAAAAAGCGTCGATCCTCACCAAGGAGAATCAAGGCTCTTCCCGATTGCCTCACCAAGGAGAACAACGTGGGGTAAAAGGACCAATTTACAAATTTTGAAGAAAAAGGGGCTAATTTGTAAAATTCCCAAATATGCAAAAAATAGCTCACCAGCGTAGGAGGGATGCGCGCCATCAGCCGACATAGCAGGGGAGCGACCTCTCGAAGCACGCGATATAATGAGCTGTAAAATAAATTAAGGGATCAGATCTAAAAAAAAGATCACTTTTTTATCAGATCTACCCCCCTGAAAGAAAAGCTCGGGGTGCCAAATCATGATTTTAACCCTCACATGCGATCCCACAAATCCACAAATTGAATTAAGCATAAAATAAGCCAAAATTGTGGAGGATTTACCTGAAGAAAAGCTCTAGATCCAATAAAAATGAGATCTTTAAAGAAACTTGAACCACGCGCTCGAGGGGCCTGAGAGAAAACCTAAATATGGAAGTTTAGGGAGATTTTTCAGTCCAAGATCCAAAGGAACCCTAGATCTAGGACAACTATCAAGGTTTGGAGGAGAAAAGACGCTCAAGGGAAAAGAAAATCAAAAAATAAAGACAAGGGGGGGCCGGCCCTAGAAAAGAGAAGGAAAAGAAAAGAAAGAAGGAAAAAAGACCCCTTTTATAGGGTGAACCAAGTTGAACCAGACCGGACCAAGTTGAACCAGACCGGACCAGTCCAAATCAATTCAAAAGGGACTGAATCAAGCGTCGAAACAACTTCAAATCGACCGAGGGTTCAACCACTTGTTTACTTTGGTCTCTCCCGCATATTCGGAAGGATCAGACGATTTTTTGAGCCAAATTATTACCTTTTTTGGCGCCGGTTCAGCTCATTTAGGGCACAAAAAATACTCCAATAAGGTATACGAGTATAAACTATTCCTTATTTTTATTGAGAAGTTCCTGGAGAATATTTTTCTAAAAATATTCTTAAGGATAACTCAATAACACGATGCCGGATAACGCGTCGCAAATAAAGACTCAACGCCAGCAATCGAGGGTCAGTTGTATGTCGAACGAATAAGCACGAGCTAAAGATTGGAAAATCAGGAATCGACTTCAAGTTCAAATTCCGACAACGGTCAGACAATAAATGCAGCGCCGGAATCCTTACAGCCATTCGACAAAGCACTGAATAGCCTGAAGGAGTGAAGGAATACGGAACGAAAGTCATTCCCAGGTCCCGTTACACCGAATGAGGGTAGGGGCAATCATATCCAAAGCATTCTAGACCCTTCTATAAAAGAACGAGGCTGAAATACTTTGGAGGGGGTATCTGTAGGCGTATAAAATTACCTATAGGTCCCTTAGCACAGCTCGGCACGATAATTCGACAAATCAACGAACCATCGAATGACGAGGCGATGCGGTTAACGAATTGCACACAAGCGACGGAATGTGTTCGCACGCGAAACCAATCCAACGGTTCGGGAAGTCAACGAGTCGTCCAACCATAAAACGGATTTGAACTCAAACACCGAGTGGATTTACTGCCAAATCGGGAATCAAGTCAACAAATCGATTCCAGACCAAGTCAACCGCAAAATCACGGGCACAAAGAGGCAAAACAACCGAACGACGGAACCAAACACACCCGGGGGACTCGGCCGAAACCGAGCCACCCTAAGGTGGCTCGGCCCAAGCCGAGCCACCCTAGGGTGGCTCGGCATGAGCCGAGCCACCCTGGGGTGGCCGGCTCCCTTCCCCCCCTCTCTCTTGTGCACGCGGGCACAGTTTAGAGAGCCTATAAATAGGCGGGGTGATTCATCATTTGGGAGGACTTTTTGGGTTGAACTTTTGGAGAGCCAAAACTCTGCCGGATTGAGACCTCGTGTTAGAGTTGCTGAAGGCTTGAAGACTTAGACGTTCGGATCTAATTCTTAGCGAGCATCCGCACCACAAAAGGCAGGAGTTCGAGGGAATTGAGATCTCAGATCTACGTCGCTAAACTCCGGATCAAAGCTTAGTCTTTGATCCCGAGATTCGAGCGGTTGTTTCCTTGGTGAAACAATCCCTCCCGGCTATTATCTCCTTGCTGAGATAATACCCGTAATACTTCGTAGATCTGCTTGGGTCCAGATCTTACGGCGGTCAACGGAATAACCATCGGCACAGGCAAACAACCCACAAAGCGAGTGACCGGATAACAGGAGCTCGCGATTTGTTCGAGAAAAGAGAAAAGTTGTAATTTTGATTTCTTTATTTTATTTTGATTTTCATTGTAAACCGGATCTTATAAAAAGACCGGATCTCTTTGTAACGCATAAAGTTGTTAACTGAGTGCAATGGAATCAGTAATGAAGAAAGCACCAATTTTTCCCGCGAACAACTATATTTTCTTTCTTATGTGCAAATGAATATACTGTGATATTTTCTAGAATCAACCCTTTTTAAATCAGGATCAACATTAAGAAAGAAAAGAACTAATAATTTGTACAGAACTAGAGAATTATTATTTTCTCAATTTCACAGTCAATTGGCAGAATCTTAATTCTCGATGAGTTATTCGTGAATGTGAAAGTGACATCATAGGTCACACTAAAGCTACGAATTATAGCCCAGTACCATGGGAATGCGTATAACGCATTTGTTTTAGTCGGAAATTATTTTTATTATGGAATCCATTAAAAACTTCAGTCGCTTACAATGAATTACACAACAAAATTACCAAAGTTATAACTTCCTGGAAAATAATACAGAAATTGTTTATCAACTCCTATTTTTTTGGGATCTTCGCCTGTGCCGGGTTGTGTTAGCCCGTGGACCATCAAATCACAAATTCTGATTGAATCGTGAAGGCTTTGGGGGTTCTTTCTTTGTTTAGAAGTAAGAATAGAGTCAGTGAATATCTTATCAAAGTAAGATGAACACTCTTCTCAAGATCAAGTCAAAGCTTAGATCTTAAGGAACCTTCCAATTGTTGAAAGGAGATGAACTCTTGAAATTCGCCCAAGCCTTTTAAAAATCTCTGACCAATTGCTCCGGTAATAGCCTCTCTGCTCTATGCTCTCTGTGCTTGGATCCTCCTCATTAATGGTCCTAGGGGGTATTTATAGCCTCTGGAAAGTATAACTAAAATCAAGAGATGATAGGGGAGTTTTTCTTCCGAGACAGTCATGACTGTCTCGACGGCCGAGACAGTTATAACTGTCTCAGCTTTTGAGACAGTTATGACTGTCTCGTAACGTTTGAACTTCCCAGCCATTTTGTAACCACACTTCCATGTTTTAATGCTATTATTTTGACAGTTATCGATGTGATTTTCGCTCGCAACGTCTCCCACGTTCTTTGACAATTAATGGCCACGTGTCATGTACATGCCTTGGAAACTTCCGAACTCCTCAGAACCATTTCGGACCGCGAGGCAGTCCACACTATCTCATGATGCGAGATAGTCCACACTGTCTCGGGTTTTCCGAGATAGTTTAGAGCTACTTTTGTGTTCTTTTGATCTTTGAGCCGTGTTTGGATATCTATAAGCATTTTTAGACGCCTACAGATACCGTATTCGCACCTACTTTCTTCTCTTTTGTCTTTGCATTCACAATACCCACATCAATCAAGGTTTGTATTTTGTCTTTTAGGACATAACACGCCTTGGTAGGGTGATGGACCCTTCTGTGATATGTACAATATTTAGGATCTATAATCTTTTTCGCTTCTTCCTGATTCGTGATCGGTGGAAGTTTGATCTTGTTGTTGTCCAAAAGATACTTAAAGATAATCGGTACTTCATCATCCTTAAAAGAATATTCTTTTGGAAATCTAGGTTCCGAAGTCCTGGGCTTCCTAGGAGGCTATTGTGATTGATGTGGCAACTGGAAAGGTGATTGTTGCGATTGTTATTGTTGCAGTTGTTGTGATGTTTGGTGAGCATCAACAGCAGCAACAAATCCCTTTCCTCTACCTCGAGGATTAAAATTCTTCTTTTGAGAATTAGTTGGCGGTTGACCTCTCTCAAGTTTCTTTCTCTTGAGAAAACGTTCGGCTTGTTCACTTTTAATTCTTTCCAAGTCTTGGAAGGCATGACCCCCATGACTTCTAGGACCTCCAGAGAGAGGTTGTTGTGACATGTTTGAAGGATGAACTCTTTGGTGAGTGGATCCCGAGAATTTATCGCTTTGTTTCGGAATCGTTTGATGAAGACATCAACTGATTCTCCATCTTTCTGTTTCTCATCCAACAAAGTACTAATCGATACCCCTGTATCATCATTGAAGAAATTAGTAAGGAATAAACCTTCCATATCATCTCAACTGTTAATACTTCCAGGCTTAAGACGTTGGTACCAATTGAAGATAGGCCTACGAAGGGTTCCTACGAATGACCAGACCATCAAAGCTTCATTTCTGGATATTGCACCAAGATGAGACTTGAAATAAATCAAGTGTTGAGTGGGTGAACCCCTGTCATCAAAAGGAGTGAAGTTAATTAAACTAAATTTTGGGGGATAAGGAATTAAATCTCACTCCCTCAGATATGGGCATAGAATGCCTGTTTTCTTCACTTCTTGAGCCGTCATAAATGCGTTGACTTTGTTCTCAAGGTCTTGGATTTTCTTGTCTTCGTCTATATCCTTCTTAGTGTGAGTTTGAGAAAGTTTGGTAGACGATTTGACAGGACCACTCTCAGATTTATCTTTATTAGGAGGAGAATCAGCCAAGATAGTTTCATCCGCTTCTCCGTCACTATCTGTTGGCCTTCTTGTTTTGATGATGATTTACAAATAATTTACTACTAATATTGTTTGTCTAGTGTTTGTGCATTCCTATGTTTTGTAGACAAACAACGAGTTGGAGGATGGATGGATTGCGCCATAACGATCATATCTAATGGAGGTTGGCGGAATGTCGGGTTGAAGCCATGCAATTCAAAGTTAAAGATCAAGTTCAAGCTTCATCCACGAGATTACCAAGTCAAGCATATTAAAGACCAATCAAGCTTGGGTAATTTAGTTTAGGAGTTTATATTATGTGTGTTAGTACTTTAAGCTCAATCATATACACACATACACGTTTTGGTTTTGTATATATATAGTTATATATATACATATATATTTTGGTTTGATAGTGTTCAAGTTTTACTATGAAACAATTGAATATAATTAGAAAACATATTTTTTGTTTCATACTTATATGCATATATATGATTTCATCAATATCAATTTTAGTTAGTTCAATGAAATCATGTTTTAGTACATTATATGTGTATTTTGATAAAATACTATATTCATTGTTTATAGACTTCATAACAATAGTTTACATCTTTCTTCAAGTCTATAAAATCATTTTGTAAAGTTTTAAAAGTTGGTTTAGGTCAAAACATCAAATTCATATGTTTACATTTTCATGTTTTAGACTATTTTGCAAAATGATGATATTTCTCATTTGGGAAGTCTTTTTAGAAAACCAGTTTTTGTAGCATGTTTATTATCATGTCTACAATCATTCCTCAAAGTTTTACATTTTTTGGAATTTGTTTGATATTTTTAAACAGCGTTTTAAAATCAGCAAAATAGTTTTCAGACTTTATTTTTCAAGTGTCAGTATTCGGTCGACCGAACCGGTCGACTGCTCGTTTGGTTTTTTGGCATTGGGCGACAGAGAGTCTGTCGGTCGACCGGTCCGGTCGACCGAGAGCTCCATCGGTCGACCGCACCGGTCGACCGAAGAAGTCTGCCTCCCTTTCTTTGTTTTCGACCTGGATAACGGTCGACCGAAATTTCCGTCGGTCGACCGAAATTTCCGTCGGTCGACCGACAGAATTTCCGGTCGACCGACGATGGCTTTTTCAGTTTCCAACGGCTAGTTTTTGTACCGTTGGCTAGAGTTTTTGGTCTTTTGTTTTGGGGTTTTTTGCTGAGATCTTTAGAGGGTATATATACCCCATTACTGATGTCTTTTCAAGTAAGCAAAGAAGTTTTTAAACAAGGGTTTCAAAAAGGGTTTAAGCTTGTTTAAGCTTGTTTAAGGGTTTGGTTTAAAGCAGTTTTAGCTTTCACAAGTGGAGGAGATTATCTTATTGTTTAGGCCTCAAATCTCCATCTCTCCATCTTGATCTAGAGAAGTTTTCCTAAACTCAACTCTAGCTTTTACTTATAATTATTTGTTAATTATCAATTCTATTAAAGCTAGTTTTATATTGAGTTTAGATTTGATTTGATTTTACTCATTGTTACACACACCCACATTGAGCTTTTAGTATTTACATACATAGTATAGTTGGGTGGTGAGAGTTTGTAACTTTGAGTTGTGCTTAATTGTGTTCTCACCTTGTTATTGAGAACAATTATTTGTTATATTGTGCTTATTTGTGAGATCACTTTGTAATACACTTGTACACCAAGTGAGGAGTGTGTGGTGAGAGTCGGGGATCGTCCCAAGAGGAGTGGCATCGGTTGACGTGCCTAGGGAGAGGTTGTAACCGAGCACTTGAGGGAGATACGGCTAGGTCCAACACTTAGTGGGTGTAGAGTGTGATTGCAAGAGTGTAAGTTGTAGAGTTTTCGGTTAGCTAGAAAACCGAGTGTGTAGAAGAAGTTCCGGCTTCCAAACCGGATTGTGTTAGTGGATTTCTCCCCGGGAGTGGGGAGCGGAGACGTAGGACGGAAGGTCCGAACTCCGTGATCATATCTTGTGTTTGAGTGGGCTTTGGCGTTTATTTATACTTGTGTTTATATTTCTTATCACCTTTGTCATTAGCTTATTATTTATATGATCCACTATCTTGTTTCATATTATTTACCCTTGTGTTAGTTTATATATCCTTGCATAAATTTCCATCATATAGGATATATCTTATCGATCATATTGTTTATCCTAGATCATATATCTTATTGTATTACATACTTGCTAGGATAACTTGTTAAATAGTTTTAATTGGCATTTAATCGGATTAGATTAGCATAAGACCCTAATCACCCCCCTCTAGGGTCTAACACTATCAACCTCAGTTATCTGAATAGGTATAGTATTACGCCTACTAGACTCAGCCTTTCGACTTGATTCTGACTATTGTTGATGTTGTTGAGCCTGTAAATCTCTCATCTGTTGCATCATCAACTCCATCTCTGTCTTTATTTCAGCTCTAATCTCTTCCTGTTGCTTAGCCAATGCTTCCTGCAACATTTGGACTAACTGATCAGGTGTAATTGTAAACGATTCCCTGGCTTGTCCTACACTGCACATTGTGTCATCAGAGGCAACTGCAGAACAAGTATCTGAGAGTTCTTCATTTGAAGAAAACCCTTCATGCATTCTTTTATAATCTCTGCGTCTAGCGGCCCTTCGTTGTAGCCGTGACATTCTTTGAGAGAGGCCTTGATCAACTTTCCCCCTGGAGAAAAATCAGGATCAGGATTGATTGAATGTCGTTTTCCTCTGTCGGTCATATTGATAGTGACCTCTGGAAACTCATTATGTCGAACGACATATATTCTTTTGCGGAAACGCCCTTGCCTTGGCTTTAGTGTTTCAGTAGAAAGTCTCACGAATATGGAAACTCTTGGCGGTTCGGCTTTGGAGCAACTGCATTCGGACAACACTGTTTTGATAAGCTTCTCACATACACAATGAGGACTTGTTTCCCGAACAGTCCTTTTCTGTGATTTATTTCCTCCTTTGGTTTGATAGTACAACTCATCAACATGATGATTAGAGCAACCTATCTTTTGCTTTTGAACTTTGTTGTCATACTCAGGATAACTTGTTGTTGCCCCTAAGCGATCCAAAGTTATGTGTTTAAATCCTACCCCCTATAGGTGTGGAATTTTTACAGGCCCTAAACAAAAGTGAATTAGTATCTTCTCTTTTTGGGCTTGTTTTGTTCTGATATGAGGATATTTTCGACCCCCAGCGTAAGAGTTTGTTTGTGGCTCATTCAGAGACCCAAACGCTCTTTTACCGGTGTATTGTTTTGAGGGGTCAGATGAAGGTCTGAGACGGTCTATCATCGTGACTTTAAATTTTGACAAATCTGGGCTCACCTAAGATTTTGTTATGGATGTAGCTACAACGGGCGGATTCAGAATAGTCATCGTCAGGACTGAAGGAGAGGCTTCAAGCACTTCTTTTTGGTTGAGACGTTTGCATGTATCTCGGGTAAGTTTTTGTCGGTCGAGACACTTGTGATCGTCCTGAATTGAAGAAATATTTTAACAGTCTGAATTCTGACCGGGTTTTTATTTGGGAATCCAAACCTGGCTAGTCCATGATGGTTGTTTAGAAACCACCTCCTTCTTTCCTTCCCGTCTTTGTTGTAAAAGAGCACGGGCACGTGTGGCATTTTCACGACACTTTTGTATACGTTCTTTAAGAGTTGAACGAGTTCTTTTGATGAGAGTCCATTCCTCCGTCATGAGTTTAGTAGAAATGTGAGCGGCTTGTCGTTGGGTTGGACGAACCACTTGTTGTTTCCTCGACTCTAAGTCCGCATAATAACGAACCCCGTCGGTTTCTTCTAATGCCTTAGCCAATTGTCGAGCACGATGCTGACGTTGTCTCTGGTGATCCCTCTTCATCAATGTTGATGAGCTTTGATTCCATGACTCCTTAACTGGAGAAGAGTCATTGTGAGCAGAGGTGTTGCGAGTAGAATTCTCAGCAACAATCGGACAAGAGTCTTCATCCGTAGCATTTAACAACTTAAAAATCTTCTTAGAAGATGAAATCTTCCTGCATTTGCGAGGTGATGAAGATTTTATGGATGATGATGACATATACTCCTCAAATTTCGCCTGATCAAACTCGTATGCAATATCTTCATTAATTATTATCTTGATTGGTTGCGACACGACGGTCTCGGCAGCAAGACCGTTGGCTCCCACTGTGATCGCTAATTTGTTTTCGTAGGAAATTGTTTTCATTATGGAACCCATTAAAAACATCAGTCACTTATAATGAATTACACAACAAAATTAAGAAAGTTACAACTTCCTAGAAAATAACACAGAAATTGTTTTTCAACTCTTGTTTTTGTGGGATCTTCGCCTATGCCGGGGGTGCGTTAGCCCATGGACCACCAAATCACGAATTCCGATGGAACCGCGAAGGCTTTTTGGGGTTCTTTCTTCGTTTAGAAGTAAGAATAGAGTCAGTGAATATCTTATCGAAGTAAGATGAACACTCTTCTCAAGATCAAGTCAAAGATTAGATCTTAAACCTCCAAATTGTTAAAGGAGATGAACTCTTGAAATTCACCCAAGCCTTTTGAAACTCTCTGACCAATTTCTCCGATAATAGCCTCTCTGCTCTATGCTCTCTGTGCTTGGATCCTCCTCATTAATGGTCCTAGGTGGTATTTATAGCCTCTGGAAAGTATAACTGAAATCAGGAGATGATAGGGGAGTTTAGCGGCCGAGACAGTCATGACTGTCTCGGCGGCCGAGACAGTCATGACTGTCTCGGCGGCCGAGACAGTCCTAAATGTCTCAGAACACTTGAACTTCCCAGCCGTTTTGTAACCGCTCTCCTATGTTTTAATGCCATTATTTTGGTAGTTATCGACATGATTTTCGCTCGCAACGTCTCACACGTTCTTTGACAATTAACGGCCACGTGTCATGTACATGCTTTGGCAACTTCTGAACTCCTCAGAACCGTCTCGGATCGTGAGACAGTCCACACTGTCTCACGATGTGAGACAGTCCACACTATCTCGTGATGTGAGATAGTCCACACTGTCTTTGGTTTTCCGAGATAGTTTAGAGCTACCGTTGTGTTCTTTTGATCTTTAGATGTGTTTGAATATCTATAAGCATTTTTAGACGCCTACAACATTACATAATAAATAATTCTCGAGAATCGTATGCATCTAATACTGCCATAGGTTAATGGCCAAATATAGAGGGGCCAGAACAAATTTCAGAAGGGTCAATACAGAAGGGCTAATACCGAGGGGCCAAATAAAAGGTGCATTCACCATATGGCAAATAGAATAACTCCATAGTGGACTTTTTGAGGGTTTAAAAATATCGAGAATCACTTGTCAAATTAGTAATACCTTGTGTATCAAAATTTATAGATAGTTTCAAATGAAGTGGGCAAGGTAAAACTCCTCATCCCAGTTAAAATAGTTTACGGATTTTCACTTTTCTTTATTTTTATCAGATACTAAGTCACAAAAAATCTTTGAATCCTTTAAACTGTTGAAATATGTTCAAAATACTTTATCAAAAACTTACAGATAAAGCAATACCCACAATTATTTGAACTATATGAGAGCCAAATTCACTTTTTATATTTTACATAAAATCAAATTTGCTTTTCATATCTTGTACGAGGCTAACATCATATTATAGGATCAACCACGACAGAAATAGATGAAATCACATTTAACTTTCATATAAGCATATGCTATTACTCTCCCATTTTGCATAAGTACACATCCCAATCCTCTTCTAGAGGCATCACTATAAATAGCAAAATCTGTGTCTCCATTAGGTAATGCAAGTATTGGAACAAACACTAATCGACTTTTTAGCTCTTGAAAGCTTTTCTCACATTCATCTGACTAAATAAATTTAACTCCTTTCTGAGTAAGACGAGTTGGAGATAAAGCACTACGAGAGAATCCTTTCATAAATTTTCTATAGTAGCTAGCCATACCAATAAAACTACGGATCTCCGTCACATTAGTTGGCCTGTCCTATTTAGCAATAATTTTTATCATTTTAGGGTCCACAGAAATCCCTTCCTTAGAGATTACATGCCCAAGAAATGCTACTTCCTCCAACCATAATTCATATTTCTTAAGTTTCACATACAATTGTTCTCTCTTTAATGTGTATAACACATGTCTCAAGTGTTCTTCATGTTCTTCCTTGCTTCTTGAGTATATCAGAATATCGTCAATAAATACCACAACAAACCGATCCAAGAAAGGCTTAAATATCCTATTCATAAGATCCATAAACACTGCATGTGCATTTATGAGCCCGAATGGTAAAAATAAAAATTCATAATGACCATAGCAGGTTTAGAATGTAGTTTTTTGCACATCTTCTGGCTTGATTTTTAACTAATAATAACCAGAACGGAGATCAATCTTCGAAAATACTTGAACTCCTTGTAGTTGATCAAATAGATCATCAATTCTTGGTAATGGATACTTGTTCCGAATGGTTACCTTATTCAGTTCACGAAAGTCGATACACAGTCTCATACTACCGTCTTTCTTCTTCACAAATAATACTGGCGCACCCCAGGGTGACACACTAGGCCAAGTGAAGCCTTTATCAAAAAGTTCTTGCAATTGAACCTTTAGCTCTCTCAATTCAGCAAGCGTCATTCGATAAGGAGCCTTAGCAATGATACTCGTACTAGGTACTAGGTCAATTGAAAATTCAATCTCTCTATCTGGGGGCATTCCTGAAAGTTCTTCGGGAAATACCTATGGAAATTCTCGGACAATTGGTATCTCTTCTAAGCTTGATTTTCCATCATTAATTATTTCAACTGAAGCCAAATAACCCATACATCCACTTCTTAGCATTCAATGTGCTTTAAGGGCTGAGATGGTTTTTAAGGGTTCTTGAGATTTACAGCCCTCAAAACAAAATTCTGGTTGGCTAGGAAATTTAAATACTACTTTCTTTTCTCGACATAAATAAAAGCATGATTTAAGGATAACCAATCCATTCCTAATATTACATCGAAATCATGCATTTCTAGCATCATTAATTCTACAGGGAGTTCCTTGTCGAGAATATTAATTTTACCCCTATAACCCTGATTTGATACTAATATGCTACCTCCAGGTGTACTAAAAAGCAATTCTTGTTGTAGGGTATCACGGGGTAATTTCTTTCTCTTAACAAACTGTGTCACAATAAAGGAATGCGATGCACCATAATCAAATAGTACTCGAGCATGAACCGATGCAAAAGTTAGCGTACCTGTCACCACATCTTTGTTTACTTCCACTTCCTTCTCAATCAAGGCATAAACTCAGGTCTTGGCTTAAGGATGCCTGTTCCCACCACTAGACTGGCCAGTCTGGAAGGTATTCTGAGATGGTTGCTGTAGGGGAAAGTTTGAAATTTTGTGATCTTTCTGTCCGCATCTCAAACAAGCTCCAATATTTCTCTAACACTTTTTTGGTTCATGTCCAGGTTTATGACAAACATCACATCTCAAAAGTTTCTTGTTAGGAAATTGCTCCTCTCTGCGTCCAAAATTCTGCTTTTTGTTTCTCTAATTTCTATTTCTTCCACTACGATTATCTTGCCAGAACCGTTTCTTTGGGTAGGAGTTGCTCGTCTCATTCTTTGATTTTGTATCAATTTCATTTTTCTCAATTAACAAGGCCTTCTTTAATACTTCTCCATATGTAGGGAGTTCAAATGTACTGACCGCCTTCCGAATGTTCGGTTGAAGGTCGTCTTCGAAGCGACGTGCTCTATCCTCCTCCTTACCCAACAAGTGAGTGGTAAATTTTGATAGATAAGTGAACTCCTCTTCATATTCAACTACTGTCTTATTACCTTGCTCTAATTTTTAAATCTCTTGTTCTTTTTTGCTTGAGAATAGTTGAGGGAAAATACTTTTCATAAAAAAATCTTGTATGCATTCTCACCCAACGTCCTGAACTGCATTTGCCACCACCCGTAAGCATGGTCTTTTAACATGTACATCGCATAATCAACCTTCTCCTCTTTAGGACAGTTCATGTATGTGAAGACCTTTTCCATTTCCGTGATCCAATGCTCAGCAATCATAGGATCAGTTGTTCCCTGAAAACTAGGGGGAGATAGTTTCTTGAATTCCCCCATACCGCTTCTTAATTTTAAGTGTTCCTTGTTTTGACCATTCATCTGATTACGATCTATTTGATCTTGTTGTCTAGTGACTACAGATGTCACTGGTTGTAGTAGTTCCATCAGGGCATTGTTGTCTATTGAGTTTCCTAAGGTGGATGCATGAGCAATTCTAGATCTCATCATTTTACTTATCGTTTGATTAAGATCCTTATCTCTATTAGGAGGAGTTTGCTCATTACCTTTAGTCATATCTCCCTGTAAATAATAAAAAGATAAGGTCAACTGTTATACAAAAAATAATTTCTAAGTCAGCCACATATATGCAATTCAAGTAATTATGAACTCAATCATAATAACACAAAACTGTATTTACAAACCAAAAATATATTATTAATAGTTAACTTTTTAGTCTATACACATATCTGAGTATATGGGTTTACATATGTACATATTTTCTACCAAAATATCCTATATACACCAAAAGAGTGACTACAAAAACTCATATACTAATATTACAAAATTATCCTAACAGTTACACTCTATTTCATCGAGGAAGAGGAGCTGCTGGAGCTAGACTTATCCTCGGTTAGCTCCTTCGAGTCCTGGCTATTATCAGAGTCAGACATTGGATATGGATCAATACCACTAGTCCCTAATCCTTCAAGATCGAGGTCTGGACTAATACCCAGGGTATTCATCTCATTCTCAAAAAAAGAGAGTCCCTCATTATTACTAAAAATCTCGACCACCTGGGACTCGGTGCTAGAGGGATCAGACGAAATTATAATAACTTCTGAAGGTGATGAATCAACTGGAATAACCTCTAATGCTAGATCCTCTTCCTCATAATGATCAACCTCAGACTCCGATGAATCTATTATAATAACTTCTACTGACTCGACCTCTGATAATTCTGGGGTCACATGGTCAACCACTATCAAGCCTGGGTCAGTCTCATTAGAAGTGTACTCCTAGCCTCTTAAGTTGGGTTCCCAGGAGCTGTCTACAGAAGATGTATAGCTAGAAGGGGTGTCTAAGGAATTGGTTGATGAATGTGTCCCCACCATCCTACAAAAGGGGGACCATCCATCAACATACTAAAATAAAGGGACAAAAATAAAATAAAATAAACAAGTATTAAGAAATATTAGAAAATTCTAAAATGAAGTAAGGTCAACTAAATCCCATACCCTCCTTAAATATGAAAAAGACCTTACTATAAAGCAGTCATATACATACACGTATATACATATGTATACAGATATATATATCACATAGCTGACCCATACAATAACACTCATCTAGCACATCTACACTATGCTAACGTGCCCTACAGGGCTTCTAACGTTGAAACCTAGGCTCTGACACCATCTTACTTTCACGCCTCAAAACTACAATGGAAATTCATAAATACGGGTTACGTGATAGCTACGACCCGTGCACGAGACAAGTCTTATGCATGAGTCAAGCCTAACACTTCATATCACATAATTTATCTCAAAATTTCCATAAACTTGCTGATGATAGAATTTCAAAGCAACCATATATTGTAGGTGTAAAAATTTGATTTCCCGAAATGGGGATTTCGTTTGTATTGATAAAAATGCCTTATTACAAACTAATGAATCGAAATTATAATAGAATGCCCTCCTTGTTTAATGTGGGGTCTTTGATAGCGATGGGACGCCTCCCTCGGTTCTCATACCGAGTTTGTTTCCCTTGGACGATCCGATCGAAGTTACAGGTAAGCTTTAGTACGTAGTAGAAGCTCGTGTTGATCGAGTTTGAGTTTCTAAGCTTGATGGCGATCAAGGCCGAAAGCTGGAAGAAGGTGCTACAGTGCAAGAACAATGCAAAGAGCAAGGCTTGATTCTCTCAGAGCTTAAGATAAGTGATTGCCAAGGAGCCAAATAGGTTTGGTCTTGATCAAGAGTTTAAGACCCCTCTTTTGATAGCCATCATTGGCTATTTATAGTGGAGGAGAAGCATGACCACTCCCTCAAATTGTGGGATTATGGTTGAGGGGGACCATTACTCCATCGCTTAAATCTTAGGATGTGACCATTAGAGGTGAGGAGAACAATACTTCATCCTTTAGATCATGGGGAGTGAGTGTATCCACTTCCACGTTTTAAGCTCAAGTGGTTGACTTGGTCTAGCTGTACATGCGAGCTTGTCATTGCAGGCGAGCTTGGGCTATCAGGCGAGTTGGCAATCTTTCAGGTGAGCAGGCGAGTCTGTAGGCGAGCTTTAGTCATACAGGCGAGCTATCCTTGTGTAGGCAATCTTCCAGCCGTCGGGCGAGCTTGCCTTATGCAAGCGAATTTCAAGCATGTAGGCGAGTCTGTGTAGGCGAATTTCAAGCATACAGTCGAGGCTGTGCAGGCGAATTTCAAGCATGCAGTCGTAGATGTGTAGGCGAATTTCAAGCATGCAGCTGAGGCTGTGCATGCGAATTCCAAGCATGCAGGCGAGGCTATGTAGGCGAGGCTGTGCAGGCGAGCCAGCCGCATGCGAATTCCAAGCATGCAGGCGAGGCTATGCAGGTGAGGCTGTGCAGGCGAGCTAACCTTATTCAGGCGAGCTAAACTCCTTTGCAGGCGAGCTCCAGAACATGTTACGAAGAACAGGTCATAACTTTCAAACCGTAAGTTGGAATTGGACGAATTAGATAAGAAAATCGACTATCTCGACGAGATGGAGCTGACCAAACTAACCCCATAGGGTTTGGTTTGCTCCTGTCCATTTTGCCAAATTCCTTCAGGTTTGAGAGATATCAGTGTTTTCCCTTTTTTTGCTCTTTCCGATGAGGTTTTAGCAGTCTTGTTCTGAACTTCTCTGATAGGGATTAAAGGCAATTTTTATTATCTACAAAACCCCCTCCAAAGTTTTCAGACCTAAATTAGGTCGTATGGGGTCTGGAACACTTTGGATATGAAGACCTACAAAATGCTCACCGTGCAGACGGAGCAAGGCGCCTTCCAATCAAACTCGATGAGATTGAATTATTCAGTCACTGCTAACGATCATCAATTAGGATTTTTAGCAAATCCTCAGCTATCAACGGACTTGATTTATCTTTACCAACTACCGTTTGAGTTGGACTAGCTATGCTCTTGCCCTTAGCATGGTAAGTTGTCAAGGAGTTTCTCTTAGGCTCAAGGCTAAGATTTCTCCTCTATCCTTAGCCTTTTGAGGCATTTGGATTAAGAGCGTAGGGAGAAATTTAACCTCGTATACCAATCGGAGGGTAGGAGTAGTTTAGCCTCGTGTACCGTTTAGAGGAAAGGGAGCAGTTTAGCCTCGTGTACCAGTTGAAGGAAAGAGAGCAGTTTGGCCTTGTGCACCGGTTGGAGGAAAGGAGCCGTTTCACCTTGTGCACCGGTTGGAGTAAAGGGAGTAGTTTAGCCTCATGCACTGGTTGGAGGAAAGGGAGTAGTTTAGCCTCGTGCACCGGTTGGAGGAAAGGAGCAGTTTCACCTCGTGCACCGGTTGGAGGTTGCCGGGTTATCCTTAAGAACATTCTCTAGGAATTTCTCATCAAAGGTAAGGAACAGTTTAGCCTCGTATACCAGTTGGAGGTTTGAGAAATAGTTTATACTCGTATACCAGTTCGAGTCTGGAAGAGAAGCTTATCTTCTTTTGGGGCAAAGATGAACCCTGATTTGTCTTCTCTTGGGGCAAATATGAACCGTGATTTGTCTTCTCTTGGGGCAAAGACGAACCCAAAATAGCGGCACATCACATGGTAGGCCACTATTTGGATAAATGCACATCGCTTGGTAGGCTATTATCAAACAACAACACCTTTTGCCGGAAGGACGGTGCTGGGGGAATCAAATCGTTTAGGGACGTATGAGTGTGACTATTGATTGTTATAGGAGTCATCACATGGTAGGCTACTACCCATCGATTGTTCTAAGGATATTAGGATGTTCGGAAAGGATTGGGTCATTCTGGGACGTATGAGTGTGATGACTGATCGGACAATGTCATTTGCAGGAATGACAGTATCGACTATCAGAGGTAATCGTTAACCTGATAAGAATTATCACGATTGGATCGATTTTGTGGACCTACCACTCTATTAAACAGAGTCCGTAAGTAGATTTTGGTCAGAGGTGTGATGTTAATATGACAGAATTGTTTGTTGCGATCTGAGCAAGTCTGTGGGCTTACCATCCTATTGGAGAGGATTGGTAAGTTGATTTTGTCAGAGGTAATGGTTAACATGATAGTGGGAGTTTGTCCCATCGTCCTATTGGAGAGGATTGACAGGGAAAATTTAGAGGAGACTATCAGAGGTAACAGTTAACTTGATAGTGGGAGTTTGCCCCATCGTCCTATTGGAGAGGATTGACAGAGGAAATTTGGAGGAGACTATCAGAGGTAAATAGTTAACTTGATAGTTTTAAGAGATCCATCGTCCAGTTAAATGAGACTGATAAAGAAATGACTATTAGAGGTAACAGTTAACTTGATAGTTTTAAGAGATCCATCGTCCAGTTGAACGAGACTGATGGAGAAATGACTATCAGAGGTGGCGATTAACTTGATAGTTAGGTTTGGTCCTAACTGTAGGAAGGTTTGACCATATGGGAGATTTGAGATGACCCTAACTGTTCAAAATTTTAGTCGTCCATTTTAAAAGTAGACCTCTCGTTCTTGGAAGGAATCGAGAGGGGATTTTGGCTCTTGTCCTAACTGTAGGAAGGTTTGACCGAGTGGGAGATGTAAGGATCATTTTAACATCATGCTCTAGTGGGAGGGTTTTAATAATTTTGGACATGATCAAACAACCAAAATAGGAGGTTGGCAAGTCGTTCATTGACTCAGGAATGAGTATAACAACGTTGATTAGAATAGTGACACATAGCATGGTAGGTCTTTATTTCTGATCGAGGTGTTCATCGCATGGTAGAACAAAATTTGACTATAATAGGTGATGATAGTTCATATGGGTTCGTTGTCCTGATGAAGAGGATTAACGGGGGAATTTGGAGGAGATTTGAGGTAGTATATGGTTTCGCAGAGAAACGAGACCACCCTTACTCCAGCGAGAATTAGGATTGAAGGGTAAAGACGCCTTAGTTGACCTCGCGGGAGTTGAAGGATGAAATCCTCTGAGCAGACCGTCTTTACTATGAATGAGTATGAAGTTGCCGTCAGATGCAGGTCCTCCGGTGATTGACGCATTTAAGTGTCATCGATCATCTTTGGCTAATAGTAGCTAAGTCTTCGCAGTTGGCCCCATAGTTTGGGTCTGAGTTGGTGAACTCGGCTGATGCCACCATGGGCTTCTTGTGCTTCGAAGCATTGCCCCTCTGTTGTGAAGAGGATTTGGATGAGGAGGTGGATTCCACTACCAATATGTCTTGGTCGTCACCTCCTTGAAGTTCATATGGCTTTTTAGTATCCATACGTTGGAGCATGCTCTCGACTTGTTCTCCTTGACGGATTAAGTCTTTCCATGAGAGAGCTATGACAGCGCCTATGTTGGCAGAATGTTGATAGAGAGATTGTTCCGACACATCTCAAAGAGAGTGGCCTTAGAAATCCGATCTTGTGTATGTAGCGATCGGTTCCTGAAACTCTTAACAAAGTTGCTTACAGACTCTGTCTTTCCCTGCTTTACAGTTAGCAGGATGGCTACAGATACTTCTTCGTCATCATTGAAGAATCTAACCGTGAAGAGCCTTTCCATGTCCTTCCAGTAGGTGATGGATTCAGGCTCCAATCTGCGAAAGCATTCAAAAGCGACACCCTTGAGGGTGGTAATGAACAGTCGAGTCATAATGGGATCATTCCCCACTATGTGCCCAGTTTGCGCCTAGAAGTAGTAGATGTGCTGGGTAGGAGAACCCTTGCCATCAAACTGTGGGAGGTCCAGTGGCTGAAACTTCACTGGGTAGGTGACTGTATTCCATTCGATCGGATACAGTCTGACAACCCCCAGCTTTTCCATGTGCTTCTGGAGCTTCAAGGTATCGAGTTGACTTTGGAACTCATCGAACCTTTTCTCTCTTGGACTATGACCCAAAGATGACGCTCCTCTAGGTGACTCGGATGAGGAGTGGGTAGGAGTAGGCGCCCACACTTTGTGCTTTGAGGATTTCTACAAAGTCCACGAAGTCCTCTCTTTCTTCTTTTACTTCTCGCTCAGAAGCTGCTCTAACATCTCCTTCAAGGAGTTGATGGTTTCTCGTTTCTCGTCGAGTCTCCTGGATATCTCATCAGGGATGTCGGTCATGTGCACATTTGCGTGCTCGCCTTGAACTGAGCTTGAGGTCTACAATGTCGCCACTGCCGAACAATTATCCTCTTCATCATCAGAGACGGATGCTAGGCGCGTGAAGTCAAACAGAATGGCCACCCTCGTTCGGGTGCGAGCGTGTTGGTAGATTGCTTCATGCTCAAAGGCCTTGGACTTCCCTGTTGCGTTGACAGTTGCGATGAGGAGCTCCACTTCATCGGAAGCCTCGTAGGACATGCGTTTGCAAGTCAAGTGCCCTCTGAGATCCCCTGTGGGTTGATTGTGACAACCCCCGGCGTCAGACGGGCGAGACGTGAAGTTGCATGAATGAGGCTCAAGGGAGTTCAAATGGGAACACTTGGGAAATTTCCCCAGCGTTGAACTCAAGCGATCTTGGCGAAGTTTAGTCATCTGTTCATTCAGGCGAGGCTCGCGTGGTCAGCGACCTTGAGCCTGTTGGCATGGTTCGCGAGACGCATTGCCGCCAGAAGAGGGTGAAGATAAGTACTCCTCAAACTCAATCATGAGGGACTCAACAGTTGTCCCTACCGCAACTTCATCGAACTGTGCTACAATCATTTTAGTTGAAGAAACGGTTTCTCCCACTGTGGTAGCCATCTTCTGTAGGTGTAAAAATTTGATTTCTCGAAATAGGGATTTCATTTGTATTGATAAGAATGGCTTATTACACACTAATGAATCGAAATTACAACAGAAGCGGAGGGAATGCCCTCCTTATTTAACGTGGGGTCTTTGATAGCGATAGGACGCCTTCCTTGGTTCTCGCATCGAGTTTGCTTCCCTTGGATGATCCAATCAAAGTTGCGGGTGAGCTTCAGTATGCAGTAGAAGCTCGTGTTGATCGAGTTCAAGTTTTCGAGCTTGATGGCGATCAAGGCAGAAAGCTGGAAGAAGATGCTACAGTGCAAGAACAATGCAAAGAGCCAGGCTCGATTCTCTTAGAGCTTAAGAGAACTGATTGCCAAGGAGCCAAATAGGTTCAGTCTTGATCAAGAGTTCAAGACCTCTGTTTTGATAGCCATCATTGGCTATTTATAGTGGAGGAGAAGCATGGCCACTCCCTCAAATTGTGGGATTTTGGTTGAGGGGGACCATAATTCCATCCCTTAAATCTTGGGATGTGACCATTAGAGGTGAGGAGAACCATACTTCATCCCTTAGATCATGGGGAGTGGGTGTATCCACTCCCATGTTTTAAGCTCAAGTGGATGACTTGGTCTAGTTGTATAAGCGAGCTTGTCATTGTAGACGAGCTTGGGTTGTCAGGCAAGCTGGCGAGCTTTCAGGCGAACAGGTGAGTCTGCAGGCGATCTTAGGTCATACAGGCGAGCTATCCTTATGCATGCAAGCTATCCTTGTGTAGGTGAGATTCTAACCATCGGGCGAGCTTGCCTTATGCAGGCGAATTTCAAGCATGCAGGCGAGTCTGTGCAGGTGAATTTCAAGCATGCAGTCGAGGCTGTGCAGGTGAATTTCAAGCATGCAGTCGAGGCTGTGCAGGTGAATTTCAAGCATGCAGACGAGGCTGTGCAGGCAAATTCCAAGCATACAGGTGAGGTTGTGCATGCGAGCCAGCCTCATTCAGGCAAGCTACACTCCTTTGCAGGCGATCTCCAGAACATGCTACAAAGAACAGGTCATAATTTTCAAATCGTAAGTCGGATTTGGACGAATTATATATGAAAATCGACTATCTCGATGAGATGGAGCCGACCAAACCTACCCCATAGGGTTCGGTTTGCTCCTGTCCGTTTTTTGTTCTTTCGGGTGAGGTTTTAGCAGTCTTGTTCTGAACTTCTCAGATAGGGATTAAAGGCAATTTTTATTGTCTACATATATATGTATATAATTGGTACTTACAACCCACAAGCTCACTATTATAAGCTACAAAATAAAGCACACTGTTGATTGTATGTAACATTCAAAAAGGAGGCTTTATATATATATCGCCTCTCAGCAACACACCATAGCCAAAAGTTCGGCTACTATAACGCTACACCATATCTAAATTTTTTCTAAAAACAATGAGGTGAGCTAGGGCTTAGTGAGAACATTTTCCACTAGAGTTCCTAGATAACTAACAAAATAATAGTAAGAATAATTTCCAGAAATAACTAATTGTAAGTTTTGCACCAGAAATTCAAAACTAGCAAAATATGATCCAAATATCATAATATTATCATCTTCAAGAAAGAATGCAACAACTATATTTTCTTTCTTATGTGCAACTGAATATACTATGATATTTTCTAGAATCAACCCTTTTTAAATCAGGATCAACATTAAGAAAGAAAAGAACTAATAATTTTTACAAAACCAGAGGATTATTATTTTCTCAATTTCACAGTCAATTGTTAGAATATTAATTCTTGTGAGTTATTTGTGAATGTTAAAGTCACCTCATAGGTCACACTAAGGCTACAAATTATAGCCCAGTAGCATAGGAATGCGTAAAATACATCACATAACAGATAATTCTTGGGAATTGAATGCACCTAACACTGCCATAGGTTACTGGCCAAATACAAAAGGGCCAAAACAAATTTCAGAAGGGCCAATATAGAAGGGCTAATACGGAGGGGCCAAATAAAAGGTGCATTCACCATATGGAAGGCAGAATCACTCCATAGTGGACTTTTTGAGAGTTTAAAAATATTGAGAATCATTTGTCAAATGAGTAGTACTTTGCGTATCAGAATTTACAGATAGTTTCAAATGAAGTGGACAAGGTAAAACTCCTCATCCCAGTTTAAACAGTTTACGAAATTTTTACTTTTCTTTATTTTTATCAGATACTAAGTCACAGAAAATCTTTGAATCTGTTAAACTGTGTTAATACGTTCAAAATACTTCATGAAAAACTTTCAGATAAAGCAATACCCATAATTATTTGAAACTGCATGAGAGCCAAATTTACTTTTTATATTTTACATAAAATCAAATTTACTTTTCATATCTTGTACGAGGCTAACATCGTATTATAGGATCGACCATAACAGAAATAGATGAAATCACATTTAACTTTCATATACACAAAAAATAATAGACTATTTATTTTTCCAGCACAAGATTATTCAAACATATTACTACATAACCATGCAATTATATATCGTAAAAATACTAGTTAGAAATCAACTCACCTCTTCTCAAACTATTATTCTCCTGAATATCAACCAGAACCTATAATGTGAATATTTAAAACTAATATCAATTATAGGTAAATCAATTCATAATTTAAAGCCAAATAAATTTAAATATAACCAATAATAATTAAAATCTACGGTACATATAAGCATATTGCTAACTTCAGCAATTTATCAAAATTTTATAACTCTAATATACTAGTTTTTGGTCTTCCTAGTAATTTATGATAAGGCAGGGGGTTATAGGGAATTTATCAAGTCTAAAAGTTGTCTTTATTTTTCAGATTGGATTTCTTCGCAAACTGAGTAAATGATAGGGGCCTAACAGAGATTTTTTAGTCCTTTTTCAACCATAATTTATTTTACTTAGGTTTGTTCAAAATTCTCACATGGCTCAGGGACTTAAGGGAATTTTTTCTCAATTCATATTGCCTTACAACTGATCATCTTCCTCCTTCATCTTTTTTTCTTTTTCTTCCGTTCCTCTCCCCCCCTTTTTTTATTCGGCTAGATATCAGAGGCATCTCTCTCTCTCTCTCTCTCTCTCTCTCTCTCTCTCTCCCTCTCTCTCTCCCTCTCTCTTTCTCTCTCTCTCTCTCCATAATGGTAGGACTGCTACAGGGATCACCGGTGACCAAGAGCGGCCGGCGATAAGACCTTGCCGGATCAAGGGTTAGTACTTTCTTTTTTTTTCAATCCATTTCATGCATCCTAAACACATAAAAAAATTCCTTTGCAAATCCTACATTTTTAACTTCATAAACATAACAAGTTATCATCCTCACTCATTCTATTTTGATTTAATTACTAAAACTTACTATGAAATTTGAAAGTGGGTTATACCTCAATTGATTGGGATATTGATTTGTTGTCTTGGTCTTCTTTTCTCCCTTCACAAGCTTCCTATTGATCCAGAGAGTTTTGTTGAGGATGAGAGGGTGTTCTCCATTTTTTTGTGGGTTTTTCTTTGATTTTTTTCTTCTATGTTTTATCCCTCCGTTAAGGAGGTGCCGCCCCAAGCATCAAATGGCATTTAGCCATTAAAACACTAACGTGACAGTTAAACAAGAATTAGGGGTGAAATTTCAAAAAAAACCCTAATTAGTTTCCCTAATCTGTAGTTAAAAAAATTCTCCATTAATACAATTTTAAGACACTACTTACATAGGCTACTACATTTCTGATAATCAGGCAAACCTTAGGAAAAATTTCTATAATTTATCCTTTCTTTTCTTCAGAAACTGCCTTATATATTTAATTCGTGTATTATGAGGAAGTAAAAAAGAGAAAGAAAGGTAGCCTTCTCTCAGGTACTATCTATATACCTCGCAAAATAATATAT
>BQKN01000628.1:517648-532808 GCA_022839385.1 Asparagus kiusianus
CACTCATATTCACACTTATAAGTTGTCAAAATCAACGGGGTCTTACAGTCTCCTCCTTTATTCTTAAGCTATCGATGAGAGTCCCTATCTTGGTCACCCTAGGGATCATGCTAGGGGAACGGTCTCTAAGACTCTCTCGTACCATCATGCCTCTCCAGCCCTCTCTGCTACCATAGGGGCCTCTGGATACGATTGGGTGTACAAACCGATCGCAGATGCCATCGAGGGTAACACCTCTCCTACGACCTCATGAATACCCCATGTGAAAAGTTCAAGATGCCTCACGTGGAGAAGTACAAGGGTGAATAAGACCCCTCTGAGCATGTCTATAACTACTATGATGTGCTGAGCATGCTCTAAGCATCGAAAGCGGTTATCTGTTGATGCTTTCCCATCACTCTTTTAGGGAGTGTCAAGCTCTAGTGGAACGCCCTTGAGAGGAAGTCTATCAGCAGCTTCCAATAACTCAGCCGAAAGTTCATCCACCACTTCTTGGCTTACACCAAGCAGAAGTTACCCCCTCATGTACTAATTCAAATGAAGCAGGAGCCTAGAGAGAGCCTTCGAGCCTACTTCAAGAGGTTCCAGGCCAAGAGGCTGGAGGTCAATGACCTAGGGAGCACAGTCGCTATGTATGCTCTTATGGTAGGCTTACAAGGCAACGAGTTGGCTGACTCGCTTGCTAAGAAGCCAGTCGCCAATTATGACCAGATGATAGCCAAAGCTCATGGGTACATGGACATGGAGGATGCCCGAGCTTACAAGGTGGTAGCTAGGTCAACAGAGACCTCCACAGCTACGACTTTAGCAGTAACAACCGGGAAAGTTGTCAGAGACAAGCGACAAAGATTTAGAGTAAAAGTTGGTAAGAAGTCCTTTCTTCACTACCTATTGGTTATATATAGCACCCGAGAAGGACACGTGGAATTATCTAAAGGGTTAGCTCATTTCAAAATGAACGAGTGGGATACATCTTGAAATCCCAAACGGTTCACACGAACTCAAAGCGCCGCCTCGCTTTATTTCATGCCTCTTCGCTTGAAAATTGAAGCGACGCCATAACTCTCTAGCTTCAAATGATATTATCACGTCATTTCAAACAATGGCATTTCACCTGCCCAATAAAGGCTTCTGGAAACTCACCTACCGATGTTTATTCGATGAACAGTCAGTCAGACCTAGTCAACCCTCTGGAGTCGACAACGAACTTCCATAAAAGCTAACTTATCAAACTCAGGCACCTACCCCAAAGAGTTCAAACGCCAATTAACAAAGGCAGTCAACTCGACTAGCTCCAAACCAAAGAGAAGACAAAAGAAACAACTGCTCAAGTTTCAAACGTGCTTTCCTAACAAAGGACGAGCGCCCTTAAGTCAGCAGTCCAGTTCACAAATCTATGGTAAAGCCAATTCATCCGGAACACATAAATTAAGATTGCACAACATGAGAAAAGTAATTCTCGCTCAAAAATCTATCTTTATTCAAGTCTATGGAGTATTTACAAAGTACAATATATACATATATACAATACAAAAATGAAAGACAGGAGATTCTTAGGAGACTAAGAGAGGTCCATTGCTGCTCTTGGATTCAGAGGTAAGGAGCTGCTGGGAGCAGCCGGTGAGGAGTCAACAGTCTCCTCCTTCGTCTGACTCCCCTTCTTCCTCGTCAAGATCGAGTCCTCCTCCAAGTGCTTCCATCTCCACCAACTCATTCAAACATTTGACTACAATGTGAGGATAGTGAAAGCGATCAGGTCGGTTCCTCATCTCGACTGTAAGTTATGCTGAGAGGTAGTCATACCCGGCCTTGCAGGCTATCGCCACTTTAGTCTTTCCAGTTAGGCTCTGGTGATACCCCTTAATAATCTGCAGGCAGTAAGACTTTGACTTGAGATGGGCATTGTGGCTTTAGGCTCCCGCCAAAGGCTCCTGCAAGTGGGTGCCCTCCCCTGAAGCTTAACAAGCGTTGCATGCTCCTCGTCCAGCCGACGCCTCACATGTACCTCCACCTCCTTCTTAATCTTGACTAGCGCCATAGCATGGTCCCTCTCCTGAAAGCCACCTCTAGTCTCCTGTCCTTCCACTTGATCTCCTCAATGTCTCGGCTGAGCCTGTCGACCTTAAAAGCCTCTGGGGCTGGTGTATCCGTAGCCCATTCTGAGTCGACCCCTCTACCGGCGCTTAGGGAAGCAACCTCCCCTAAAATCTTGAGATATGAAGTCCGGATATGCTCCATCTGACCAAACATCTCTTGCTCCACAAAAGCACCTCAAACTAAGTAGCTCTGAAGGCTTAAGTGGAGACCAACATTGGAGACCCCCTTCAAGAACTTGTCATCTCGAGGAAGCCAGAACTGCTCGACCACCCTCGACTGAGCCACATAAGAGTGAGGATGGTCCCTTTGACATCAAGGTGGGGAGCAGGCTTATAGTGGTACTCGGGGTCGGGCTCCTGTACATATCGAGGGCTAACCCCTGAAGTCCTAATGAGGTACTCCCTCATCCTCTCCCATTCTTTTTCTTTGATCTCATCAGCACGATGGGGGAAGGGATACTCTAATCCAGCAGAAGGCATCGTCTCCTCATCCGGCTCCTTTTCACGATGGGACGACTCTCCACGATGAGCATGATCCCGCTTTGCTAGCATAGGCTCTAGCCTCAGCTCCAAACACTTCTTGGGGAACCTTGACCTCTTCTTCTAAGGCCGACTCATCCAGATGAATGATGTCGGTCTCGACCACCTAAGTAGCCGCCTGAGGCGCTTGCTCTTCATCCCTTTGTGGCCGCCTCCTTTGTCTATTGACGAGGGTGGTAGAAGGATACATCTCGGCCTCCATTAGAAGAAAGTCAAGACGGAGATGCTTCTCAGGCCTAGTAGACGGCCCTTCCTGGGGATCAGCTAGAGGAGCAGCCGACACCATCGCTGCTTCCACTGTCCCTAAGATCAGGGCTGAAGCCCTCTCCTAGTGCTTGGTAGTAGGAGGCACAACAAATATATTAGCAACTTACAGGACCGAGTTGTCAAGTAGGTGCTCGACTGGACAAAAGCCAGCATACGCCTTGATCTGAACAAGAGCATCCCTCTCGGCTACAAACAACTCGCCATCTAGGAGCACCTCCCTCCTTATCTCAGGCCAGTTCGAGCAACCCAACTCTAGGTCATCTCTAATGACCCAGATGAACTTCTCTTTCCAGTCCTTGTGTGAGTCAGGAAGGCCGGTTATGAGCCTGAATTTCCCCACTATTTGGAAATGATAGTGGGGTGCAGTCTGGTTCACCTTAACAGTCATCAGACAGCCCAAGACCCATAAGGACAGCCTTCCAACCAACGGCAGATCACCACGAACGCTACCAAAGTTGCGATGACAATTGGCTTTATTTAGGCCAGTAATACCCCTAACACCATGAAGACTTGTTGGAGGAAAGGATGTAGGCAACTGCAGGTCAAATTCCAGATGCCTCAAGTAGAACGGATCCCACGCTAGCCCATGATCATCTATGGCCTCTGACCTCATCGGGGCCATCAAAGCATACTCCTGGGGGATATCAAATCTCCTATGGAGCATCTTCTTCTGCGTCAGGGTTACCCTAGAATGGATCCCCACCATAAGAGCTCGTCGAACTACAAGATCTGATATCATTATAGAATGGAGAAGTGATCGCAGGAAAAAGATGGATGGAAAAGATTTTAAGTTCTCTAAAGGGAATTTCAAAGACAATAATCGCCATCTGCCTAGCTCAAGCGTTATATATGGGCATCTAACTTTACAACTACCAGAATTGTGAATGACCGGACCAAGCCTTGTCCAATGGCCAAGATTAATTGTTAGAATTCAAAGCGGCATCTCAGAGATCGAGGCGCAGCCTACTCAACTTGAATAGCTCGTAATCTGTCTAGAAAAGCGGAGCTCTGGCAGTCAAAAAAATTTTGTGGTGATGTCAGCCACGTCTACTCTAAGAGACTTTTCAGTTCTCATTCAATGCACACCCACATCCGTACAAGGCAACTTTTATTTCACTCGAACCTGGCTCAAGCTGACTCCAAGCGAAAGGGGCTAACTGTTATGGGGTCTTCATCGCCAAAGTGCAACCCTTTCTTAGCAAGGGACAATCGTACTTCCGCATGCAATGCCCCAATCAAATTGGCGGCTAAAGACCAACAATGATCCCGACTTAGCTGACTCACTGAATCGACTTCCCCTAATGTCGACTAGAAAGGTGGTACTCGTCAATCCTCTTGTCGAAGACGACTCGCAACGATCCCACTCGACCAGTTATTTGACCTCCTTGCGAGGTCACTCGAAAGGCATTACTTCTCGGCCAAATTAGAAAACTTCAACCTCAAGCTTCCACTACTAACAATGTTGATGTCGTATTTAATACTTGGCAGGCGCCATGATGCCTCTAGCCCCGACAGCCTTCTTAACTCATCAGACCACGTCGTCACCGCCATGCCTCCAACCGTCTCTCATTTAATGCTAAGGTGATCTCTCCTCTAGTCGTCAATCAACACTTGTAAAGTAAGTGCTGACGTATCCGCCAACGAATGCTTCTTCATCATCATCCTATGCTTAGCTATAATGACGGTTTTGCCCTTATAGCCCATGTATAAGTAGACGTACTATTCTAACATGTAGAGGACTTTTGGGATCTCTCTCTCTAATCCCTAATCTCTACTCTAAGCTACCTTAGGGGATTATAATCAATTTCTCTACACAAAAGAACTCACGCATCTCTTCATTTCCCCACTCAAGCTCACCAGCTGACTTGATCTTTGGAGGAACCACGAGGGACCCAAGTCCCGTACTCTCACGAGTTTCTACTTGTATAGGCTCAATCTACTAAGCTCAGAACTAGATATTCGAGAAAGGGAGTGACCCCTCATCAATCTCACCCCATCCAACCCATATAATTGATTGTGTGATCACTTAACATCAACAATTGCACTCTTTATTCCTTGGTGATTTTTTTCTACTTTATCGGGCTTTCTAAGTGACCATTTAACGAGTTTTGGACCAATGAATCTCAACCTAATTGGGCTTAGGTTATTATGTATGAAAATAATACTCATTGGGCTTAATTACTCGGTCAATGTAGGCATCACAAGATAGAATCACCATGAATTCAAGAGTTTTTTTTTTCTTTTTTTCTTTTTTGTTGGTGCTCGTTTTTTGCACTCTTATTTTGAAAAGTTAGTTTTTTTTAATATATATATGTGTATATGTATATATATCTTTAAACAAATACTTAGATTAAAACATCTTGAAAAATTATTTTCTACTCTAAGTTAAGCATGCAAAAAAATTTCATTACTTTAATTAAAAGTCTAAGTTAAAACTTAAGTGAAGTATACTATTTTGAGAATCATTTCTTAAAAATTTTATTTAGAGTTATCAAAAAAGGTTAACTTGAGTATAAAACTAACTAGAGATTAGAAAATTTGAAATATATCAAATAGATCAATTATTAATTAACTCTATTAATTTTACAAGTGACAATATTTTTATGATTTTTTTGGAAAAGAACAAAAATTATGACATAGAAGGAAGAGAAAAGGAATAAAAAGGTAAAATAAAGAGAAAAAATAACTAGTTTCCACCCTCACACCTAAATTTTGGATTGTTCTTAATGCAAATTCTATGATGCATAAAGCAAAGTGGATAAGAAATGAAGCACTTACATTTGTTCGGTCGACCTAGAGCAATGATGATAAAAATCTGTAATTACCTTTGGTATGAGGAGGATAAAATCAAAAATTTTTGATTCTTTTTTATATTTTTTAGAATTTTTTTTCATGACTTTTTTCATATATAAAAATATATTTTTATATATGTATATATATATATATTCTTTTTCTCTATTTTCTTTTTTGGGAAAAATGTTTTAAGGCCCCCCAAAAAAATCCGGTTGTGACTAGGCCCCCTGTATTTTTTTTGGTGTAAGCAAACCCCAAATACCCAACTCAATAATGTTTCAGCCCCTTTTTCATTTCCCCGACAACTCTGAGAGCACAGTTCGACTGTAAAGACAAAATTGCCCTTGTAACTATTCGTCCCCAAATCGGCCCTCCCTCTTTCTCTCGCTCGCGCTCTTTTCTCTGCAGACCCACAAATATCCCCAAAACTCGAAACTCCTTCACCTTGCTTCCCCAATTTGAAAACCCTAGACGAGAATTATAAGAGAAAATGCCGAAGAAATCCACAAGGAAAATGCTGAAGAAAATTATAAGAGAAATGACTAAGAACCCTAAACGACGCAAGGGTGAAGTAGACTAGATTCAAACGGAAGCGGACGTTCGTCACCGGCATCGGTCGGCACGACTTGCGCAGGAGGAACTACCAAACTTATCCCCCTCCACCTCTGCCTTGATATCTCACGCCAGCGATTCTGTTCCGCCATCCTCTGATGATGAGGAGAGTAACGAGGCGATGGAAACCCTAATGAGCATGAAAAGTCAGGAAAATCGAGAGCGCAAGAGGAGACGCTCGCGGGAGGATGTGTCCATCTCAAAGAAGAAGTAAGTTCCCAATCAATTGAGGGTTTTTGAATTTAATTATTTTAAATGAGTGATGTTGATTTTAATTATGGTTTATGGGGTCCTTTTTGAAGTAAATGGTGGTGAGATACTGGTTATTGTAGTGTATAAGCAGTTTCTTAATTTTGGAGGAAGATCTGAACAATATGAAGTGTTGTGGGGTTGGAAGAAATGCATGTAAACAATTCTCAATTGTTGATAGCTAGTAGCAATGCATGTCAATAATCTGTGTTTGTTGTTAACGTTTACTCTTAAGAGTCAACTATTAGCTAATCATGTTAATAAAACGTGATTTTGACTATGTTAATGCCTTTACTGTTGATTGTTACGTAATTTAAAGTTGAACGACTTGTTAAGAGTAAATTGTTGTTCATCCAGGATAGTTGCTGCTTTAGGTGATATTAGGCCCAGTGCCTGTCTTGGAACGTATTGTTCCTTCATGCAAAAACTGCAACCAAAACTGAAGAAGTGGCATTGGGATGCCTACAAGGGCTGTAACTTTGAGCACTATGTGTTCTTTGGTCCCCCAGCACGCGATCGATGGGCACTAGAGTATGTGCTCAGCCATTATACTGGCGAAACTAATGAGTTCTCTTTTCCCGACCCCAAGAGCGGTTTTATATTTTCAGTGAAATTTGATGAAGAGTGGGTGCATACTCACACAGGCTTTCCCATTGATGGGGAGCTGATCTACGGGAATAGAGACCCTCATAACCGACTTTGGAGGCAATACTTTGAAGATAAGAAAGAAATGCTGAAGGCCAAGCCAAAGCCAAAGGCAAAGGCCAAGGCTACACCAGAAGCTGGTAGCATGAGGAGATATGTCGAGGAGTTGCTGGAAACACTTGTTGAGTCCTCTGATAATAAGGACATTGAGGATTTTGTGCTGCTTCAGATATTGTACCAATGTGCAACGATTTGGTGCCCCAACAGCTCTCAAGGCATCCTAAGACAATTGTTTCAATATGTAGATAGTATCGAGAGAGTGAAGACCATTGTGTGGGGTAAATTTATTTTTGATGAGACGAAGAGAGGCATTCAAATTGCTGTTCAAGGGATGAGGAAGCCAGGGGTTACATACGTACCTGGATGCATGCCGCTCATCCCTGTATGTTGCATGATCATCTGGCTTAACATTTGATCTAGTTAATAGGAGTCATGGTAACAGGCATTAGAAAACATGTACAACATTGGACGTTAATAGGTTAATATGTTAAAATCAACATGTTAACATGAAGTTTGACATATAAAAGTAAAAGTTAACATTAATAGGTGAAAGTTAACATGTTAACATAAACTTTAACATATAAAAATTAAAGTTAACATTAATAAGTGAAAGGGTAACATGTACCCAGTAATATTAACATGGGTTAGTGAAGTGAAGGCTAGCTATTTAGTATGTTGTAGTTCAAGAAAGAGTTATGCAAGTTAATTATTTTGACAATTGATCCTTCGATTCTGACAGCTTTGGTACTTTGAGATGACTGGCATTAAAAAACCAGCCCTAAACTTGAGGTGGAAGCCTCCGATGACCAACTGGGTAAGGGTCGGAGGGACGGCTGGATCGCTGAGGATGGAGACAATCGTCTCTAAGGCTAAGAAAGCAAGCATAAAACTAGAGGAGAAACCAATTTCACTCAGCATTGGATGGGGTGAAAAATACCCTCAAAGGGAGCCCAGCAGGAAGAAGATTGAAATTCACTCCCTTTGGGATATATAGAAGCCCAACGTCTGGGAAGCAAGAGAAGAAAATGAGTAATGGGCAGACCAAAGAGCAAACTAGGCCGAGAAAGATGAACGAGGAAGAAAAGCAGAAGGCTGGGAAGCAAGAGAAGGTGATGGGCAGACCAAAGAGCTCATCTGTGGGTTACGTAAGCAGCAATGACTCTTTACACATCACAGCATATTTACATTGAGTTAAATATTTTATCGTTATCATTAATTCATTTTCAATTTGCATTGTTTCATGTTAACTTTCTTTTATGGGTTTTCATAACTATTATGCTTAATCTTGTGGATTTACATGGGTAAAGGGTATATGGTGTACTTTTCAGATTTTTTTCCCAGCATATCGCTGATGCTTTTTCAAGAGAAGATGAAATAGATAAGTTGACACCTGTAGAGCAAATTTATTTTTGGAGGAATACGACCAATATAAATTGGAAATTGCTCCACGCTGTCAAGCGTAGCAAGCGCCTTCAATGGGATACTTGCTCCCAGGAGATACATAGGTTGAACAAGAAATTGGAGCGCTATGAAGGGGTCGAAGACTTGATTGACCCCGAAGACCTGAAGAAAAAAGTGAGGGAACTTATATCACAAAATGATAAGCATAAAGGGTATGCACAGAGGAAAATAAGAAAGAGTTTTGATTCTAATGATAGGTGTGATATGGGTGATGATGGAATTTGTTTTGATTATGACGATGTATCGAACATTGGCAAGGAAGCTTCTCATATTGCCGAGGCTGTTGCGCAAACAGAGAAGGAGACAGAGAAAGGTGAATGTCAAGAAATGGAGGTTGCGTATGTGGAGAAAGCCGTGCATAGCGAGGAGGATAAGAAAGAGGAAGAGAGAGAAGATGAGAAGAAAGAGGAAGAGCAAGAGATGGAGAAGAAAGAGGAGGAGAAGGAGGCAGCGAAGGAGGAATGGCAAGAGATGGAGGTTGAGAATGTGGGGAAAGCTGTGGCTAGTGAGGAGGATAAGGATCAGGTGCAAGTTTATCGGAAGAGATTGAAGAAACTTGTGTCAAGGGGTATTAGGGGACCAAGTACCAGAAAGAGGACTCGCTCACATCTAGTCCGAACCCCTTTCACTGAAGGAAAGAAGAAGGACGGTCAATCAAATATAATTAACATATCACCACACAAGGATGAAGAGAGGGAGAAAATCAGGTTCTATTGTAAGCCTGAGGAATGCACTTGGGATTTTCTTGGGAAGAGGAAAATCAAGAAGAAGGAGGAGGCTCTATTGAAGTTGCTAAACGAGGGTATTCCCAACATGGATGATTTTAGCACACGTGTGATTGATAGTGAAGGAACCTTTGTTCACAACTTTAGAGTGCCTCAGCATATAGCAGCAAAGCTCACACCAGACGAGAACAGATGGCTCTCTCAGTTCTGCAATGAAATAGCCCATCAGTAAGTTTAGCCATTCTGATTAACCGTGGCTACATTATGTTAACTTTCATTGTTACATGTTAATGATTATAGGTTTATGTTAACTTTCAATATTACATGTTAATGATTATAGGTTTATGTTAACTTTCATTATTACATGTTAATGATTATAGGTTTATGTTAACTTTCATTATTACATGTTAATGATTATAGGTTTATGTTAACTTTCATAGTTACATGTTAATGATTATAGGTTTATGTTAACTTATACCTATTTTAGCCAACGTTTAATAAGTCATGTTTATATTTGCAAATCCAGTTAACATATAGCCTGGTTTATGTTAAAATTTGGATCTTATTGTTATGTTTCAGGTCACGTATTATTGTTAAGACATTGAACAACAGCATTGATTCAACGGAGCTTCTTTATCTTCTACGTGGCGGGCGTATCGATGACCATGCAAGTTCAATATGCTACTCTCAATATGTTAATCTTTTACGCAATACTTGGATTTACTACGTGTTGAGATGTTATGCAATCTAATTTGCAACTTCTGTTAACAGGTCATGGAAGCTCTTGTAGATAGGCTCAGCACATGGCTAGAGAAGCCAGAAATTGGTTCTGTTGGCATGAAATATGGGGTCGTGTCAGCATTTTTCTTCGTAAGCATTAGCTTCAAACTCCCAATGTTTTTTAACTCCTGTTTACAAATGGCTCATCATTATTTGCTTAGCAATACAACATAGCATTTATGTAGTGAACCCAGATTACACACATTTATACACCTCGTTCATACAAAAGCATGTCGCCGCAAATAAATCAGTACTCCTTATCCCGCTTATGCGGCATGACCACTGGCATGTCGTTGAAGTAAGGTTGGACGAGGATGTTATCAGGCATTACAGCTCTGCAGGCCACAGTGCATACGTGGAGCCAGTAAATAAAGTAATTGATTTCATGGATCACATGAAGGCTGGTTTTGATCCCAATAATGTTTGGAAGAAGTACCGATATGAAGCCGTCCCTTGCGAGCAACAACGTGGAATGTTAGTGTTTCACACACTTAAACATTTTCATTTTATTCAGCATCAAATATCTAACTATCTTTCCAATGTATATGATGTAGGTTTGATTGTGGGCTTTTCGTTCCTTTATATATAACGGCTATAATACAAGGGACTGATACCAGTCAGGTAACTAATCCCGCTGACGAGGCCGACGTCATCCGTGCCAAGCTTGCAGCTGAACTCCTAATTGAAGGAAGGGAACCGAAAAATTACGTGGATGGGCTAGAAAAGGATGGGTGAATGATGTCAGAAACAGTTATGTATTGTGCAGATTGTTGTGGGAGCAAAACTAAGGGGCATATTAATTTAGATGTATAACTAGAGAAATGTTGTGTAACTGGTTGCTAGTTAAGATGTTATGTGGTATCAAAACTTTTTATTTAACTGGTAGGTAGGTTGGACGAGGAGATGTAAGAAACTGGTTGTTTAACTGGTTGACAGTGGAATCTTTGTTGCAAAAATGTTTGAAATGCAATACATAACAGGGATGATAAGGGATTATAGTATATGTCACTGATGTTCCGACACAAAACTTGCATTGGCTGCCATATAAGTATGAAAGATAACATATAGCGTTGAAAGTTAACCACTTTCAATAACAGTTAACCCGTAGCTCTGAAACTTAACCACTATCAGTAATAGTTAACATGTAGCTCTAAAACTTGACCACTATCAGTTAGAGTTAACATATAGCTCTGAAACTTAACCATTTATAGTAAACGTTAACGTATACACGTGATACTTGACCAAATTCAGTTAGAGATGACAAAGATGATAGATATTAGAACCATACAAAAACAACACAGGAAGAATGAACAAAGTTTCCATTTTTCAACTTCGCGGTTTGCTTGCTTCAGTGCTTTCTTCAACTGCTTTGCCTTGACCGCCATATCATCTTCAACGGGGACTTCTGGGCAATCTGGAATATTCCTACTTACCATTGCATCTTCACTGTGAGCCCAAGCGAAAAACTTGCATTGCCTCTTTGGGAAATTTGCACATCCCCAAAAGTATCTACCCTTGTTCCTCTCATTTTTGCACTGCCTCATGGGTGTTGGAATGTTACAAAAACAACATACCTCTTCCCATGACTGAACACCCTCTGACATTTTCATCTCGCAATCTCAAGAGGGAATGAAGGGAAAGTTAGAACTTCTATTAAGCTTATAACTTTCCTATGTGCACATTTTATATTGCATAAGGAACAACTTACTAGCCGTTGGAATATGGCTGTTTGAAATGACTGGTTGCTAGCCGTTAGAACAGTGACTAATATGTTGGAGAAGTCACCTATTTAAACTCAAAATCTTGCCATGACAGGTGAAGATCTGAAAACGTCTCTCATGTTACAGTTTCTATTAACAGCATGAACAAAATGAATCTAACAAGCATTATCACATATTACAAAAGTACAACGCTATATACTTAACAACTTTAAAACCATCTATATGTCTCATACAAAAGTATTGTTGTTAGAAGCTGAAACACACTAGTCACGGATGAGCTCATTGCAGGTTGCTCTATTGTGACCTTCAACTTTGCACCGAGAACATTTGACGGGCCGTTTGTATATGGTTCTGTTGTTTATACGTCTTGTTCTATTTCTTCCCCTCCTCTTAGTGGTAATTGGTGGCAAAATCTGGATTTCATCCTTGGGCACACTCCGCTTCTCATAGTATGGTATGGGATATAATATTTCGTCGTAGCTCTTCTTAAACGCTTCTTTGGACATGAACCAATCACAATATTGATATACATCTCTTTTCATATAAATAATGACTGCACAAGCATGGACACAAGGAATACGGGTTACGTCCCAAGCTCGGCAAGTGCATGTCCTATTCTCCAAATCAACGTGAGTGATTCTATGTGATTGCACTTCGAAAATATCCTCTCTAGATTGCCTAATCTCTAAAGTGCGCCCTTTTTCCATATTTTCTCTAACAATCTGCTCAGCTTTAGGACAAAGATAGCTTGTCCACTTACACGCCATTATCCGTCTGTTGTTCATGCGAGTCATAAGTTGTTTTCGGATATGCTCCACCATTTGTAGGATACGTAACAAACGGGCTTCACGTATCCAGCTGTTAAAGGATTCTGCGACATTAGAGGTTACATGGCCATATCTGCAAAGGACGACATATAGAAAGTATGATGGGCATATAATATGTTATCTTCTTAACAAGTGACCATAAAACTTAACCTATACTGCTAAAGGATAACATAAAAACATCATAGTTAATATATATTGGTGAAAGTTAACATATATCAGCGAAGGTTAACCTATAAAAAGGATACTTCACATATATGCATAACAGTTAACATCAACCGCAAAACGTCATAATGATTGAATGCATACCTAATGCCAGGGAAGAAGGCATTTGCCCAATGCTCTGGCGAGTAATTAATTGCAATCTCATATGCGACTGGAGCCATCTCATAAATTTCCTTCATGTAGTCGTTCCATTCCGCTATTGTGTATTTATAGCAAGCAGTTTGGAGAAAATTCCCCAAAACCTGTGTGTCCTTTGCCTTCATTCCCAAATCCTTGAGCTTTGATCTAAAATTTTCAACTAGATGCAGAACGCAGCATGAGTGAATTGCTTCAGGGAAATATTCTCTCACGGCTTCTCAAATCCCCTTGTCAGCATCAGAAATAATTACCAATTGGTGGGGGGGATTGTACAGGTCCAACCTTTCATACAGTATGGACCACAGGCCTTGTAGGAACCATCTCCAATTATCAACATTTTCTTGATCACATATACAATACGCAAGTGGAAATATCCCTTGGTCTCCGTCGTAGGCTATGGCGCTCAGAAGCATGCCTTTATATCTGTCTTTCAAAAAGGTCCCATCCAAAAATAAAAGGGGTCTACACCCATTTAAGAAACCCTGGATGCAAGCAGCATAACATATAAACAGTCTTCTGAACCTTCCTTCATTCTGGTCAATGCAAATGTAGCTTCCTGGATTCGTTTGCTTCACCATTTGCTCATACCTGTACAACAATGCCGCTTCTGGACATGTAAATAAATATAATACATTGGAACATAAGGGTAACATATTAACATTAAAGCGGCTACGATAACATTTGCACACAAGTTATAAATTAACTGTAATATTTACCATCTTAATTGATCATAAGCCTTATAGCTATCACCATACATATCCTGTTGCGCTCTTTCTTTACCCCACCATATCTTGCTGTATTCAAGTCTCAATCCAAATCGAGTGAGGAAGTCCTTTTGCACATCAATTGGGCGGATTTCAGGTCGTGCCTTTAATACCGGTCACAATTGGGCTACTATGAACTTGCGAGATGCCCGTGATTGCCCTGACAAGTTAGAATGTTGTCCGCAACTGTGTTCATTCACAAACCTTTTGATTTCCATTCTTTTATCATTTTTAACAGGAGCTGCAAAGAGCATCCAAGGGCATCCATACGTCTCCTTATATCGATAACAAACGCGGATACGTTTGGGTTCATTCTTTAGAAATTGATATTCGAATTTTTTGGCAATGGAATAGTATTGCAAAGCTAGTCTCAATTCAGTTACGGTTTCAAATTGTTGCCCCTTTTTAGTTAATGCTGTGTGCCACCATTGAGGAATGCTCGAAGTATTATTGAGAATATCATCAGCCCTCATTACAATATCACCATACAGAAAATCAGTTTGGATTCTCTCTGAATTGGATGCATTTCCTGGAGGAGGACAACTATAATCTGCATTCAAAGAGGCATCCCTGTTGCACAATTTAATCAAACAGTGAGAGATATCCTGCACACTATGTTAAATAATCTCTTATAACTTAAGTTAACAACACTATGATGAAAGTTAACAATATGCATGGTTAACACAGCACACCAAAAGTTAACTAACTGGGTGTAAAATTAACCATTTTGAGTAAAACTTAACATAGAGCAGTGGGATTTAACAGACAATGGACATGGTTAACACAGAAAGACGAAAGTTACATGTTCAAGAAAAGTATAACATGTTCCAATGAGAGTTAACATGTTCATATAATAGTTAACATATATCTTAGATAATTAACCTGTAAGCTGAAGGGTTAAAATGTACCCATCAGCGATGACAACTATTTTCCCCCAAAGTAGCATCGAAACCTGAAATCACAATTTCAACATCCCACATATCCCAGTTTCAAACAGAGTTCATTCTATTACTTACAAATCAGTAATAACTTCTTGTTTTTTCCTCAGGAGTAGGACACTACTTGGCATCAACATCTTGCATTTTAATCAGAACAATTCTAGTTATTTGCTTGCGTTCCAACGTGCACTTCAAATCATGCAGAATATAGCATTATCGCCTGACGACACCATGCTCATCCACTCTTTGGAACCCGTTGTTGGACCCTAGAGGGGGGGGGGGTGATTAGGGTCAAAAGGCTCTAATATGCAATTTAAAAAAT
>BQKN01000628.1:560056-593241 GCA_022839385.1 Asparagus kiusianus
CCGGACGACTTTACGGGGACACGATTATATACATCAAAATATTCTTCCCCAATTCAAATAACATGTAAAACAAGAATAATATGCTTGCGTGCCTTATGGTGGTCTTTGTTAGTTTTGTTGAGATGTAGACCAGTGTTGTTCTTATCATACATAGATTGGGATTAATATTTAATTATTTACAATTCGAGATATATGGTATATACATGAGGGTTTCCTTGTTTGGATTATTTCGCTCGACGTACTACGTCTCGAGTTGTAGATTTTTTAAGTATTAATTTCATCTAGTGTATGACCATGTTTCTTGGATGATTTCTGATCGCTAGTTGCATGATCACGTTACCTGATCGATTTTGGATGCTTTATGTCTATCGTGTTTTAGTAGTGAATTTGTATGTCGATTTTGTTGGATTACCAGTTGCACGTTATTTTGTCATTTCTGCTATCGTATCGTTTCTCGTTTTGGTTTTCGTTGTTCTATTTGTTTTATCGGGTCTTGCCGTGCATCATGCACCTGACGTACACCTGTTTTCTCTGGTGTACGTCAGACTTAGAAGAAGAACAAGTCTAGCTTGGAGATACTCCAGAGCCGAGTATTCTCAATTGGAGTGCCTAGCGGACAGAGCAGAAGAAGAAGTTGAAGCTTAGTCATTCCTTTCAGTTTGTTTTGTAGCACTTTCATTTCTTTTTGATCAGTGTATTTTTATATTCTCCAGTGTTTCATTCAGATAGTTGTGTATAAGGGCTTGTTGACCCGATTATTATGTTTGGGATGAATATTCATTATGATATGTATTATTTTATTCTGTGTTGTTCATTATATTCTTACTGATTGTGATCGGGGACCTGTGACTTCGCATTGTATTTATTTTCAGACGCTTAGCGTATTGGATTGAGAAGAAAAAGAGAAAAAGAAAAAAAAGAAAAAAAATAATAGTGTATATTTTTTCTCAATCTAATACGTCGCGGGCTTGTTCACGTTCCGATTCCCGGGTATTTTGGGAAGCGGGGCGTGACACTTGCAGTGTATTAGCATCTGAAGTTGAACCTTTCATAGTATCAACTGGTTCAACATGAGCACCCTCAGAAACTCCCTTTGAAGCAGAGTTCTCTAGCTCCACCTGCTTGCTAGACTACTTTTCAGTGTCAGTAGTATCAATAACAAACTCCTTTCTCAGGTAAAACATGAATTTCTTATCAAAAGTAACATCCCTACTAATAATAAATAGGTGATTTAGGATCAGAATGACACAATCTATATCCCTTTACCCTAGTAGCATATCCTAGAAAAATAGCTTTCTTTGCTCTAAGTTTAAGCTTATCATCATTAACATGGAAATAAGCAAAGCAACCAAATACTCTTAAATGAGAGTAATTAGCAGGGACAGTAGACCATACCTCTTTTGGGTTTTAAAATCAATTACTAAAAAGAGATCTGTTTATCAAATATCAAGTTGTATTGACTGTCTCAGCCCAAAAATCTTTTGACAAACCAGCATTAGAGAGCATGCGTCGAGCTCTCTCTAAAAATGTTATGTTCATCTTTTCACCATTTTTCTGTGGTATATGTCGAACTGTACAATGACGCACAATATCTTCATTCTTGCAGAACTGGTCAAACTTTATGGAACAAAACTCAATTCCATTGTCGGTCTTGAGGTGCTTCTTTCTTTCCTGTTTGTTTCTCAATCATAACCTTCCATTGCTTGAAAGTTACAAACACATTACTATAGGTAAATAAAATTGCCTTTAATCCAAAAATTAGGAGTTCGCCTGCGCGACTCCGCCTGAGCGTTTAAAGCTTGCAAGAACAAAGCTCATTTGGCTTGCTCGCTTGCATCAAACAGGCCAAGTCAAGCTCGCTTGAATGCTCCGCTCGCCCGCAAGAGTCAAGCTCGCTTTGCATAGGATTGCCCGCATGAATCAAGCTCGCCAATAGGGTTTAAGCTCGCCTGAACACTTAAGGGGTTCGTCTGATAACCTCTCATGTTTGCCTAGCCTGTCTGCAAGCTCGCCTGATTGTTTAACTAGCTCACAAGCTCGTCTAGCTCACCTGCAAGCTTGCCTGAGCATTTAACTAGCTCTCCTTGCTCACCTGCTAGCTCGCCTGAGTGTTTAACTAGCTCGTAAGCTCGCCTGCTAGCTCCCCAAAGTGGTTAAAACCACTTACTTAAATTGTAGGAGTGGTTATGCCTACTTCCCACGATTCAAGGGTCGGTTATGATCCCTATTAGCTATAAATAGCCTTTGACGACTACAGAGAAGGAGAGGAGAGATTTTGAGATTAAAAATCTTAGATTTTTAGCTCTTGGCATTGATTTGGAGATCTAACTCTTACCTCTTTGCAAATTCTTGTATTTTGGCTTTTTGAGATCTGAATCTCTTTGGGAATCGGTCTTTTGGGTGGTAAAAGAACTGATCTTTGCCTATTTTGAGCATTCGGCCTTTATTTCAACCTCGGGTATTTGAACTCAATCAACAGAACTTCTACCACGCACTGAAGTTCATTCACAATCTTAATCAAATCGTCCAAGGGAAGCAATCTTGACGCAAGCATTCGAGGGAAGCATCCTATCACTACCAAAGAACTCACGTTAAATAAGAGGAGATCAAATCAACTCTCTTCGCTTCTATGTAAAAGTGATTCTGATTTATAAAAAAACATTTTTTATTAATATAAATTTGAGATTATATTTTACAACAAACAGAATATGGTGACCATGGTAGGAGAAACCATTACTTCTAACGAAATGGTGGTGGCGCAATTCGATGAAATTGCGACGGGGATGACTATTGAAGGCGTCGTAATTGAGTTCGACCAGGATAAGTATGAGGAGTACTTATCCTCAGCTTCTTCTAGTGACAAAGCATCTCACAAATGTCGCAAAGTTGTGCATGTGGCCCAGTCCTAAACGGCTAATGCTATCACGCCTGAAAGCTCTACCTGAGAAAACATTAGGGGTTCTACCTCCCCCAGGTCAATTGAGGCAAATCAAAAGGCCAAGAATGCAAGCTCAGGGGCTGCTCAATGGGTTGTTAAACAATCCATGCAAACCCCTATTCTTGAGGAGACAACAGTTCATGTTGGCTCGGACCGCGCCTCCGCCGTCAACATGAACGCTCCTCTATCAAAGAGAGCCAAGCAACGATGACGACAAGCCCTCGCTCGCCACGAGGCACATGCCCACATTTCCTATGACGGCCTGAATTACTATTCAGGACTGAAAAGGGTTAATCAAGAACACAAAGTTCTCAGATTTGGTGAGCTTAGTGTTGTTAGAACCTAGAGGGGGGTGATTAGGGTCTTGAGGCAATAATTGTGCAATAAAAATTAAGGCAAGCAGTCACCACAAGATATAGAGCTAAAAATAAAAGGAGATAAGATAGAAATTGTTATCCAAGTGATGCACGATGTGTTCACGAGGTTCGGCTCACTAGCCTACGTCCCCGCTCCCCACTCTCAAGGAGAATCCACTGTACAATCCGGTTTGGAAGCCGGAACTTCTTCTACACAGCAATCTCCATGAGATCTCACAATAACACAGTTGATCTCCACGAGATCTCCACACAATCAGCAGTAACAATTAAAGAATTGCTCTTTCCTACAATAACCCTATGTCAAGATGAGAGATTGCACTTGAAGCTTTGGATGTAGGATGTGCAAGTATAAAACAAGGAATTGGATTTTGAAAGTTAAAGCTTTTAAACTTAAGAATTAAATACAATTGATTTTCCTCTTGCAAAAGTTGGTTCTGAAATAAATAGGGTAGTTGGATATATGTCGAACTTGAAAGAAGAAGCCAAAAACCCTTGTAAAAAGACCAAAAAACCAAATCCCACAAAATCAGGAGAAACTAACAAAGTAGCCGTTATTGAGCAGCGGTCGACCGCAGAGCCACTGGCGGTCGACCGCGAGTCAGAACTAGCCGTTAGAAAACAAACTAGAAAAGTCACGGTCGATCGCCGAGCCACATCCAGTCGACCGCGAGAATTTCTAAAAAACTCTCAAAGTCTTAGGAAAAATGACGGTCGACCGCGGAGCCAATGGCGGTCGACCGCGAGCTAATAAAAAACAGAGCTGAGTTTTTGGAAATTTGACGGTCGACCACGGAGCCATGTCCGGTCGACCGCGAGAAGTTTCCAGGAACATGAATTGCCTGACCTGTTCACGGTTGATCGCTGAACTATGTCTGGTCGACCGTGGACTGATACAAGTCATACATAGAGTTTAAAAACAGATTCTTAACTTTGGAAAAATTATGAAAAAATCTAAAATGATTTCTGAAAGTTGTATAACTTTGTAAAATATTCTTAATATTTAAACAAACTGTTTTGAAAGGAATTTTTCACATAGGTCCTCATACATGTGAAAGACTATGTTTTGTTAAAAAACATGAAAGTATGAGTATGAAAAGTGTGTATGTAATATTCCAATAGCTTCAAATGAAATCTACAACTACTTGCCTACATTCTAGCACTAGAGAAAAAAGAAAAATAGCAAATATCCTCACATAGAATTACATTTCTTTGAGTCTCAATATTGCTTTGAGTTGATAAAGCTTCCACTTGTATATGTTGTTCTTGATTAACATTTGCTTCATTACATTGCCTCCACCTCCTATAGATATTGACGTTGTAGCTCATATTCCATCCAATCTTTCATTAAATGGTACTAACAAGCTTGATATACATATTAGCTACAATATCACTCAACAAGTAATTAGTACCGATAATGGTGGTTATAAATCATCATCAAAACATAAGGGCTAACAATATCCCCCTTTTTGATGATGACAACCAACTATTATATTTGAGCTAAATAAATATAGCTTATAGATAGGTGCTCCCCCTATCTATGAGCTCCCCCTTACTATGAGATGTCTTTCCCCCTTTGTCAACATCAAAAAGTAGGGTATATGGAATGAGAAACATACTTAAATACATAAAATGTACCTCAAGTGTTGGTCCTCACGTATCGCCTCCCTCAAGTGCTCGGAATTACCACCTGTCACTAGGCCACCAACGCCACTCCTCTCGGTATCGACTACGTCCTCACCACACACTCCTTTTGGTAATTTGTATGCTTAAGCATGTTATGAAAATGAGGCATATATAATATGTGACCAAGCAAACAAACAAGCAAGAAAAGATTTCAGATATTGCATAGGCCCAAACCAATTCTTATGTGACAAAAATTTTCTTCACTAAGAGGCTTGGTAAAGATGTCCGCTAATTGAGATTTAGTATCAATATAAATAAGGGATACATCTTTCCGCTCCACGTGACCACGCAAGAAATGATGGCGTAGATCAATATGCTTGGTTCTTGAGTGCAAAACAGAATTTTTTGAAATGTTGATAGCACTAGTGTTATCACAAAAAAAATTTGTATTTTGAAAATGCAAATCATAATCGACTAAACTTTGTTTCATCCATAAAAGTTAGGCACAACATAAGCCAGCAGTAATATATTCTATTTTCGTAGTGGACAAGGCAATACAATTTTGTTTCTTGGAAGCCCAAGAGACAAGGGAGTTACCCAAAATTTGACATGTACCACTCGTACTCTTACGATCTACCTTACATACGGCAAAGTCGGCATTACAAAAACCATAAAGATCAAAAGAGGTGTTTTTTGGATAAAATAAACCAAGATCAATTGTCCCATTGACATATTTAATAATTCTTTTAACCGTAATCAAATGAGATGTTTTAGGAGAAGATTGAAAACGTGCACATGCATACACACTAAACATGATATCGGGTCTACTAGCGGTAAGATAAAGAAGACTACCTATCATACCTCGGTATAGTTTTTGGTCTACATCCTCACCACTATCATCCGCATCAAGCTTGATACTTGTACTCATGGGAGTTGGTGCATGCTTAGAGCTTTCCAAACCAAACTTCTTCACCAATTCTCTAGCATACTTGCTTTGAGAAACGAAAATCTCATCTTTAGTTTGCTTGACTTGGAGCCCGAGAAAGAATGTGAGCTCTCTCATCATGCTCATCTCAAGGTGATCTTGCATGACTTTAGAGAAATCTTTGCATTAAGTTTCATTAGTAGCACCAAAAATGATATCATCGACATATACTTGAACCAAAATAAAATTATTTTTTCTTTTTCTTACAAAAAGAGTATTATTAATTTTCCCTTTAGAAAAACCATTTTCAATAAGAAAGCTAGAGAGACGAGCATACCAAGCTCTAGGAGCTTGTTTTAACCCATATAAGCGTTTTGAACTCGGTAAACATGATTAGGAAATAAATGATCCATAAAACCAGGGGGTTGCTCAACATAAACTTCCTCTTTTATAAAATCATTTAAAAGTGTACTTTTAATACCCATTTGAAATAGTTTGAAATTCTTAAAACTTACAAATGCCAAAAACATTCTAATAGATTCTAACCTTGCAACCGGTGTAAAGGTTTCATCATAGTCTATGCCCTCCTCTTGATTGTATCCTTGGGCAACTAAACGAGCTTTATTTCTTGTTACTATGCTATATTCATCAAGTTTGTTTCTAAAAAACCCATTTTGTTCCAATTACACTCACATTGTTAGGTCTAGGAACTAGTTTCCAAATATTATTTCTTTGAAAATTGTTTAGTTCATCATGCATAACTAAAACCCAAAACTCATCTTTTAAAGCATCATTAATCTTTTTAGGTTCTATTTGAGATAAGAAAGTAATATTACCACATTCACTCAAGGCTTTTGAGCGAGTTAGAACCCCTTGTGAAGGATTCCCTATAATTTGCTCCTTTGGATGATTTGATGTGAATTTCCATGCTTTGGAAAGTTCTTCTAGCCCATGAGTGTTGATGCTTTCCACATCCTTTTCTGCATCTATTGAGGGTGTTTCATTTAATTGCAAGCCTTCCAATCCTCCCTCAATATCATCATCATTATTATTCCTAGGCAAACCATCTTGTAAACTGTGACGCTCCAGGGTTCACACAAGGCTGCAGTCCCAGGTGAAACTCGAATTGTTAAACCTGCCAAGTACCAAACACCATGCTACGACATGTTTCACCATCACAATCGCTATCTCTCTAGAGGAAACAATAAATAGGTGAAGGTACGGACAAGCAAAAATAGAAACAACACCGAATGTACACAGAAGAAGCATATGAAAAATCAATAATGAGCCCAACTGGAATAAAATAGACATATCTCTGAGTCTGAACTGAATCTAAAATATAATGAGTCATATAAACAAAGTCTCACAATAGCTCTCAACTCTATGAAACAAAATACCAATCTAGATTCTGAAAATAATCAACTACATGTGGAGTTCTACAATAACTATAAAATATGATAAGTAACTAAATGGACAACTAAGAAGTCCCATCAACCTGCGACTCTCCGTGCACCAGACTCGCTGCCTGAAACGGAGAAAAATGACGAGCGTCAATGCGCTAGCGAGATCATCACTACCTCTCCCCAGGGGAAGGGGTAGGAGTATATAAGAAAATAGAGTCAGTACATACATATATCAAATCATTCATATAACTCTTTATGAATGAAAAATAAATAATCAATGATAAATACTCCAATCTCCAACATAAAGAATAATCATCTCATCTCGAATTATGTCTGAGTGACCTGCTCTAATATAAGAGGATATCAACAATTGCTAAAACTAATATATCTACAGTTCATAACGGGTGTATCAAATTCTCAAATGAAATACCCTACTCGTGGGCAATCTATCTGGGAAGTAAAACTTACAACTGATCAATTATCTATGTGTGCATCATCTTGTACTATAGCGATACTTTTGTAATGCTCGTTACTCAATCGCTCTGCGACAATAGGGTTTATTATTTTCCTATTCCGGATACATATAATAACGATACTTTTGTAATACTCTTACTCAATCGTTCTGCGGTAATAGGGTTTATTATTTTTCTATTCTGGATACATGTAATAACCATAATTTTGTAATACTCTTACTCAATCGTTCTGCGGTAATATGTTTCATCTTCCTATTTCCGGATACGTATAGAACATCATTATTCATATGTGTTTATCAATTTAACTCATGTCGGAAGTGTGTAATTCTAACACAATCTAGCTTACATGCACAAATCTTGGTGTGCGTGTCCACATCTGAAGTTCACCATCATCCCAGGTGTTTAACAATCAAATAACATCGTAGTCTATCATAAGATCGAGAAATTTGATCGACAAACCAAATACAACCCTCAAAAACATGCACAGCCAAAACAAACTGGCGGTCGACCATGGCGGTCAACCGCGACGAGCTCCAGAGGTAACCCAGGTCTTTGTCCTGCACGCGGTCGACCGTGGCGGTCGACCGTGAACCCAATTTTTAGTTTCTCATGTTCTTTGTATATGTCATGTTCACACCGTGTTTTTGTGATTCAAACATGATTAAATCTTCATAAAACTTGTATGCAAACATGTTACAGCAGATATGAACATCTGGAAACAACTCAACAACTATAAACATGATTTTATACATTAGATTTGTATTCAAAACCCTAAAACATGCATAAAAGGTCAACACAACAAATTAAACTTCTTTCTTTAGATTAACCATGTTTAAAAATCATCATCAGATCTTAATCACATTTGAAAAAACGTTCTCAACCTTTTTAGTATGGAAAGACCTAATCTTTATACATATAATACAAAAGAAATTGTCTTTTATACATAATCTATTCGTTTTGGCTCTACAAAACATGTTGAAATCTCTTTTAAAACATTTTAAAAACTGGAAGGGGGATTAGTAGAGATGATACTCGTCTGGGGTTGTAGAAAAACTTGTTAGAAGCAACGTCGAAGGAGATCTCCACTCCAAAAGCCAAAAATCAACAAAAACCCAACTTGAAAGCCTCCAATCTTCTCCAAGAATTCAAAATAGGGTTTATGGGGGTTTGGTGGCTATTATGGTTCTTAGATATGATAAAAGAAATGAATTTTTATGAAAAATATAGGTATTTATAGAGGCAAACCCGAAACAAACATGTTTGACCTGAATCAGGAAACCTAGTCTGACTAGGAAAATACCCCTTCGGTAATTTGGTTATAACTTTCTCATCCGACCTCGTAATGAGGTGATCTAAGACTTGTTGGAAAGCTGTTTAAGAGACCTACAACTTTGTTCTTTTACAAATTTCTAAATTCTAACGGAATCGGTGTGAAAAATATAAAAACTCATAACTGGTCATTATTCCCAGATTTTCACTCTTTTGGCCTTTATGCATGTTTTGTGCATTTGCACTCATATTTTCACAAATATACATTGAATTAATCTCAAATCAATTCTTATTATATTCAAACATCAAAATATATTATTTTTTACTATATAACATATTTATCATTATTTATCATAAAATATTCAAATTTACGGGGTTTTACATTCTTCCCCCCTTAAAAGAATTTCGTCCCCGAAATTCCGTAATTGCATCTCAAAGCTTAAAAACTAGGAAAACACAATAAGAATGTGTAATTCATATTAAGAATTCCTTCTGTACCCATCTCATTGTATTAGCATAATGATATTTAAAGTTAACAACCTAGAATGCAAACATTATCTCATAAATCCGTAATTAAACGAAATTGGTACGTCGAGCGAAATAATCCAAACAAGGAAACCCTCATGTATATACCATATGTTTTAAATGATTAAGGATTAGGTGACAATATCTCCATTCTAGTGTTAAAGATAAATATAAATGTAGCTAAACAACATAGATAAAGACTACTATCAAAGCATATAAGCATAAGAATTTATCAACATCATACTTGTCCAAATAGGTGCGGGTAGTCGCAACAAACATCCTCCTCGCGTTCCCAAGAAATCTCTTCAGCTCCTTACCGGTTCCACTGAACTTTCACTAATGGAACGACTTTATTCCTAAGCTTTTTATTCTCTCTAGCAAGTATGCATACCGAAATCTCTATGGTAGTCAAGTCATCCTGAATCTCAATCTCTGGTCAATCAATCACTCTCTGTTGCTCATCATCCCACAGATGCTTCTTAAGCATCGAAACATGAAAGACATCGTGTATACTCAACATCGATGCTGGAAGATCTAACCTGTAAGAAATAGCTCCAATGCGCTCGATGATCCTGAAAAGACTAACATATCTCGGGGCAAGCTTCCCTCGTCTACCGAATCGCTGAACGCTCTTCATCGGTGATACTTTCAACATAACTGAGTCTCCGACCTGGAACTCTGGAGGTCGTCTCCTCTGATCTGCATAGCTCTTTTGCCGACTCTGTGCCGTAAGAATGCGCTCTCAAATCAATGCCACCTTTTTTGTGGTATGTCTAACTAACTCTGGACCAATCAATAAACTATCCTCTGGCTCTGCCCAACATATAGGCGATCTGCAAGGTCTCCCGTACAAAGCTTCATACGGTGCTATCCTGATGGTAGCTTGATAACTATTATTATATGCAAATTCAATCAGTGGGATGTGATCCTCCCAGCTACCCTAAAAATCCATAATGCACGCTCTCAGCATGTCCTCTAAGATCTGATTCACCCTCTCGGTCTTACCATCTATCTAGGGGTGAAAAACGTTGCTAAATGACAACTAACTGTCAAAAACATCCTGGAAACTCCTCCAAAAATGAGATGTGAAGCCTGAGCCCCAAGCTGATACAATCGTCTCCGAAACTCCATGTAATCTAACAATCTCCCGAATGAAGATCCTCGCATACATATCTGCCGTATAAGTCGTTCTCATTGGTAAGAAATGTGCAGACTTAGTCAATCTGTCCACTATAACTCAAATAGAATCATTTCCTTTCTTTAACTTAGGCAACCCCACTATAAAATCCATGGAAATATCTGCCCACTTCCACTCAGAAATGGGTAAAGGCTGTAGGGTTCCTGCAGGTCTCTGATGTTCTGCCTTAATTTGTTGGCAGGTATAACACTTAGCCACATAATCTGAAATCTCTCTGCGTATACCACTCCACCAAAAATGCCTCTTCAGATCCTTGTATATTTTCCTTGTGCATGGATACACTGTATATCTGTTACGATGCGCCTAAACTGTCGCGAAATATTCCATACCCTCCGAGTCTGCATCAAAACACCTCGTAGTCCTGCTAATGACGTGTCCACGTAAATGACAAATGTCGTATCACTGTTTAGAACAGTCAAAATTATTACTGTAGTCTATCTAGCCTTAATAGTCTTAAAGGCTTCCTGGCACCCCGTGCCCAAAGCAAACTATACACCCTTCTTTGTAAGGTGTGTAAGTAGTATCACAATCTTCAAAAAGTCCTGAATGAACTTTCTCTCATACCATACTAAAACCATGAACCATTGTAATGGTTCTTAGTGGCTCCCAATCAAGTACAGGCTCAACAATGGCTGGATTCATTGTTATGCCCCACCTGCTGATGACGTGGCCTAAAAATCTAATCTCTTATAGCCAAACCTCATATTTACTAAACTCAGTGTATCACTGATGCCTCTAATCTCGACTGTCCGCTATCCCCGCAATGCCAATAGAGGATGCCGCTCGCGCTCTGTCTCCGATCTTGAAAAGATAATGATGTCGTCAATAAAATGACTACGAACTGGTCCTAACATGGACGAAAAACCCGGTTCATCAAATCCATGAATACCACGGGTGCATTGATCAGCCCAAATGGCATGACAAGAACTCAAAAGACTCATATCGAGTCAAAAAAAGCAGTTTTAGGAATATCCATTTACCGCACTCGCAACTGGAAATAACTAGGACGAAGATCAATCTTCGAGAAATGATGCACTCCTCGCAGCTAGTCGAACAAGTCATAAATCCTCGATAGTGGATTCATGATCTAGAAAATTGCCTTGTTCAACTCACGATAATCTATACATAATTACATGCTACCGTCCTTCTTCTCCACGAAGAGGACCAGTGCTCCCATGAAAATGACTCCGATAAACAAAACCCTGAGTTAACTCATCTACCTGAGTCTGTAGCTCCCTCCTCTCAGCGGGTGCCATAAGATATGATAGGGTGCTCAGAAAATCGGTATGGTGCCTGCTGCAACTCGATGCAGGGAAATAACCTCTCTCACTGGAGAAAACATAGGTATGTCCTGAAAGACATCCTGATATACTGAGACAACTCCGGTCTCGCTCAAAACTGCACCCCGATCCCGTATCATCACCTCTTTGACGTATTCCAGAAATGACTCCGCATTCTAGTTACCCTATGAGGTTGCTACTATCTATACAATCCCACGAATACTCACAAGCGTAATGTTTTAGCAAAACAGTCGGTATTGATATTGTAGGATGATAACCATTCCATACCAAGAATGATGTCGAAATTCGACATCCACAACACGACCATGAAAAAGATGAACTCAAACTCATCTATACTGATGACACATCTCCTACATATACTCTCTAATAGGGACACCTCCCCTAAAGGAGTAGAAACTGATAATGGAACGTCGAAACGCTACGCTACAAGCTGATGTCTAATTATGACATCATGATAGATAAAAAAAATACGAAGCTTCTGAATCAACAAGATTCGAGCTGGATAAGAATTTACTACGAAAACTCTACTCGTACTATGATCACGTGGCGCGACTACATAAACTCTGTTGGCGGCCGACGCCTACTACACTGCTGGCGGTGAAACACATGGGTCCATCTGACACTGATGAATACTCTGAATAGCGTAATTCTAGCCTATAGGCCCCTAAATCCTCAGAATAACCGGTAGCACATCTATCCTCCGATGCTAGCCGTACTGTTGCCCTAAGATTATTGGCTCTGATCTCTATCATGCTAGTCTCCTGCTGGTGTACTGCAATAATTCTTCGCTTTATGTCCGATCTTGTTATAATTGTATCATGTATCCCGAATCATGCGCTGCTGTGGCGCTATCAAATCATGTTGTGCTATCTTCTTATAATGTCTTTGCTGCTGATGATAAAAAAAAATCCTTACCCCGCTGCTGGGGTTCTCTAGATCCCATAATAGGCCTCTTTCTGAAACGCCCCCCCTCTGGGAGGTACATAAAAATTTGAGCATGACCTATCTGTAATAAGAAGGGTCGACCTGCTAAATCTTTATGCACATCACAACATAGATATACTTAGGGGCGAAAAATAAAGCAGTGGAGATGCATATGCAATACCCAAGATCACGAGGTTGACAGCAGAGTCCATAGAATACTAAAATGGAAGAGAACTAAAGGGTAATACAAAATATTACAATAATAGCAGTGGCTACAACATTACTACATGTTTTATAAGTCAAAGGTACTACAAAAGTGAACAAAAATTAACCCCTATTAAGATTTTCCTCTTGAGCTAATCTTCAAATTCAGGGTCTGCAATGCCCTTATCCTTGCCAGTTGTATGACCTGCGAGTGGATTCAGAAATAATAGGGGTGAGCCTAAGGCCCAATAGGTAACCATAAAAATCTCGGGTATAATCCAAGGGAACGAATGAAAATGATAGACATAGATATCAAATTTGAATAACAGGGTCTCAACATTAAGTTGCCATTCTTATATCGTAATCATTGACCGAAGTGAAATAACATGTAAAGATGAATAATCAAGGTCTAATATTTAGGATTCCAAACTCCCCAATCATGGGATAATCAATAAACCGCGCATGCCTTTATACACCCACCGGTGAGCGTCCTCACACAGGGCATTGTCCCACCGGGACACTATAACATTACCACCCACCGGTGAAGCTTACTTCACATAGGGCATAATCCATGAATATAGACAATCAATCATCAACGAAGAGAGGAATACTATCATTATCAATAGTTGAACTATCGAATCAATTCGAATTGTTGCAATGAAATCATTCAAGGATATCGTAGGTATAAAACTGAAATAAACAACATTAGGATAGCAATGATCAACCAATCAACAACGAGCCCATGCATGAGGTGAATCAAATAGGAATATAATGAAAAAGATAAGATATACAATTAGCATGGGAAACTAACTCGTAGGAACTTCAAGAAAGTAATCAATCGAACTCTTAAAGACTTGAGAGGAAACAATGAAAGGTTACCTACCGATTATGTCGGGATCCTCTCGGCCAACGAATGAATCCAAGATTCTCTGTCCTATATATACATGTATACCCACATGAGATTCTAGACACTATGTCTTTTAAAACTTTAACTTAAAACTTATATCATGGTATAAGCTACACCCTAGATGATTGCATCTAATATCTCTAATATGCACAGCAACATAAGTAGTGTACATGCAGCAGATTTAGGTGAATAGATGGTACAACAATTGATGTCCAAAATGCATGAAACTAGTCCCAAATGACTCCATTATGAGTCTAATTTCAGAATATAAAACTTTTACATCAATGCATGGTGTATAGTAAGAGTTATGCTCTTAGCAAACTACACATATCAAAACTATAGCAGAAAAACATAGGTTACTATCTAAAATGAATAATTCACCTTGGGTATTTAACACTATACAAATGAGCTCATATTTGGTATATAAGTGATATGATGGGTTATATTCCAAGTCCAATTAGTTTCATCAAACTTTCAATTTTATAATGCATGTTACATGCAAAACAACACAAGGGGGTAGACTGGAATTGCCAGTACATATACTAGGTATTAGAACTAGGTTTAGACTTAACAAAAATTACTCAAATTAATTAAAACTTTCATCAATAGAAAGACAATTGAGTCTAGTTTTAGGAATAGAAAGAATTTTATGCATGCATTGCATATGTTGATATATATGCTCTTTACAAAGGATATAACTCAGGCAGACAGTTTTAGACACATACACTGAGTTAAACCATACTTTTAAACAAGTAAATGATCTCAGAATTAAACAAACAGGATCTCAAATGAAAGCCAAGAAAGTTTAGTTTCTATTACAGAAAGAATTTTATGCATGCATGGTATATGTTGAGATATATGCTCTTTACAAAGGACATAACTTAGGCAGACAGTTTCAGACACATGCACTGAGTTAAACCATACTTTCAAACAAGTAAATGATCTCAGAATTAAACAAAAAGGATCTCAAATGAAAGCCAAGAGAGTTTAGTTTCTATAACAGAAAGAATTTCTTCATTTTGATATATACAAAGAAAGTTATGATCTGTTTAGTGATAGTGTATCTTGCTGGAAATTTCTGCACGAAATTTCTGTTTCAAGATAACATTGACATGCAAGTCCTAAAATGTTACATGCAAGACTAAAACCAAATTAAATCTTATAATCTCAGTCTAATGTTCTTAACAACAACATGCAAAAGAGAATTATACCTAGTATTGAGTCTTGCTTCACTTCCTCCTCCAAAATCCTCAACTAACTCCTTTCTCCTCTCCTTCTTCTTCAATGTTTGGAGCTTATGGAATCTATTTATTTTTCTTCTATTTTTTTTTTTGCAAGAGGAGAGGGGATGGGGTTTGGTTGGCCAGAGGAGAGGGATAAGGGTTTGGAGAGTTTTTTTTCTTTAGAATGGCAAAATGAGAGGTGGAGGGCACATATATATAAGCCCATGTGAAGAGAAATCTTCAATTTGGCCAATGATGAGGGTTTAAAATGTAAAATACTCCCACTAACATGGCTGACCAAAATTAAACAATTATGTTAATTAGAGTGTTCAAATTAGGTATTTAATGATTTGGTTATCTCTAATTAAGGCTTAAAGCATGGTTAACTTAGGTTTACATGCTAAGTTTGTATGCATGCTATGACTTAGTTAACTAGATCACAATATGAGAATTAGCTAAATTTAAATTCTCATACTAGAAGATTATATGAGATGCAATGAATAAGAGAATCTACTAATTTATAGATTGGTATCGGTAACAGTATCCGATCAATGCAAGGAAAAAAAAATTTGGAATGTTACACTTTCCCTTGTCATTGCCATCATGCTAGTCTTGATTTCGTAATTAACTATAGGCACATCTCACTGTTTTAAGCAAACTAGCTCTAACTGGTTGTCGAAGAAGTAGAAAATTTTTTCCCAAATAAGTGATATTCACTGTCCTGACGAAAATCTGAAATCGTAGCTATCCTTTGCTGCTATTTTCCGGTGATATCCTCTGTGCTGAATATATTTAACCTCTGGTTTGGTACTGAGTCTACGTTAAGGAATTTTTACATATTCCTTTTTATTTATAAGCTACATATGAATCCAGTGTGCCCTGCACTATGGTGTTCTCAGTGTCCTACATCTTTCTTATTCCTACAGAGCCAAGCCTCCTGCTCTGTATCTCTATCAACAAATGGTTGTGATAATATAATCATTAGTATTACCTCTTCAATAGGCACAATTGGTACAACGGGTTGTGGAACTCCAGAAAATGTAATGTGGCTCGTTACTCGCTCCTCGAGTGTTGCTAGTCTCTGTTTCTGCAAACGGTGCCATAAAGTCGATCAAATACTATGGAGCCTGCTGCGGCTCGTACTCTGCTTGCCCAGCTCTCCGGGTACGAGTTTTATCTCGACTGCATCCTCGTTCCAACATTTATAATATCAAGAGGAGAGCTTATGATCACAGTAAGTGAGATCGCAAACATATATACATATATATATAACGTATCACAATACATATTCATAACATATAGTATTCACACAAATACTTTAAATCAACATAAAATAATTATCATAAAAAAAATTTAAATTTTGAGATATACGCATATATCGTCCTCACTCATTCTAGGAATTCCTAACAGACTCTATACGTGAATCCTACGAAACTCTATCCTAGCTCCATAATTTGACATAGGAATGATCCTAAGGATGCTGGAACTAGAGCTCTGATACCAACTGTGATGCCCAAGGGTTCACACAAGGCTGCAGTCCCAGGTGAAACCCGGATTGTCAAACCTGCCAAGCACCAAACACCATGCTACGACATGTTTCACCATCACAATCACTATCTCTCTAGAGGAAACAATAAATAGGTGAAGGTACGGACAAGCAAAAATAGAACAACACCGAATGTACATAGAAGAAGCATATGAAAAATCAATAATGAGCCCAACTGGAATAAAATAGACATCTCTTTGAGTCTGAATTGAATCTCAAATACAATGAGTCACATAAACAAAGTCTCACAATAGCTCTCAACAATATGAAATAAAATACCAATCTAGATTCTAAAAATAATTAACTACATGTGGAGTTCTACAATAACTAAAAAAATATAAGAAGTAACTAAATGGACAACTAAGAAGTCCCATCAACCTGCGACTCTCCGTGCACCAGACTCGCTACCTGAAAGGGGGAAAAACAACGAGCGTCAAAGCACTAGTGAGATCATCACTACCTCTTCCCAGGGGAAGGGGTAGGAGGATATAAGAAAATAGAGTCAGTACATACATATATCAAATCATTCATATAACTCTTTATGAATGAAAAACAAATAATCAATGATAAATACTCCAATCTCCAACGTAAAGAATAACCATCTCATCTCGAATTACGTCTGAGTGACCTGCTCTAATATAAGAGGATATCAACAATTGCTAAAACTAATATATATGCCGTTCATAACGGGTGTATCAAATTCTCAAATGAAATACTCTGCTCGCGGGCAATCTATCTGGGAAGTAAAACTTACAACTGATCAATTATCTATGTGTGCATCATCTTGTACTATAGCGATACTTTTGTAATGCTCGTTACTCAATCGCTCTGCGGCAATAGGGTTTATTATTTTCCTATTCCGGATACATATAATAACGATACTTTTGAAATAATCTTACTCAATCGTTCTACGGCAATAGGGTTTATTATTTTCCTATTCCGGATACATGTAATAACGATACTTTTGTAATACTCTTACTCAATCGTTCTGCGGTAATAGGTTACATCTCCCTATTTCTGGATACGTATAGAACATCATTATTCATATGTGTTTATCAATTTAACTCATGTCGGAAGTGTGTAATTCTAACACAATCTAGCTTTTATGCACAAATCTTGGTGTCCATGTCCACATCTGAAGTTCACCATCATCCTAGGTGTTTAACAATCAAATGACATCGTAGTCTATCATCATAAGATCGAGAAATTTGATCGACAAACCAAATACAATCCTCAAAAACATGCACAACTAAAACAAACTGGCGGTCGACCGTGGCGGTCGACCGCGACGAGCTCCAGAGGCAACCCAGGTCTCTGTCCTGCACGCGGGTCGACCGTGGCGGTCGACCGTGAACCCAATTTCCAGTTTCTCATGTTCTTTGTATATGTCGTGTTCACGCCGTGTTTTTGTGATTCAAAAATGATTAAATCTTCATAAAACTTGTATGCAAACATGCTACAGCAGATATGAACATCTGGAAACAACTCAACAACTATAAACATGATTTTATGCATTAGATTTGTATTCAAAACCCTAAACATGCATAAAAGCTCAACACAACAAATTAAACTACTTTCTTTAGATTAACCACGTTTAAAAATCATCATCAGATTTTAATCACATCTGAAAAAACGTTCTCAACCTTTTTAGCATGGAAAGACCTAATCTTTATACATATAATACAAAAGAAATTATCTTTTATACATAATCTATTCGTTTTGGCTCTACAAAACATGTCAAAATCTCTTTTAAAACATTTTAAAAACTAGGAGGGGGATTAGTAGAGATGATACTCGCCTGGGGTTATAGGAAAACTTGTTAGAAGCAATGTCGAAGGAGATCTCCACTCCAAAAGCCAAAAATCAACAAAAACCCAACTTGAAAGCCTCTAATCTTCTCCAAGAATTCAAAATAGGATTTATGGGGGTTTGGTGGCTGTTAGGGTTCTTAGATATAATAAAAGAAACAAATTTTCATGAAAAATACAGGTATTTATAGAGGCAAACCCGAAACAAACCTGTTTGACCCGAACCAGGAAACCTAGTCTGACTAGGAAAATACCCCTTCGGTATTTTGATTATAACTTTCTCATCCTACCTCAGAATGAGGTGATCTAAGACTTGTTGGAAAGCTGTTGAAGAGACCTACAACTTTATTCTTTAACACTTTTCGAAATTCTAACTACATAGGTGTGTAAAATATAAAAACTCATAACTAGTCATTATTCCCAGATTTTCACTTTTTTGGCCTTTGTGCATGTTTTGTGCATTTGCACTCATATTTTCACAATTATACATTGAATTGATCTTAAATCAATTCTTATCATATCCAAACATCAAAATATGTTATTTTTCACTATACAACATATTTATTATTTTTTATCATAAAATATTCAAATTTACGGGGTTTTACATAAACCAATATTAGTTTTATCAAAAGTAACGTTTATAGACTCTTCAACAACAAGTGTTTTTTTGTTGAAGACCCTATAAGCCTTACTTCTAGGTGCATATCCTAAGAAAATGCCAACATCAATTTTAGAATCAAATTTATCATGGTGATCTTTCGTATTTAAAATAAAACATTGTTGGTAATACTACCCGCTGGGGCTATGCAAAACCCCTAAAACAACAGAAATACGGTATAGAGAAAAGTACACAAGATTTATGAGGACTTCCTACGTCCTCGGGAGCACATAGTCAATTTCTTATTAATTAAGAAGAAATTACAATTCAAGAGCAGATCCAAAACTGAGATCTCTAAATACAAACATTGTAGCTACAGTGTTAATAATTAAAGGGAATAATCCCTTTCAATTCTCTTTTGAGAATAAAGAATATCCCACAATAAATCCCCTCTTTAATTCTCTCTCTCTTCTTAAATCATTTTCTTAATCTCCCCTAAAAAAGTGGTTGAGAGCTGGAGATTGGGACTAAAATCGCTGCTACGATTTCAAGGCTGGAGATGATGAAGAAAAACGCTGCTGCGTTTTTTGTCCGCCGCCAGAGAAAGATCGGAGGGGGGGAAAAAAGCACAACCTAGGGCATCGAAGGGGGGGCTTTTATAGGGGAACACGATAGGCTGGCGATAGCCTGTCGCCCGTCACGTGAGCGTCCCGCTTGGACGCCAAGGTCGGAGTTGCCAGAACGCCGAGGTCGGGTTGCCAAAAACGCGAGGGTCGGCATCGCCCAAACGCGAGGGTCGGAAACACCAAAATTCGAGCTCACCTGTGTCATCCCTCGAGCTCGCCGGAGCTCCTTGTCAGAATCGAGGTTTGATCTACACCTCGTTCCAACAATCTCCCACTTGGAGATCAAACCGACGTCAACAGGCTATCTCACCAAGCTCCTCTCCTGTGTGGCTCCACCCTCATCATCTATGCATGAAGGCTAACTGAAGTTGCGCATAACTCTAGTTTCTAAACGGTCACCGTCTTTGTTAACATATCTGCTGGATTCTTACTTCCCGAAATCTTCTCCAGTTTCAACACGTCATCTTCCAACAGGGATCTGATGAAGTGGTACCGAAGCGCAATATGCTTCGTTCTAGAATAAAATACGAAATTCTTAGCCAAGTGAATCGCACTCTGACTATCGCTATGCAAAACATTCTTCTCCAGTTTGAATCCCAGCTCTGTTAACAAACCCTGAAGCCATATCATCTCTTTACTGGCTTCAGTCACTGCAACATACTCAGCTTCTGTAGTGGACAGAGTGACAATCTTCTGTATCTGTGACATCCAACTAACAGCTGTAGTTCCGACGGTGAATACATATCTAGTTGTACTTCTTCGGTGATCGACTTCACCGCCGAAGTCTGAATCTACGTACCCTTGCACTTCCACTTCTCCCATACCAAAGTGCAAACACTTCTGTGTGGTGCCTCGTAGATATCTCAGAATCTACTTGACAGCTTCCCAATGATCTTTTCCTAGATTCGACATAAACCGACTGACCACTCCCACTGCATGGCCAATGTCTGGTCTTGTACAGACCATTGAGTACATCAAACTTCCAATAGCTGAGGCGTAAGGAACCTTAGCCATACTCTCTTTCTCTTCTTCTGACTAAGAAGACTGATCCTTCGATAGACGAAAATGGCTGGCCAAGGGTGTGCTCACAGGCTTGGCGTCGCTCATGTTAAATCTTTGCAAAACACAGTTGATGTACTCCATCTGAGATAACTGCAAGAGACCTCTCTTCTTATCTCTCGTGATTTTTATTCCAAGGATCTTCTTCGCTGGACCCAAGTCCTTCATGTCAAACTCCTTTGACAGCTGCTGCTTCAAACTCCTGATATCCTCCATATCTGCTCCTGCAACCAACATATCATCAACATACAGCAGTAGGATGATATAACTGGACTGATATCTTTTGAGGTAGCAACAGTGGTCGGCGTTGCACTTCTGGAAACCTTCCTTGTGCATGAAGCCGTCAAACTTCTTGTACCACTGCCTTGGGGCTTGTTTCAGGCCATACAAGCTCTTCTTGAGTCTGCACACCAGATTCTTCTGCTTTTCTTCTGAGAAACCTTCTGGCTGGTGTATGTATATCTCCTCTTCTAGATCTCCATGAAGAAACGTCGTCTTCACGTCCAACTGCTCGAGATGAAGATCTTCAATTGCTATAATACTCATCACTGTCCTGATAGTATTTAGCTTCACCACGGGAGCGAAAATATTGGTGTAGTCAATTCCTTCCTTTTGCTGGAAACCTTTGACAACCAGTCGGGCTTTATATCTTCTGGAACCATCCTACTCCTCTTTCACCCGGTACACCTATTTATTGTGGAGTGCCTTCTTACCCATGGGCAACTCAGCTAGTTCCCACGTCTGGTTTGAGATGAGGGACTTCATCTCATCTTTCATGGTAAGCTCCCACTTGCTCGCATCTCAACTCTGACAAGCTTCATCAAAGCTTTCAGGCTCCCCATCATCTGTCAGCAACAGATAGTTCATATATCTCCTGTTGGGTACAGGAGGACGAGAAGATCTCCTCAAAATCGGAGCTGGTGCGTCGGGCTCTTGCGCACCATCTTGTCCAACAGGTTCTTCTGGCTGAGGACCTTCTGCATTTGGTTCTTCCGAGAGGTTACTCGGGATATCATCTGCATCTACAAATATTGACTCGCTCTCTGAGTCATCTGTCTTATGCATATCCTTGTACATCACCTTCTCGTTGAATATCACATCTCTGCTCCTGATCACCTTCTTGTTTTCGTTGTCCCAAATGCGGTAGCCGAACTCATCTTCACCATAGCCGATGAAAGTGCATTTCTTTGACTTGGGATCAAGCTTATTCCTACCTTGATCACTAATATGCACGTAAGCTACACAACCGAAAACTTTAAGGTGTGAGAGTTTTACCTCCTTTTCGCACCATACCTCCTCTGGTATTCTATGCTCTAATAGAACCGATGGACCTCGGTTGATCAAGTAAGCTGCTGTGTTGACCGCTTCTGCCCAGAACTGCTTTGGTAGGCCTGACTGTACCCGAATGCTTCTGGCTCTCTCCATTAACGTTTGGTTCATCCGCTCAGCTACACCATTTTGCTGAGGCGTGTCGGGCACGGTTCTCTTCATTCTGATCTCGTGCTCATAGCAGAACTTCTTGAATCTGGTATCTTCATATTCACCACCATTGTCGGTCCTGAGCTTCTTTATTCTCAGACCGGTCTCATTCTCGACCATAGCTTTCCATCTCCTGAAAGCCTCAAATACTTCTGACTTATGCTTCAGAAAGTAGACCCACACTTTCCGAGAGTGATCATCAATAAAAGTCACAAAGTAGTGTTTTCCACCAATGGACGCGGTGGTTGTTGGTCCCCACACATCTGAGTGAACAAGCTCTAGCTTCTCTTTCCTGGGGGTTCTGCCACTTGTCTGAAAGCTGACTCTCTTCTACTTTCCGAGTATGCATTCTTCACACATATCCCTTTGTGTGCATGATCTTCATCCCCTTCTCACTCATATGACCGAGTCTCTGGTACCACAACGTGCACCTGCTGTCATATACAGGGTACCACTCTTCTTGCCTCGGGCAATCATCATTACTCCCTTTGAGATCTTCCAATCATCTCCATGGAAGGTCGTGGTGTATCCTTCGCCAGCCAACTAGCCTACGGATATTAAGTTCTTTCTCAGGTCGGGAATATGTCTAACATCCTTCAGCTCCTATACTGACCCGTTCAACTTAATTTTTACCACGCCTTTGCCCACAATAGCACATGGTTGATCATCACCAAGATATACGTATCCAAGATTTCTGGGAACATACTTCTCAAAAAATTCTTTCTGAGAGGTAGCATAGAACGACGCTCCTGAATCTAACACCCAAGATTCCTCCTTGCTCTCCAAAGAGCATATCAATGCGTCGTCTCCTCCTGAGGTGGAGGTGACATTCACCTCTGCCTTCGCCTCCTTCTCCTTTTGTGCACTCTTGCACTAATTTTTGTAATGTCCAGTCTTTGCACAATTCCAACACTCGATAGCCTTCGAGCTGTTGCTTGGATTCCTTGATTTGGAGCTCCTGTCCTTTGATCTACCTCTGTAGTTTGATTTGCCTCGTCTGTTCCCTCTGGTTGAATTTCTGCCTCTTGACTCTGTATGTAATACTGAGGAGGTTGTACCTTCACCCTATTCTCTCCGTCGGATCTCCTCACTGAGAACCAGATTACGAACGTCGTCGAACTTCAACTTGGTGCTTCCTGACGAACTACTCACTATCGTGACTATAGCGTTCTAGCTTTCTGGTAGGGAAGACAAAAGTAACAATGCCCGAACTTCCTCATCAAACTCAATCTCAACTGAACTCAATTGGGTTGTAACCGTATTAAGTTCATTGAGGTGTTGTGCTACTGACATGCCTTCCGCTATTTTTAGATTGAATAACCGCCACATCAAATGAACTTTGTTCGCGGCTGATGGCTTCTCATACATATTTGAGAGAGCTGCCATAAGAGCCGCCGTGGTCTTCTCCTTTGCTATGTTGAACGCAACATTGCGAGTCAACGTCAATCTGATAACTCCGAGTGCTTGTCTATCCAGAAGGTTGCACTCATCTGCCTTCATAGAATCTGGCTTCTTCCTCGATAGTTGTTGATACAGATTTTTCTGATACAGATAATCCTCTATCTGCATTTTCCAGAATCCGAAATCTGTTCCATCAAACTTCTCAAGTCTCATTTTTCCTTCATCTACGGCCATGGCTCCCACTTGAATCTGACTTCCTCTAGATCGTTTCACGCTCTGATACCAGTTGTTGGTAATACTACCTACTGGGGCTATGTAAAACCCCTAAAATAGCAGAAATGCGGTATAGAGAAAAGTACACAAGATTTACGAGGACTGCCTACGTCCTCGGGAGCCACACAGTCAATTTCTTATTAATTAAGAAGAAATTACAATTCAAGAGCAGATCCCAAACTGAGATCTCTTAATACAAATACTGTAGCTACAGTGTTAATAATTAAAGGGAATAATCCCTTTCAATTCTCTTTTGAGAATAAAGAATATCCCACAATAAATCCCCTCTTTAATTCTCTCTCTCTTCTTAAATCCTTTTCTTAATCTCCCCTTAAAAAGCGGTTGAGAGATGGAGATTGGGACTAAAATCGTTGCTGCGATTTCAAGGCTGGAGATGATGAAGAAAAACGCTGCTGCGTTTTTTGTCCGCTGCTAGAGAAAGATCGGAGGGGGGGGAAAAGCACAACCCTAGGGCATCGAAGGGGGGGGCTTTTATAGGGGAACACGACAGGCTGGCGACAGCCTGTCGCCAGTCATGCGAGCGTCCTGCTTGGACGCTAAGGTCGGAGTCGCTAGAACGCTGAGGTCGGGTTGCCAAAAACGCGAGGGTCGGCATCACCCAAACGCGAGGGTCGGAAACGCCAAAATTCAAGCTCGTCTGCATCATCCCTCGAGCTCACCGGAGCTCCTCGTCGGAATCGAGGTTTGATCTACACCCCGTTCCAACAAACATTTACAACCAAAGATGCGAAAATACCCAATAGCCAATAGATGGAGTTTTGCCAAAAAAGAGTTCATAAGGAGTTTTCTTGAGCTTAGGTCGAATCAAAACACAATTTAGAACATGGCAAGCCGTATTGACGGCTTCCGTCCAAAAATATTTGGGCAAATCAAAAGCATTTAACATAGTACGTGCCATCTCTTATATGGTACGATTTTTTCGTTCAACAACAACATTTTGTTGTGGTGTTCTTAGGGTAGAAAATACATGAGTTATACCATGATGTGCACAAAAATCATTGAAGAAATTATTTTGAAATTCACCATCATGATCACTTCTAATTTTAACAATCTTTAAATCTTTTTCATTTTATATTCTTTTCACTAAATAGGAAAATTCTTCAAAACATTCATCTTTATTTTTGAGAAAGATTGTCCATGTAAAACGAGAAAAATCACCAACAATAACAAAAACACAGTGTTTTCCTCCTAGAGAGGTAACACGCATAGGATCAACTAGATCAAGATGTAATAATTGCAAAGGTTTAGAAGTTGATACCTCATTGATGGATTTGAAGATAGATTTGGTTTGTTTACCTTTAGCACAATCTTCACAAACGGTATCCTTGATGAAATGTAAGTTTGGCAACCCCTTCACAAGACTCCTTTTGGATAGCTTGAATATTAATTCCATGTTGGCATGACCAAGTCTTTTATGCCAAATCCAAGGATTCTCATCAATTGCCGCAAGGCACTTTAAATCTTGATTGACTAATTCATTCATCTCAAAATTATATACATTAGATTTTCTATTAGCAACAAAAATAATTTTTCTATTCATGCTAATAATACACTTATCCGGTTTAAAAGAAATATCAAAACCTTTATTACTTAATTAGCTAATACTAAGAAGATTATGATTTAAACCTCTAACCAAATAAACATCTTCTATAACGGGAGAAGGAATCTTACCAATACTACCAATGCCAATGATCTTACCTTTCTCACCGTCACCGAAGGAGACATTGCCTCCTTCAATCCTTGATAGGGTTGCAAATAGCTCTTTGTTGCCCGTCATGTGATGTGAGCAACCACTATCAATGTGCCACATCCCTCTACGTCGTGTTTGTGATGTTCCCTACATAAGATGACGTAGAAACTTTAGGTACCCAAATCTTGGGTCATTGGGAGTTAGTGTATTTGGTACCTTTGGGTACTCATGCCATATTATAATAATTCACATTATTCTTAATTCTATAATGGGTGGATATGTGGCCATGCTTCATGCAATATGTGTATACAAAGTGTTTCTTATGTGTAGAAGCATATGACCTATGATGTTCATTTCTTTGAAAACGGTAATGTCTAGAATATGCATGAGTGGGTTTAATTTTACTATTAGTAATTTCTAGTCTTTCAATTTTCGATCTTAATTGTTTGTTTTCAAAATCAAGATCCCCTAACAATTCATCTTTTTGAGCAAGAGATGATTGTAATTCCTCAACCATGGAGACATGCAATTTCTTAAATGAAGAGTATTCTTTAGCTATTCTTTTAAATTCAAAGTTTAACTCTTCTAATGCGGTAGCTAGATAACATTGCATATAACAAGATTCACTTTCGGTGTCGAAAATAGTCACCTCATCTTCATCGGCCATAAAGCAAACGTTATGGTCATGAAGAAAAAACTTTGCTCCTTCCTCATCGCTATCCGAATCACTTGGTTCGGATTCATCCCATCCGGCATACATTGCCTTCTTCTTCTTGTACTTCAAGTATTTCTCCTTGATCTTTGGGCAATCCTTAGCTTGATGTCCCGGTTCATTGCATTCAGAACATTTTTCTATACGAGAAGAAAAATTGTTGTTAGATCGGTTAAAATTTTTGTTTAATTTTATTAGTTTAGAAATTCTTCTAGAGAGGTGAGCCACTTCTCTAGAAACACCGGTTTCACTATCCGAGGAGGAGGAGTCATCAATAGCTCCTTTAAGAGCAATTGTCTTCTTTTGGGATGGCTCCTCGATTTCCCTTGGGGGTTCTTCCTCCTTCTCCTTCTCCTTGATTTTCTTCTCATGGACTTTGAGCTTGCCAATGAGACCATCAAGAGCTAGGGTGGTGAGATCATGAGCTTCCTCTATGGCCGTAGCTTTAGGTTCCCACACCAGAGACAATGATCGAAGAATCTTGTAGTTCATCTCTTAGGGTGACAACTTCTTATCTAAGCCATGCAATTCATTGATAATATTAGTAAAGCAAGAAAACATAGTATCAATGGATTCATTTGGAAGCATTTTAAACAATTCATAATCATGCATGAGCCCACTAATTTTTGATTCCTTAACTTAGGGGGTTCCCTCATGTGTGATGCAAAGTTTGGTCCAAATCTCATGTGCGGTAGTGCAAGTAGAAACCCTATTGTATTCATTTGGTGTGAGGCCACAAATTAAGGCATTCATGGCCTTTACATTGAGATTGGCTTGGAACCTTTCACCATCGGTCATTTTACTAGTGTCAGACTTTTCTACATATTTCTTTTCAATAATATTTAGGATGTCAAGATCAATGCAACGAAGATAGATTCTCATCCTAGCTTTCCAATATGCAAAATTGCTACTTGTGAAAAGTGATGGATTGTCCCTCTAACATATGCACATTCATTGAAGCATCCATAAAATCTTTTCTCTAAGGTGGTTAGACCAAAAACAAATGTAGAGACCACGCTCTGAGACCAATTGTTAGACCCTAGAGGGGGGTGATTAGGGTCTTGAGGCAATAATTGTGCAATAAAAATTAAGGCAAGCAGTCACCACAAGATATAGAGCTAAAAATAAAAGGAGATAAGATAGAAATTATTATCCAAGTGACGCGCAATGTGTTCACGAGGTTCGGCTCTCTAGCCTACGTCCTCGCTCCCTATTCTCAAGGAGAATCCACTACACAATCCGGTTTGGATGCCGGAACTTCTTCTACACAGAAATCTCCACGATATCTCATAATGACACAGTTGATCTTCACGAGATCTCTACACAATCAGCAGTAACAATTGAAGAATTGCTCTCTCTTACAACAGCCCTATGGCAAGATGAGAGATTGCACTTGAAGCTTTAGATGTGGGATGTGCAAGTATAAAATAAGGAATTGGAGTTTGAAAGTTAAAGCTTTTAAACTCAAGAATTAAACACAATTGATTTTCCTCTTGTAAAAGTTGGTTCTGAAATAAATGGGGTAGTTGGATATATATAAGGAGTTGAAAGAAGAAGCCAAAAATCCTTGTAAAAAGACCAAAAAACCAAATCCCACAAAATCAGGAGAAACTGACAAACTAGCCGTTATTGAGTGGCGGTCGACCGTAGAGCCACTGGCGGTCAACCGCGAGTCAGAACTAGCCGTTAGAAAACAAACTGGAAGAGTTACGGTCGACCGCCGAGCCACATCTGGTCGACCGTGAGAATTTCTGAAAAACTCTCAAAGTCTCTGGAAAAATGACGGTCGACCGTAGAGCCAATGGCAGTCGACCGCGAGCTAATAAAAAACAGAGCTGAGTTTCTAGAAATTTGGCGGTCGATCGCGGAGCTATGTCCGGTCGACCGCGAGAAGTTTCCAGGCATATGAATTGCCTGAACTGTTCACGGTCGACCGCCGAACCATGTCCGGTCGACCGTGGACTGATACAAGGCATACATAGAGTTTAAAAACAGGTTTTTGACTTTGGAAAAATTATGAAAAAATCTAAAATGATTTCTGAAAGTTGTATAACTTTGTAAAATATTTTTAATATTAAAAAGAAACTATTTTGAAAAGGAATTTTGCACATAGGTCCTCATACATGTGAAAGACTATGTTTTGTTAAAAAACATCAAAGTATGAGTATGAAAAGTGTGTGTGTAATATCCCAATAGCTTCAAATAAGATCTACAACTACTTGCCTATATTCTAGCACTAGAGAAAAAAGAAAAATATCAAATATCCTCACATAGAATTATATTTCTTTGAGTCTCGATATTTCTTTGAGTTGATGAAGCTTCCACTTGTATATGTTGTTCTTGATTAACATTTGCTTCATCACATTGCCTCCACCTCGTATAAATATTAACGTTGTAGCTCATATTCCATCCAATCCTCTATTAAATGGTACTAACAAGCTTGATATACATATTAGCTACAATATCACTCAACAATCAATTAGTACCGATAATGGTGGTTATAAATCATCATCAAAACCTAAGGGCTAACAAGTGTAGTTCCCAAAACTAGCGAACTCAGCATTTCAGGCAAGCCTAGCACTGCAGGCGGCCTTCGCTCTAGGAGCAAAGTTCCTAATTCTGGTGAACTGTGCAAAACAGATGAACTCACCAATTCAGGTGGGTTTTGCTTTACTTACCACGTTCCTAATTCTGGTGAACTACGTCCATCAGGCGAACCCACCTACTCAGGCGGGCTTCGCTCCACTGACAAAGTTCCCAAATCTGGTGAACTACCCAAATCAGGCAAACTTCGCATTTCAAGCGAAGGCCATCATGCAGGCGAACCTCACCAGTCTCGCTTGAAGGCGAACCGTCGCTAGAAAGGCAAGGTAGTATTTCGCTAAACAAGCGAACCTCACCTGAACAAACAAGCGGCTAAGCTCGCCCAACGGACGCAAGCTCGTCTAACTAGGCAACCTCGCCTGTCAAGGAGAGCTCGTCGGAAATTAACACTTGATGATTTTGCCAAGTGTTCTCACATATGCTCTTTGGAGCCTTCTTCACTTGAATGCTTAGCTGGTCCTTCTGACACTGGGGGTTGTCACCATCAACCTACAAAGGGATCTTAGGGAGCATCAGAATCGCAAGCGCATGATTCACAAGGCGACTCCTCAGTGCCACTGCGAGCGGATTATTACAGTGGTACTCGCTAATTGCCAACGTACTGAAACACTGAAACCATTGGTGTTCAAAAGGCTCTCCCAACCAACAGAGACAAGACCTCCTCACCGATGATGCAATCATCAGAGGAGACGAGTTGCTGATGACTTGGAACTCCCAGTCGTAACTGTCAACATGACGGGGAAGACCAAATCAAAGAATTTAGATTCTTTAGATCCTGAACTCTCACCAGGTTTGAAAAGACTCCCCATTGAGCGTGAAGGTATCTACTAACACACCCGCACGCAAAAGAGGTGACCATTCTATTTTATTACACATGCTTAGCGCCCATCTCCGACGATAATGATGACGATTGTTCAGCAATTAATGGCAGCGTCTCAGGCCTCAAGCTCAGTCCAGGGTGGGCATGCAAAAGTGCACATGGTTGAAGTCCTGGATGAAGTAACCAGAAGGCTAGAGGAACAACAGTCTGCGATTGCTATGCAGCAAGCAACCATCAACTCCATGAAGGAGATGTTGGAGCAACTTCTGAGTGAGAAGAATAATAAGAAGAAGAGGACTTCGCGGGCTTCCTTGAAATCCTCAAAGCACAATGAGTAGGAACCTACTCCTCCTTACAGAACAAAAGGAGAAGATGACCAAAGATTGTCTTCAGACTCTTCATCCAAGTTATCGGGAGGAGCATCACGTGCTGGCAGCACTCCCCGATACAAGAGGCTCGACGAGTTCCAAAGTCAACTCAACGCCTTAAAGCTCCACAAGAATATGAATGAGCTAGGGGTAGTTAGACCATATCTGGTTGAATGGGATACAGTCCCCTACCCGGCAAAGTTCAAGCCCATGAGCTTAGTCCAGTTTGATGGTAAAGGATCTCCCTCACAACATATCTATTACTTCCTATCTCAATAGGTTTTCTTACGAAGAACGATCCTATCCTCACTCGGCTATTCATTAGAACCTTGAAGGGGGTGTCCCTTGAATGGTTCTGCAAGCTGGAACCAGGCTCCATCAAAACATAGGCTGATATGGAGAAGCTTTTTTTAGCCTACTTCTATGATAACGACACGGAAGTGTCAATGGCCACTCTGCTAGCTAAAAAGCAGAGAATAAGAGAGTTAGTCAACGACTTCTTAAAGAGATTCAAGAATCGGTCACTACATTATCGGGACCAGGTCTTTGAAAAGACCTTGATTGAGATGTGTCGCAATAACCTCTTGATCAATATCCTGTCCAAGGTTAGCGCGGTGGAACCTGAACTTGGAAAGAGCTTGTTCGCCAAGGTGAGTAAGTGGAAAACATGATCAAAAGGCTAGAAGCCGAAGAACCTCAATCCAAAAGTGGAGCTTCTGAACCAAATGCATCCAGAAATTCTCCTCAGTCGAAGGGGAAGAGACCATGGCTATTGAGGCTACTCCAGCCTCCAAGTCGGTTCAGAGACAAAAGTCTAACTCATCTGAGCCATGCCCTTAGAGGCAATATGATTTCTGAGAGGATCAAGTTGCTACCTTCGAAACCCTCATCAAGAGCAACAAGATAAAGCTGCGAGAGGCTAAGAAGCCTGAAGAGTTGAACAAAATGGATCATCACATCTACTATGCATACCACAAGTATGTTCATCATCCTACCACTAAGTGCTATGTCCTCAAGGACAAGCTCCAAACTCTTTATGACGCGGGAGTCTTAAAGAAAGAGAAGGTGCAGAAGAAAGTGACTACGAATATGGTCACTTTGAAATTTAGGACAGATCTCCCTGAAGTCCATGCGTCGGCAAGTATCGTGTCTATCCCTAAAGCAAAGTTGAAGATCATCAATACTGATCCTCACAACCAGCATGAGAAGGGTTTGGTACCACAGAGCTTTTCGTCAGGACAAGTGATGTGGGTCCACCCCGATCTCCTCGACGATGAGCAATGGACTTCTAAACCTTCAAAGAAATCCAAAGGTAAGGCTAAACTCTGTAATGTTGTTTCTACAATTTTAGATGACGACAAGGTGGAGGTGGCAGCCCTTACCGATTTCGATGACGAGGAGGTTGTGTTAGCCACAAGGGTGGGAAAGGACTTCTCTAAGCACTATCCTCCAACAACGGAGAATCCAGTAAGACCATCGGCAAGACTGTCGTCAGTGGTTCAGGCGAATCTCGAAAATCCTAGTTTGAGTGGTTAACCCTTTCGATTTGACGTGCTCACACAACTGAATAATATCCCAGCCAGAATCACCTTGTGTGTGCTCCTGCATTTGTCCAAGTCTACCCAGTAAGCTCTATGAGAAGCACTAGCCGACTCTGGGGCTTTTGCAACGCATTTTCTATCTGCACCCGAAGAAGATGTAGAAAAGGAGTGTCCTCAGTGCTGCTGAATATCCAAATAGCAGATCCCTTGTATAACCTTTACTCCTGATGATATGCTCATCAAGAGTACGGCTCACGACTGACCCCTATACTTCACGGGATATGTTGGTTCCTCCAAGGTGGATAGAATCCAAGTGTACCTAGGGTATGCATTAAGCATTGTTCCCCTAAAGCTCATCAAGCACTTGGGGGTACTACAGAGGTGGTTATCTACAACGACTACCACCATCTTCAGCTTTAACGCCACCAAAACCCGGCTATTTAGGGAAGATTCATCTCAAATGCCGGCTGGGTGACATGAAGATGGAGGTAACCTGTTATGTGATCGACGCATAACCCTCCTACAACATGCTATTGGGTCGTCCATGGATCCATAGAAACTAGATAGTCATATCCACATTACACCAGTGTTTGAAGTATGTGGATGACTACAACCAAGTGAAGACAGTGTCTGCCGAAGAGCGACCCTTCAAAGGAGTCGAAACTACTTCACCGACTCTTTACTTTACCAAGACTTTGAATCGGGGGACAAACCACCGGTCAAGGAACCTAGTAGCGGCAATGAGGCCGATAGTGAGTCGGAGTACAACGAGGGTCTTATCTTGAATGATATTCAACCCATTGTAATCGGCTATGAAGGCCTCGATGTAGTCGATGCAGACAAAGCACATGAATTTGTCATGAATAAAGACTTTAACTTTGCTTACTTGTTGTCTAGTTCAGAGTCTAGTAATGATGAGTCTGACAATCTAGTTGCAGTGTTGCATAAGAACTCTTCTTTACACTTGCATGTGCACTCATTGTTTGTCATAGATAAACAAATGATCGAGTCCTCGTGAGCTTTCTTTGTCGTACCGGGCCAAGATAATTATCAAAAAGATATTATCATTTGAAGGATAGACCAACCTATGTGTGCGTTGTGGGATGAATCAGAAGATGACGAGACCACTGTTAGACCCTAGAGGGGGGGTGATTAGGGTCTTATGCTAATCTAATCCGATTAAATGCCAATTAAAATTAATTAACAAGTTATCCTAGCAAGTATGAAATACAACAAGATATGTAAGCTAGGATAAGCAATATGAACAACAAGATATATCCTAACAAAGAGATATAGGCAATATATGTGCAAGGATATATAAACACAAGGGTAAACAATCTAAACTAGAT
>BQKN01000628.1:620199-649852 GCA_022839385.1 Asparagus kiusianus
AATGAATTTATGAAAATATTGAATTATTTGTTTATGGACTTCATAACAACATTTTGTATCAATTCATTAAGTCTATAAAATCATTTTACAAAAGTTTCAATATTGTGTTTATATCAAATGATAAAAACATGTATGTTTAGTTTTCATGTTTTTGGATATATTTGAAAAATAATAAGTTTTCACTATTGAGAAGTGCAATTCCAAAAAAAAATTTAATATGTTCATTTACATGTTTACAATGATTTCCCAAAGTTTTATATTTTTTGGAATTTATTTGCTATTTTTAAAGGCACTTCAAAAATTAGTTTTACTATTTAATTCAGGCCGATAACCTGATATCAGTCGACTGGTAAGTCGACTGATGATATCAGTCAGCTGATGTGTTGACTTAAGAATATGTCTGGAATCAACAAAAAGTTTTTGTTTTGTTTCAGTCGACTGATCAGTCAACTGATGAGGTCATTGGTCTACTGACAAGTTCATCAGTCGACTGATGATGTGTTGCTAGCCTGTAACGGTCAGCTTATCAGTCGACTGATGAACAATATCAGTCGACTGATGAACAGTATTAGTCGACTAATAGCCCAACGGCTAGTTTTTCCAGCTTTCTGTTTTTTGTATTTTTGGCGGTTTTGTTGATTTTCTCTTGGCTTTGGGGTTTCCTATAAATACCCCCCCATATCCTTAGTTCATCCAAGAAGAGAAAAGTTTTAAAAGAGTTTTACAAGTTTGTTTACGGGTTTAAATTTTTGTTTAAGTGTGTTTAAAAGTTTTGTTTGTGAAGAAACTTTCACAAGAGCTTGAGGAGATCATTCATTGGTGCTTGAGCATTCAACGCTTCCCCCTCTCTCTTGTTATCATAGAGAAGTTTTCCTAAACTCAATCTAGCTATTTTTATTTGTTTGATTTTCATTTCCATAAGCTAGAATTTATTTGAGTTTAGTTTGACTTGATTTATCTCTTTGTTCACACACAACATATTGAGCTTATAGTATTTCATACATAGTATAATTTGGGGTTGTGGGATTGTGACATTGAGAGTGAGCTTACACTTAGTTCTCATCTTGTATTAGAGAACAAACATTGTATTTGTGCCTTCATTGTGAGATACACTTTGTAATACACTTGTACACCAAGAGGAGTATGTGGTGAGAGACGGGGTTATCCCAAGAGGAGTGGGGTAGATGGTAATGCCTAGAGATAGGTTATAATTCCTAACACTTGAGGGAGACACGGGCTAGAGACCAACACTGAGATGGTGTAAAGTGTGCTTGTAAGAGTGTGAGATTGTAAAGTTTTCAGTGAACTAGAAAACCGAGTGTGTAGAGTAGTTCCAACTTCCAAACTCGGTGTGTCGTGATAGTGGATATCTCCTTGAGGAGCGGAGACGTAGGTCGTGGGGACCGAACTCCATGAACATATCATTTATTTGTGATTGCATTAGTGCACTTATTTTTATGTTCATATCTTGTATCGTCTTTGTATATTACTTGTTGTTTATATTGCCCACTATCTAGTTTAGATTGTTTACCCTTGTGTTACTTGTATATCCTTGCACATATATTTGTAATATATCATTCTTGCTAGGATATATTTATTAATTAGTTTTAATTGAAATATAATCGGATTAGATTAGCATATACCCTATTCACCCCCCTCTAAAGTTCTTTCCTGGCGGCATTAGGGTGCTTTCACTACTATGTGATGATTCGCTATTTGATCCTTTACAAACGTTCTATCTTCGTAGAACAATCGATGATAGTAGCCTATCACGCGATGTGCGACTATTTTATTCACAGACATTATACTCCTACATCACTGAACAACTTGATTATTTTCGAACATTCTATCATCTTAAAACGATGGATGATAGTGACCTACCATGCGATGTGTCGCTATTCTAATCACAGTCGTTATACTCCTACATCACTAAACGACTTGATTAATTCCGCACCATCATTCCTGCAAATGACGTTGTTCATTGATAAAGGCCTACCGATCAATGTGCATTATTGACCCCCTTATTCCCGAATAGCGGCCTACCAAGTGATGAGTCGTTGTTCAATTCTTGAATCATTATCTTACTAACGATACCACTTCACTCTCCCGGTCATTTGTATAAGTGATCACTCATTCTCAGGCAAAGTCGTTACATCAAACGACATGGCCTAAACTAATTACGACTTAACTGTTGTAATTAACATAACCCCAAGCCTTGAATGGCTAAGGGTAGAGAAGAAATTTTAGCGTTAAGTCTAAAAGAAACTTCTCGACAACTCATCATACTGAGGGAAATAGTATGGCTAGCCCAATTCAAACAGTAATTGGTAAAGGCAAAATTAAATCCGTTAATGGCTGAGGGTTTGCTAAAAATCCTAAGTGTTAGTCAACAGAGCAATCAAAACGAAAATGCACAAGATATTAGAAACGAGAATTAGATAAAAACTAATTTTATTCGTGATGAGAAATTTTCAGTACAAAATTCATTCAAAACAAAATTAAAAATTTCTCAATTGGGATTCGATATCTTGAATAGCCTTGGTGTGCTCCCTCTCGACCTCATCAATGATTTGTCGTTAGATATCCTCGTCGGTGAGCGAGACGATGTCAGCTAGCTAGGGCCCCATCGCCTTGAAAGCTCTGTCCTTCTCATCAAGCTCGCCGATAATCTTTTGCTATTGAGCCTTAAGCCCTTCCAACTCAACCATGACCGTTGCACAAGCTTGCTCCTTCTCACTTAAAAGTGCCTGAGCCTCTGCTATGACTTTCTTCACCTTAGCTATAGATTGGGCTAAGTCTGCTAAGACGAAGTTGGCTTTTTAACACTCTTCCTCTATGTGCTCACCCCATGCAGAGGCTTGATCCACCTCCTCTTTTAATTGAGTTTCTTCAGCCATAGCCTCATCCAAAAGTCGTTCTCGCTCTTGTAAAGTGATTGAACTTTCTCAGGGGCTAAGCCGAGAATGTTGGACCTGGCAGATCGGAGGGCAAGCAACTCTTGGACATCTTTCTCTACCAGCCACAAATGCGTCTGATGTGGAGAAGTTGCATCAGCACCAACCTGCTTAGTTAAACTATCCAGGTATACTTGTAAGACTAGTTTGCATTCATCAAATGAGCAGCCTTCATCCAAATCTATACGGATGCTATCATGAAGAAAAGACCGGAAGATCTCAATCATTCGATCCAAGGCTCTGTTCCGCATGCGAGCTGCCAGGGAAAGGAGAGCTTCATCTACAATCAGCATCGGAGCTTGAACTAGAGCACTGGTGGCAACAATCGCGAGAGTTGTAGTGGATACCGTCGAGACTGAGGGATCCACCATTATTATTAAGCTCACGATGATCGTCGACGAAACCGGGGCCTCCTCTTTCTGAAGTGGAGCCTCTTCTTGAACTGGTGCCTTCTCTTCCCGAATTGGTTCTTCTTCTTGAATCAGCGTCTCTTCAGTCTGAGTCAGAGCCTTGATAGGTGGGTCCACCTGTTGAGTGGCATAGGGTCGAGGCAAGGTTGACGCTCCCACATGCAAGGACACTAACAGACTGGTCCATTTGTCTATAGGATCTGCAGAAGCACACACTAAACACTAATGGGGAGTGAATAGTGTTTATTTAAAAAATTTGCAAGACGGATTATAAATTACAAGAACAAATGATAACAATCATAGAAATTTAACAATCACAAACAAGAGATTTATACTGGTTCCACCACCGATGTACATCCAGTCCCCAAGAAAATCCTGCTTGAGATTTCCACTATGATTTTTAAACCAATTATAAAATCAAAACAAACCTGACTAATTGACAAGACCATGCCAATTGCAACCAATCTCTAAACCAAGAGATCTTCTCTCACACCCGAGAAAAACCTTCTTTAAAGAAAGATCACAAATTCCTATAAGCCTTGAAGTGTTAGTGAAGTGTAGCAGTGGCTTACAAACTTTTTAACTCTCTGAATAATACCTAAACAATCTTTAATAATGATTAGAACAAAGGCTCTTTCAGAAATTTTCTTTTCTTAACACTTAGAATGAAAATTTGAATCAAGAGGGCTTGAATTTGCACAAATTTTGAATCTTATGTATATGAGAGTTGGTGGGAAAATTCTAAAGTTAACACTTATTTATAGCCTCTGAAAAACTCAAATTTTAAACCAATTAACGTTTTAAAAACGGCTATAAACGTTCAAATATTCAAATTCAGAAAGTTGAGAAAACTGTCTCTATAGTCGACTACTAGTCTTAGTAGTCGACTACACTAAGTCTATTCAAACCTTGTGAAGTCAGAAAATGGCTTAGTAGTCGACTACAAATGGCATTAATCGACTAATCTGTAAGACTAAAGTTTCTGTAAGTTTGAACTGACAATGAGTTATCGACTATTAAGCATAGTAGTCAACTAATCTGTAAATTCACAATTTCTGTAACTTTGACTAATGCTTAAGTAGTCGACTACTAAGGGTATTAGTTGACTACTAATACATAGATATAAGATATATGATATATTTTGAGACTACTAAGGGTATTAGTTGACTACTCTATATCTATAAACTCTAATAGTTAACTTAGGGGATTTCTATAGTTAACCACACACTAAGCATGTGTTAGTGTGTTCTAAATACTATGTGTGTGTATATGTTGTGAGTGATCAAGGCTTGTACAAAAGCTCTAAGCAAAGAAAATGTAAAATTATAAATTTACGAAGCACATCTTTTTCTTTGCTTGTCTTGTTGCCTTGAACTTATCCTGCACTTAGTTCACATATCTTGAGACCTATTTTAAATTGAGTCTAATCTACCTAAGTATTTTTAGGCTAAAGCTGTTTCTACCGCATGCTATGTTTTAAATAGAGTTCTATTGAGACCTATTTTAAATAAAACATGTTTTGAATTATTTTACAATCACATTCCAAAAGTTTTATAGTTTAAAGTTTTTGGGTGTAAGTGTTTTATTTTAAATACAAAGGATTCTTTAGATAAATTTGATTTAAAATCTGATAAAGGGATATTTGTTGGTTATTCTATTCGCAACAAATCTTATAGAAATTTTAACAAAAAGAACTTCAATGATTGAAGAATCATTGCATGTTTCTTTTGATGAATTTTATGTAAATACTAGTAATAATGATAATAAACTTGATGATGATGATTTTATTAATCAACCATCTCCTATTATTGATAATTCTATTAATACTCATGATTTACCAAAAGTATATGTAGATGTTAGAAATCATCCACGTGAATTAATTATTGGAGATATTTCTCGTGGTGTTCAAACTAGATCTCAACTGAATTTATATACACATGTTTCTTTTGTTTTTACAATAGAACCTAAAGATATTAGAGAAGCATGTTTAGATGATTATTGGATTATAGCTATGCAAGAGGAACTTAATTAATTTACAAGAAATAACGTTTGTGATCTTGTGCCTAGACCTCAAGATAAATCCATTATTGGAACCAAATGGATATTTCGAAATAAATTGGATGAATCTGGCCAAGTTATTAGAAACAAAGCCAGATTTTTTGCACAATGTTATAATCAAGAAGAATGTATTGATTATGATGAAACCTGCACTGGTTGCTCGTTTAGAATTTATTAGAATTTTTTTTGCATTTGCATGTTTTATGGATTTTAAACTATTTCAAATGGATGTTAAAAGTGTATTTTTGAATGGATTTATTAGAGAAGAAGTGTTTGTGGAACAACCTCCTGAATTTGAGCATGAAAGCTTTCCAAACAATATTTTTAAACTTAAAAAAGCTTTGTATGGTCTTAAACAAGCACCCCGTGCTTCGTATGATAGACTAAAGAACTTTCTTTTGTCTTCCGGATTTGATATTAGGAAGGTTGACTCTACATTATTTATTAAAAAATAAATAAAGATATATTGTTAATTCAAATATATGTAGATGATATTATATTTGGATCTACTAACAATAATCTTTATCAAGAGTTTGCTAAGATTATGTAGGATGAATTTGAAATGAGTCACATGGTTAAACTCAACTTCTTCCTTGGACTTCAAATCAAATAATTGAAGGAATGAACTTTCATCAACCATAGCAAATATGCAAAATATTTACTAAAAATACTACAAGTAAAAGAACTTCAATGAGTACTACTACATCACTTGACAAGGATGAGAATGGTAAGAATGTTGATCAAAAACTTTATCGAGGTATGATTGGATCACTTCTTTATCTTACTACTAGTAGACCTGATATAACGTTTACCGTTTGTTTGTGTGCTTGATATCAATCTAACCCTTGAGAGTCAATCCTTAAAGCAGTAAAAAGAATTTTTAGCTATTTTAAAGATACTACAAATTTTAGTTTGTTTTATCCAAAGAATAGCACATTTGATTTAATGTCACATAGTGATGCTGATTTTGCTGGATGTAAATCCGATAGGAAAAGTACTAGTGGTACATTTCACTTTTTGGGATATTCACTAGTATCTTGGTTTAGCAAAAAACAAAACTCGGTATCATTGTCAACAACTGAAGCAAAATACATTGTTACTAGCTTTTCTTGTGCACTAGTTCTATGGATGAAACTAACACTATCTGACTATGATATAGTTTGTCCCACATCTTCCATAATGTGTGATAATACTAGTGCCATTAATTTATCTAAAAATCCTATTCAACATTCACGTTCAAAATACATTGATATTAGATCTCACTTCTTACGTGATCATGTGCTTAAGGGTGATATTTCGTTAGATTTTATATCAACTGATAAACAAGTTGCATATATTCTAACTAAACCTTTTAAAAAAGAATTTTTTATTAATTTAAGAAGGGAATGAAGTATTTGTTCAATGTTAGATTTAAATTAATTTTTAGATCATAACATATGCATACACAACATTAGTAGTCGACTAATAAGCTTAGTAGCCGACTATTCTAACATGTATTAGAAATAAGACACACTGTCATTTACAGATTAGTCAACTAATAGGCTTAGTAGTCGACTAATCTGAGTGAAAATATGTTTACAGAACTTTGTCGAATACAGAGTAGTTGACTATTAATCTAAGTAGTCGACTACATACACACAGTTTTCACTATATACCCAGTTTTATTTTTTATTAGATCTTTATCTACCATACCCAAAACCTAATACCTATTTAACTTAAGTTAGATGCATCTCATCCATTCATTTTAGGCTTGATCTATCCTAGCCATTTATCAAATTCTTTTTAGATTAAATGTTAACCATTCATTTGTTTTGAAGATCTAATCTTGACCATTGAAATTTGCTTAAGACAAACGCTATAACTCCTCAACTACCCACGTTCCTTCTCTCCCAAAAACCGATAGAACTCTTCCCTATTTCAGGACCTCCGAACCCACAACCTAGGGCATCCATTTTCTTCCAGTTTTCTTCAAAATCTCTTCCAAGTCTTTGAATTTCTGAGGTATTTCAGTTCCCGTAGTCGACTACAATGACTACTAGTCAACGATTTTCTTCTAGGGCGATCTCAAATTTGGGTAAGTTCATTCCTTCTTGATCTTTTCACTTTTATTTGTGAAATTATGTCTAGATCAAAGAAATCCAAGAAAAATCCTTCCAACATTGCTGATGAAATCACTATATGCTTGAAAAGTCCTAAATTACTTGAAGAAATCAAAACTAACTCAAATTATGAAATTCTTCCGGGTCGATTTGTCAAATTTGAGGACTTTGTTTTACATAACTTCAGTTCATACTTTGCAAATGTTGGACTATTAGAGTTGTTTTCCTCTAAAAATCGAAAACCCTATTATTGTTTCTTAGTTCAACTATTTTACACCAATATCACTCATCTTGAAACAATTAGTGGTACTGAAAAGCTATCTACACTTGTTAAGGGAATTGAAATTGAATTAACTCCAAAACACTTGGGAAAATTCTCAATATCCCTTATAAAGGTGTACAACTTCGTAGCATCAAAATGACAGATCAAGACTTGCTTACTAATCACATTTTGCTTCCCAGTCATGGACTACCCTTGCAACATTCTAATAAACTTAGACCAATTCCTTGTTTTATTGTAAGAATCCTTGCATATAACATCTTTCCTAAAACCAGGAGTTTCCATTTTCTATTTCAAGATTTAGCTTTAGGCTTATATGCTATAATGGCTAATATTCAAGTTAATTGGGATGAAGTAAATTTTGATAATTTTTTGGTTATACTAAGAGGTTTTCTTCCATATGGTGCCTTCCTAACTAAAAATTTTAAAGAACTCCTTGTTCATCTCGAATCTGAGAATTTTTTGGTTCGATCGGTTGAGTTCTTTGACTCTAATTCCCTTACTAGGATGAAACTCACAAACTTTCAACTTCACAATACTAATCCTCAAGATAAACCACACTAACCTCAAGCACCTAACCCTCAAGATATTCCACAATCCTCAACCCAAGCACCTCCTTCAACAAGCTATACACCTCCTCCATTGCAATCAGACCCCTCTTGTTTCTCGGATGCACAATACAATACTCTTTCTGCACGTATCCTTCCTCTCGAGACTAGTCAATAAGTAATTTATGATCAGAATACATTCATATTGAGCAATCAGGAAGACATAAAGAAGATGTTGCATGACATGAATCTCAAGTTTGATCCATATTTCCAAGGACCTCCACCTCCTCCAGGCCCTTCATACTAGAGTGCATGCATTTCATTTCACTATGTACTCGTTTGTGTTAAAACATTATGTAGTAATTTGTGTAGTTTGTTTCAGACTTATGTAGTAATTTGCTTTTGAACAATTGCACTTTGTAATTCTGTACTATGTGTGTTTAATGTTGGTACTATGGTTGTTTAATGTATTATGCTTAGTATATTGTGTTTAACTATAAGAATTTCTTATAATATGAGCTAAAAAATTTTAACCGCAGATTGTGACAATGGAAGTTATTGAAATTTTGATCTTTATAGCAAGTCTTTGCCTACCTTTTTAGATGGGGTGAAGTTATGGACTATGTTCACAATTTGGACGATTTATTTGAAGTTTTAGCTCATGAAGATGAAATTCTTGCATGTTTAGAGTAATGTTTAATTCTTTTCGTTAATGACAAAGGGGGAGATATACTATATGCTATACTATGATGCATATGATTTTTAGGGATTCTAATATGCTTCAATGCAAGGGGAGTAAGTATATAATGTTCATAAGTTTTTAATTTTTTGTGATATACTTACTAGGGCTAAAATTGTTTGTCATCATAAAAAAGGGGGAGAATGTTAGATATCCTATCCCTAAGATATAATTTTGATGATAATAATTTATTTACTATGTGTATTATATATGCACTAACATATCAATGCAGATAACAACATAACATTATTCTAGCACATTCTTGTAGTGTTCTATTTTTCCTTCTAACAACTTCATTTTGTTAAGGAGTGTAAGGAAAAGAAAATTAATGTGAAATACCATTTTTATTACAAAATTTAGAAAATAACTCATTTTCAAGCTCACCACCATGATCACTTCTAATAGTGATAATGATAGTGGATTTTTTATTTTGAATCTTTTCACAAAATGCAGAAAATTCATCAAAAGCATCATTCTTATGCTTTAAAATAAAACCCATGTAAATCTAGAGTAATCATCAACAATGACAAATGCATATCTAATTCCATTTAAAGATGCAATTCTAGAAGGACCAAATAAATCCATATGTAATAATTCTAATGGTCTACTAGTAGAAACAATACATTTAGATTTAAAAGTAGATTTATGCATCTTTCCTTGTTGACATGCATCAAAAAAATGATTTTTCTTAAATGCAAGTTTTGGCAAACCATGTAGTAAATTGTGTTTTGAAATGGGTGAAATGTTTTTTATATTCACATGCCTAAAACGTTTATGCTAAGGTAATGTATCAACATCGGATGCAACTAAACAAAATTCATTAGAAACAAAGTTCAGTGATAAAACATAAATATTATTCTTTCTAATACCTCTAAACAAGATATTATTCAAATCTGAATCATAAATCAAGCAAGTATCTTTTTCAAAAATAATTTTAAAACCTTTATCACATAATTAACTAATGCTAAGCAAATTATGTTTAAGACCTTCTACTAATAAAATATTATTTATTAAAGGCTTATGTAGATTACCTACTGTTCCAATACCTATAACGTACCCTTGTTGTTGTCTCCAAATGTGACTGTTCCACCTTTCTTGTTTTCTACAGAAGATAACATATTCAAGTTTCTCATCATATGCTTGGAATATTCACTGTCTAGTATCTATTTCTCTTTTCAAGGTACATGAAATATAGACATGTAAACATTGGCACCCTTTTATATTGGGTCCTTGGGATTAGCCCTTAGGAGTTTAAATCCACTTAGAATTTAGTTTCCTCTTATTAATATAAACATAATTAGAAGAATTGCATACATTTATCTTAAATCTAAAATATAAACATTTCTATCATGCAAGCAAGTATCTTTAGGCAACCAAATAAACATAGATAATGCATAAGAATTATTTTTAGAATATGAGAATCCATGATGATTCTTAACATGAGTATTCATAGACAAAGGTGCATGGAATTTACTAACTTTTTTAGTAATAGAAGATGATGCATGATTTGTCCTAGTTACATATTCCTTCTTCTTATGAACATATCCTAAACCAAACTTTTGATTAGAAGACTTTTGAAAAGATAATAAATCAGCTAAGTCTTCTTTCCCTTTGTTAAACTTGTTAACATTTAAAAATAACTCTTCATATTTGATTTCAAGTAAAACCATATTTTATCTAAATCTAAAATTCTATTTTTCATGATATCATATTTAGATTTAAGATAATATTGTTTTCAGTCAATATTTATTTTCAAAAAATAATTTATCATTTAATTCCTTCAATTTTTTAACTTGTTTGAAGAAACTAATTCTAAGTTTAATCTCTCATTTTTATTTTTCAAAATCTTACAATTAGAATTTAAATTCTTAAATTTAATATAAAGTTCATTGAATGCGTCTAATAATTCTTCATTATCTAATGATTCAATTACTTCATTTTCGTATGCCATGAAACACATGTGAGCGGATTCTTCTTTTTGTTCTTCTTCTTCTTCTTCCAAAGAGGATGCATCACTATCATCTCATGTCACTGTCAAAGCCTACTTCTTCTTCTTCTTCTTCTTCTTCTTCTTGAAGTTGTTGAAGTTATTGGCGTTGTTGGACTTTGATTTTGACTTAAGAAGTGGACAGTCCTTCTTTATATGTCTTGGCTTATTGCAGTTGAAACACAAAGAATAAACTTATTTGATTTATACTTACCTTTCTTTAAAAATCCTTTGAATTTCTTTGTGATTAATGTAATATCCTCATCATCTTCTTCAGATTCTTCGGTGTCGGAGGATGCATTGAAAGCAAGAATCTTCTTGTTCTTTGGTTCTTTATCCTTCTTTCTATCCTCGAGTTGAACTTCATAAGCCATGAGATTGCCGATGAGGTCTTCTATAGTGAGAGTTAAAAGATCGTTGGCCTCTTCAATTATCGTAGTCTTCTTCTCCCATTCTGGAGTGAGTCCTCTTAGGATTTTCCTCACCATTTCAAATTGAGTGTAGACTTTGCCTAGTGCAATCAATGAGTTTGTCATATCTGTAAATCTTGTAAACATCTCCATGATGGTAAACATCTCCGTGATGGTCTCCTTGTCTTTCATCTTGAATAGTTCAAACCTATGAACAAGAATAAAAAAATTTTGACTCTTTAACCTTATTAGTTCCTTCATGTGTTACCTCAAGAGTATGCCAAATTTGATGTGCAAATGTAGAGGTAGACACGCGATTGAACTCGTTCTTGTCCAGGGCACAAAACCGCGCATTCAATGCCTTGGAGTCCAGATTCACATTTGTCCTTTGAACAAGTGTCCATTCGGTGTATGGAGTGGTTGGCTTTGTGAATTCAGTCTCAATAATAATCCAAAGGTCGTAGCTAAGTGATCAGAGGTAGATCTTCATCCAGCATTTCCAGTAGTTGTAATTTATACCATCGAATAGTGGTGGTCGTTGTGTGGAGTGACCCTCTTTGAATTGTGATGTATTTTTTATTGCCATCATTCACCTTACTATGATACCAAGTATAGAATCTACGGAAGCACACACTAAGCACTAGAGGGGGGTGAATAGTGTTTATTTAAAAAATTTGCAAGATGGATTATAAATTGTAAGAACAAATGACAACAATCACAAATAAGAGATTTATACTGGTTCCACGACTCCAGGTGTACATCCAATCCCTAAGCAAATCCCACTTAATATTTTTACTATAACTTTGAAACCAATTACAAAATCAAACCAAACCTGACCAATTGACAAGACCATGCCAATTGTAACCAATCTCTAAACCAAGAGATCTTCTCTCACACCCTAGAGAAACCTTCTTTGAAGTAAGATCCCCTACAAGCCTTGAAGTGTTAGTGAAGTGCAACAGTGGCTTAGGAACTTTTTAACTCTCTGAATAATGCTCAAACAATCTTTAATAATAATGGGGAACAAAGGCACTATCAGAATGTTACTTTTCTTAAAACTTAGAATGAAATTTTGAATCAAAAGGGCTTGAATTTGCACAAATTTTGAATCTTATGTATATGAGAGTTGGTGGGCAAATTTTGAAGTTAACACTTATTTATAGCCTCTGAAAACTCAAATTTTAAACCAATTAAGGTTTTAAAAATGGCTATAAACATTCAAATATTCAAATTCAGAAAGTTGAGAAAACTGTCTCTATAGTCGACTACTAGTCTTAGTAGTTGACTACAGTGAGTCTATTCGGACTCTGTGAAGTCAGAAAACTACTTAGTAGTCGACTACAAATGGCATCAGTCGACTAATCTGTAAGACTAAAGTTTCTGTAAGTTTGAATTGACAATAAGTAGCCGATTATTAAGCATAGTAGTCGAATAATCTGTAAATTCACAATTTCTATAACTTTAACTAAGGCTTGAATAGTCGACTACTAAGTGTATTAGTCGACTACTAATACATAGATATGAGATATATGATATGTTTTGAGACTCACTCTATATCTATAAACTCTAATGGTTAACTTAGGGGATTTCTATAGTTAACCACACACTAAGCATGTGTTAGTGTGTTCTAAATACTATGTGCATGTATGTGTTGTGAGTGATCAAGGCTTGTACAAAAGTTATAAGCAAAGAAAATATAAAATTACAAATTTATGAAGCATATCTTCTTCTTTGCTTGTCTGGTTGCCTTGAACTCATCCTGCACTTAATTCACATATCTTGAGCATATTGGATGTTGTTATTTGCATTGATATGTTAGTGCATATATAGTACACATAGTAAATAAATTGTTATCATCAAAATTATATCTTGGGGAAAAGATATCCAACATTGTCGATAGCCTCGGGAGTCACATCAACTGCGATAAAAATTAACAAAATAAGTGTTATCTTATATACTGAAATGACTTTCGTAAAATTAGGGTTTAATGATTCAAAATACCCAAAGTGGAGGTTGTAGCCTCCAAGACCTATTCATGAGGAGGACTTGAGGCACCCGAATCCCCAACAGGAGATTTGGCTTCAAGAGAATGATGAGAAGTGGACTCGCCTTGATCATAATCTCTGAAGACGTCATCTACAATGGCGTCGCTACCGCAAGAGTAATCGACCTTCTCTTCCCCTCCAGAAGAGATGTGATAGCTGCATCCGTCGTTCCTACGTTAAGTTGAAACAAACATGAGGCGGTCATGTTCAACTTAATAATTAAAAGAGGAGTAAAAGAATGAATACCTTCCGAAATGACCGGTAGAGCGCCTTGAGGATTATTGACGAGCATCGACGTTGCCGCCTCATCGTGGTGGGCTTTCTTGGTCACCTCCTCATCAGAAGGGCCATTCTCTACCTCCCGTTGGCATTTTGGTGGAATTGGGAGATCGGGAGCGTAAGCAGGCATCTGTATTTGCTCAGCGATTGCACCCTTAACTTTTTCCAGGAGCGTACCTGCTCGGGCTAACTCTCAGCCACTTCCTCTTCTCCAGTGGTATCAAGTTGGGATGGAGCATGCTGAGTTTGTAATTCTGCTCTCGATAAATCATATATCCCCTCATAAGTCTCAATTTCTTCACAAGGAGCCTCTTCGGTCTCCTCAACTTGCCGATGCTCTACTCGCCTTGACGCACAGGGAAGTTCATCTGATCGATGCCTCTACGCCATCAAACAAGACTCATAAGGATTTAACCCTTCTGGAGTTGTGCTCGCATTCAAATACCACTGTAATATGTCAATGTATGACGGAGTGGGTAGTCCTTGAGCAGTAATGTGAAACGTGCGTTGGTACACCCCGCTTGAGTCCAAAACCAGCCCCACGCTCCATCGATTAAAGCCCCTTCGTAGCTCAACCGAGGGTTTGTATTCCCCACATACAATTGATTGTACCCAAACTGATGGGAAAATTAACAGGGGACATAGGTCTCCATGTGGTAGACTGAGCCCGTCCGGAAGACATGGTAACCTAGCCTAATGTTGTCCAACTAGCGGAAGACACCTAAAGATAAGGCAGTATGGTTGTCCCCCGTTGGTACGTCCTGGAGAAATTCACCATATCCTCCAGCGAAGAAGTATCAAAAGCATCGGTAGAAGTTATACTTACTAAAGAAAGACAAAGCTTTCCTCATCTTCACGATTTGTTTATACTTCCATGATGATTTCTCCAGCCTTTGAGCAAAAGGAATCAGCTTCCCATCCTGACGTGCAGTCGGCGCACTCATTAAGCACTCACAGTGCAGCACAAACCATACCATTAGATATGTGTATGGTAGGCTGACATGGGGATTAGGATTTTTGGCTACTTCTTCTCCCTCCTCTTTGACATACGACACTTTGAAGAATTATGTCATCAACGTACGAAGCCCGCTTTGAATGCACGCTACCATGGCTGGCACCAATGCATAAATCGCCTGTAAGACAAATAGACCACAAGATAGATGATCTCTACTAGGATTGCCTCGAAAGAATGTGTGGGAACCACACGTATTTTCAGCCATAACATTAAGTACCCGACAAGCAGGACCTTAGTTGATATCGGGGTCTTGGCCTGGTGGTGGAACGATTGATAGGTCATCCCTACCTTGAAACTCCCCTCATCATGCTCGAGGGTTTCCAAGACCTTACCCTCAAAAATTCTCTTCTCAACCGCTACCTGATCACAGACGTCCAATGACAAGATGGGCATCGTCTTGTCATCCGCATTTTGGAACAGGTAGTCAGCATAATTTTTATGGCTGATACCCGGGGTCCTCTTCTTCTTACCCTTGTGATCCATCGTTCTTATGATATGTAGGCAGATGTGGTAGTGGCAGAGTAGCTCCCAAAGAGTCTCAACCACTTAAGGTAGCTTGTCGGAGAGATTTGATCTCTCGCTGTCCGGGGATGTACTCTTCATATGGAAACTCCCCCATCAGCAATCCCAACACTTCGTACATTTCATGAAGTGCGAAGACTAATTCTCCGTTTGGTGTGAAGAATGTGCCAGTCTTGGGACAGTAGAGCTCTATAAGCTCTGGAATTGCGGTGCGTTGATCTTGAGGCCAAATTGTGTGGCCCAAATGGCAGAGTACAGTTCTGTACCCTGCATATTAGAGTTCTCCTCCAATATAAACCCCGTGATCCTGGACCACCAAAAGCTATTACCAGGTATGGAGTGGATCCACCTAAGGGCTCCGAAATCTTTAGGAGAAAATTGTCCCACAGCATTGAAAAAGCAATGATGAAAAGTCTCCGCCACTACTGCCGTCTCTCCCATCGGCATGTCACTTTGCAGCAAGCCGGGATGTAAGGCGGTGATGCACATGCTGGAGTTGTCGATTCCGAACCTAGCTGTTGAACCTATGAAGATCCCACAAGTGACTCTATCTTGAGTCGGAGTCAGGTCCTAATTCATCACTCTCGATACAGAGAGTGATCGCAGCTCAACGATTGAGAATCCCATCATCATGCTGCGGATGAAATAGCGAAAGTTGTCCACTATACGCAGCCATCTACTCTCACCAAAGAGCAAATTTGTTGGATTAGCTACGGCATGACAAAAGAGGAAGTCAGGTTTTTTCATCTCCTGACGTTAGGAATCAGTCATCGCCGTGTTAGTGGTAAGTTCCCGCAACGTCAAGTAGTGTCCCTCGGACACTCTCCGTTCTAACTCCGTAGGGCTGTTGGCGGAGAAGATAGGTACAAGTTCAAGGAAAGGAAACCTGACAGGAGTAGATAGGCCCACACCACTGGCATGGCCAACGGTACTAACTCTCGGAAGAGCTTCGTCAGAATAGGCAACTACAAAATAAGACAAAACAAAGTTAAAAATTTTTGATTCAAAATCAAAAGTTTCACTAAGTCCTTAAGACAGGCGAGCTACGTTGTGCAGGCAAGCTCCATTATGCTAGTGAGCTAATAAAGCTCGCCTGACATAATGGACTTCACCAGATAAGCAGCCTTCACCTGACAAGTGAAGCTCACCTAACAAGCAGAGCTCTCCTGATAGGGCGAAGCTTGCCTGACAAGCAGAGCTTGCCTGACTGAACGAAGCTCACCTAAATAGCAGAACTTCACCAGAATTGACGAAGCTTGCCAGAAGAATGAACAACACTTGTTCATCTTCTCAGATCAGTCCATGAGTCCTAAAACCTACTTGAAGAAGAAGAGGTCACGTCGACGGTGGCGGAAGCGGCGCCAGAGGCGACGAAAGCGACGACTCTTCTATGTCCCTTGGAAGCAAGAGCTTTCTTAGGTGCCATCTCGAGAAGAATATGAAGAAATTTAAGAAAAAAAACTTAAGCGAAGATGAGTTCAAGTGTGTAGAAGCCCTCCACGAGGAGGACGAAGCTCATTTGTAGCCAGCAAGCCAACAGCTAAGATTTGATATCTCAAGCGAAGCGACGGTTTAGATTAGTCAAAACGGTTCAGATTCGACAGTTTCGAATCGAACGACCATGGTCAATCTTCGAATCGAACGGTTTAGATTCGTTATCCAAGCGACAAGATGCTTCGGATTCAAATCAGCGGTTGAGATCAAAAAAATTTTGAAATCAATGGTTGTGGTTTTCATTGAAACAACGGATGACATTAGATATCCAATCTAAACAACGGCTCAGATCAAGCGCATGAAAATGAGGATGCCAGTCAGATCACATTTAATGCGATCTGACACGCCATCACCAAGGTTCGCCTGCCAGCACGTGGCTCACCTATCAGCACGTGGCTCTCCTGTCATTTCTTAGAACTCGCCTGTAGTTGTTTGACTCACCCGCAAGCACATAGTTTGCCTGCTGTTGCTTAGAGCTAGCCTGCAGACTCAAGCTTGCCTACGATGCTAAGTTCGCCCGAACATTTAGGTCGCTAGACTTCATTGAGCTTGCCTGAAAAGTTCAACTTAACCAAAGTGATCGAGTTCACCCGTAGTTGCCTGACTTCGCCTGAACCAATGAACAGTGATCATTTTCATTCAAAGTATTCCAGGCCCCAAGCAACCAGATTCAGGTCTGAAAACTTTAAAAGGGGTTTTGTAGGCAAATAAAATTGCATTTAATCCAAAAATCAAGAGTTCGCATGCGCAACTCTGCCTAAGCATTTAAAGCTCCCAAGAACAAAGCCTATTTGGATTGTTCGCCTGCATCAAATAAGACAAGTCAAGCTCGTCTGAATGCTCCACTCACTCGCATGAGTCAAGCTCGCCTACAGAGGTTCAGCCGCATGAACCAAGCTTGCCAACTGGGTTTTAGCTCACCTGAACGCTTAAGGGGTTTTCTTGATAACCTTGCCTACTCGCCTAGCTCACCTACAAGCTCACCTGAGCGTTTAACTAGCTCGCAAGCTTGCCTAGCTCGCAAGCTTGCCTAGCTCGCCTACAAGATCGCCTAAGCATTTAACTAGCTCGCAAGCTCGCCTAGCTCGCCTGAGTGTTTAACTATCTCGCAAGCTTACCTAGCTCGCCTGCTAGCTTGCCTGAGCGGTTAAAACCACTTACTTGAATTGTGGGAGTGGTTATGCCCACTTCCACAATTCAAGGGGTCGGTTATGATCCCTCTTAGCTATAAATAGCCTTTGATGGCTACAGAGAAGGAGAGGAGAGATTTTGAGATTAAAAAACTTGGATTTTTAGCTCTTGACATTGATTTGGAGATCTAACTCTCGGTTCTTTACAAATTCTTGCATTTTGGCTTTTTGATACCTGAATCTCTTTGGCAATCAGTCTTTTGGGTGATAAAAGAACCGATCTTTTCCTATTTTGAGCATTCGGTCTTGATTTTAAGCTCGGGTATTCGAACTCAATCAACAAAACTTCTACCATGTGCCGAAGTTCATTCGTAATCTCGATCAAATCATCCAAGGGAAGTAATCTTGATGTAAGCATTCAAGGGACGCATCCTATCGCTACCAAAGAACCCACATTAAACAAGAATAGATCAAATCAACTCTCTTTGCTTTTATGTAAAAGTGATTCTGATTTGTAAAAAACATTTTTTATTAATACAAATTTGAGATTACAATTTACAACAAACAATTACTTTTATGATTTAAAAGATACACCCAAACTTTTTTGAAATAATCATCGATCAATATTAGGAGAAAATTAGCTCTATCTTTCGATGAAACCTGAGAAAGATCCTAAATATCTGAATGAATATAATCTAAAGTATCCTTAGTTCTGCGAACACTGATACTAAAGGAGACTCTGTGGTGTTTGTCGAAAACACATTGCTGGCAAAAGTCTAGCTTGCTAGTTTTCTAACTACAAAGCAGACATTGTTTGCTCAATACATCTAGTCCTCTCTCGCTCATATATCCTAACTGCAAATTCCATAAACATGTAGTGTCAGAATCTGAATCCTCTAAGGATGACACTGTTGCAGCACCTGTTACTATACTGCCTTCAAGGATATAGAGGGTATTTACTTAAATTACCCTAGAGGGGGGTGAATAGGGTAATCAAACAAAAATGTGCAACTAATAAAAACAATACAATTTAAGACACAATATATAATAAAGCAATAATTAAAAGAGAGAGTCAGAGATAGTTAGCCAATAAAGTCGATGATATGTTCACGAAGTTCGGCCACTCTCGACCTACGTCCACGACCATCTCTCCCAATGGTAATCCACTACACAACCCACTTTGGAAAATTGAACTTCTACACAATGATCTCCCTGAGATCGAACTCTCCCCGCAATAATCTCCTCGAGATCTAGCTCTCCACACAATGTCACACAATACAAGATGAAGAAAAATAGTCTCTCTTATAATAATTCTATGGCAAGGATGAAGAGATAAACAATTTGAAGCTCAGGGGTTTGTGAGTATATAAAAGTAAAAACCCAAACAAGAAAAACTTGAGAAAGAGTAGAAGATTAAACTTAGAAGGCTCAAAAATGAAAAACTCAAGTGTCGCTTAGTTCACTTGGCTCTCTAACAAGTGAGACCTAAGGACTATTTATAGTCTCTCAACATATTAGCCCAAATCCAAAGAAAATCTAAAAAAATCAAAACAAATCCCTTAAAATCTAGAATCTAGAAAAACTAGCCGTTACAGCGCGTCGGTCGACTAATTTTACAAATCGGTCAACTAACTAGAATGACTGAAATATTACAGTGTCGCTGATAAAGCTATCGGTCGACTGGTCTACAAGTTCGGTCGACTGCTAAGCATCAATAGACTAAAAATTTTGATCGGTCGACTGCATAGAATAATTTTTCCAAACACTATAAAATTAGACACTATCGGTCGACCGATGACTTTCGTCGGTCGACTGAAGACACTGTGCTTGGTCGATTGATTTGATTTATCGATCGATCGAAAAACTGATATTTCAGATACTTGTTTTTTCTTGTAGAGTTAACTTTCTAAATTCATTTCAAAATAGTAAATCAACTCTAAAAATAGTAAAACTTGGAAAAATGTTTATAAATATGAAAATAAACATTTTGGAAGAGGAATTTTTAAAATAGTATTTTCCATTTGTGAAAACTCATTAATTTGCAAAACCTGTCAAAAACGCGAGTTTAGAAATGTTTGTGTGTAATCCCCTAATGCTTCAAAAGTTATCAACTTTATTTCTTGCCTACATTATGATCTAGAGAGAAGTAAAAATGCAAATATCGCTTATAATAGTATACAAAGCTTGAGTGTCGATATTTGCTAAGTTTTGTTGATGAAGCTCTTCTTGAATATATGCTTGAAAGCCCTTCTTTATTTGATATTTGCGTGATTAGATCTTTGAGCATTTTAGGGTTTCTTCATCAACTTGCCTTCACCTCCACAGATATCATCGTTAAGGCACGAATCCATCCATCCTCCAATTATGGAACTATATTGCTTGATAAACATATCATGCATAGTGTGACGCCCATGTTTTCACAAAAGGCTACAGTCCAAGGTAAACCCAAGAATGTCAAACAAGCCATGCACCCACACTATATAATAACACGTTTTACCATTACAGAAATATCTCTCTAGTAGAATCAAACAACAGGTGTAGGTACAAAACAGGCAAATGAAGGTAATAATGTAATGAACATGATATATAAAAAAGAGATATCTAGAAATAGTCAATAGTCATGTTCCCAACTAAAATAGATAAAATACAACTGATACTTAAACAGGAAAAACTGGAAAACCCGAAATAAACCAATCTTACCCCAAACAGGAAACGCAGTTAGACTGGGAAAACAGTCTTCGGTATTTTGGTTGTAACTTTTTTGTCCAATCTCGGAATGAGGTGATTTAAGATGTGTTGTAAATCTATTGAAGAGACCTACAACCTTTATCTTTTGAGTTTTTCCAGATTAGAATTGCATAGGTGTGGAATGCATATATACTCTTAATTAGTCATTTTTCAAGATTCGATTTGCATTGGTGTATGTAGGTGTCTAAAAATGCCTATAGGCATCCACACACAGATCAAGACGGAGAGAAGATGACGAATGTTATTATCTAAATCTAAGGGAATTATCTAACACCGACAAGCGCATGAAGCGGAATGGTGAACCAACTGGCCCGTGCGCTCACCGACTACCTCCAAGTGGCCCGCGCACCCATCAGCCAGCTCCAAGTGGCCCACACGCTCATCGGGCATCGGAATGGCGAAGCGGCTGGCCCGTGCGCTCCCCGGCCAGCTCTAATTAGCTCGCGCACTCATCAGCCAGCGCCAAGTGGTCTGCATGCTCACCGGCCACCGCCAAGTGGCCCGCATGCTCATCGGCCACCAAAACGGCCACCTCCAAGTAGCTCGCATACTCATAGGCCACCAAAACAGTGTACAAGTCAACGAAACGATAAAATATGCGTAACGACAGAACAAGTCAAAACCCGGAAAACCAAGAAAGCCTCTGGCGGCCGAGTCGCATCAAAACGACTCGGCCGAGCCAGTTGCTCAGCCATGGGTCGAACCACCAAATGGTGGCTCGGCCATGGCCGAGCCACCATTTGGTGGCCTGGCCAAGGCCGAGCCACAGGGTGACGATTCGGCCAATTTTGATCTGAAAATGCTTTCTTTTCGGTTTTGACGGGTTTTCTCGGGATTTGTTCATTCCTGAGTGTCCTAACTGATTGGATATCATCAACAAACGTGGTTACACGGTTCTTAACTAAAGATAGGACTGAATCTATCATTCTTATCCAAAAAACCCTAACCAAAGCCTATAAATACATGCCTAGGGGGCTCATTTCCCAGGCTGGACATCAAGAGGGTGAAACGCTGCCGAATTGGAGAGTAGAGCCATGAATTTACTATGAGGTTTAGCATATCTTGGCGAATTCTTGTGTATAAAGAGTGGAGTTTGAGGGATCTGAGACTCATCCCCTATTCATCCGGATTTAAGCTTAGTCTTAAATCTCGAGAAGAGCCGTAATCTCGCTTGGTCGGGATTACTGCTGCAGAGATTACTTCCTTCGTGAAGTGAGAGCTTTGATCAACTTAATCTGTCAACCGGATCTGATCCACGACGGTCCACGGATATTAACATCCCCGACACAGGCGAAGTTCCTACACAAGCAGCGGGTGATAAATGTCTGTTGCGCTGTTTGACAAGAGTTGTACCTTTTTGTATTTCTATTGTATAAGGAGATCTTATAAAAAGATCTACTTTTTTCTCTTTTATTTGAGTTTATTGTAACGATCAAAGTTGTAATAGATTCGAAGCAATGAAAACAGTGACTTTTGACCCAAATAAGCTGGCGACCACAGTGGGAGCCAACAGCTTAGCTGCCGAAGCTATCATGCTGTAACCACGGATCCGGATCTCGATTTACGAAGAGGTCGAGTACGAGTTCGACCAACTAAAATTTGAGGAGTATCTGTCATTCTCCTCCTCCAGATCCTCCGCCCCTCGCAAGCGCAGAAAAATCAAGGCCTCCGTTGCCGTTGCCATCTCACCTTGCAACACCCCTCTAGCCTCCAACGAGGCCGGATCTGCAGATCTGGACTCCTCCTTAGTCAAGGAGATAGCCGTTGTAGCTGCGCTAACTTTATTGAAAAGAGCTCGCCAAAGGAAGCGCCAACGCCTTGCACGCTAATTCACCCAGGCTTTAGAGCCTGTTGACGAGATCTGCTATGAGGCGGATCTGAAACTCAAAAGGCACCGAGTGCCCCAGCAGCAAACAGATGTCCTCTCCTCCAAACCAACAACAAATGAATGGATCCAAGTCAAACGGACCGGCTCAACCCTCGAGGAGCGCATTCAGAAGCGCGGCGCCTTGATTGCGCATGCAAGGATTCTCATGCAAGAAGCGCAGAAGCTGAAGCAAAAAGAGGTGATCAAGAAGCCACCGAGACCACACCAAGTCTAGAAACCAAAGTCCGAAACAGCATCGACAAAATGTCAAACAGCGCCCGAAACTGTCGGAATGCGCGAACCACCATCTGGTGGCTCGGCCAAAACCGAGCCACCAAGTGGTGGTTCGTGCCGGTTCACGCCCGGTTCTGGAACGTATGGGGCTATCTGTCCCTGTGGTACCTCCTGAATAGCTTGCACCTGCCCCTTGAGTTTATGCTATTGTTGAGATGCTCTCTGATCATGCTGAGGTCCCTTCTTATGAGCGCCTTGCTACTGCGAACCCTTACCCTGCTGCTGGGGTCCTCCAGGTCCTGAAAATAGCCTCTTTCCCTTGCCCTTATCTCTTGATTTAGCATTTCCTTCCTTCCCATTCTGAAACATAACCGTCTCAGTCTCCTATGATATGGCAGCATTGGCCACTCCCACACTGAATAAAATCATCTGGATATAAGATAACAACGTAAACTCAGGCGAACTCCCATCAAGAACATCTGAGTCTGACGCTCCCCTGTCTGCCACATACCCGTGAACCTGAGAAATCCTACAAACTTGCTCACATAATCAGCTACCAACATATCTCTCTGCTCCAATCGGGCTAGCTCTAACTCCTTCCCGGCTTTTACTGTTGCTGACACATACTGCTCATCAAAGAAGTAGACAAAATCCTCCCAAATGAGTGTCATCCTTTGCTCTGGAGTGAACTGAAGCTATACCACCCTCCTGCATCACCCTTGAGGATAAAACCTGCTAGCCTCTGCTTCTGTACTGTATCGACATTAAGCATATCCAAGATGTTTCCCACATCTTCCATCCACTTATGCGCCGCAAGTGAATCCGACATGCCATGAAACTATGGGGGCCTCATCTTCTTGTACCTCTCCACCAAACGGAGCTAAGCCTCCTGCTCAGTGGCCCTATCAACAACTGGTGGTGGTGTAGCTATCGGTGTTGCTTCTGGTGTTTTTTCTTTAATGGGTATCTCTTGCTGAGCTTGATTTGCTATCTGCTCCTATATTGTCGCTAACCGAGCTGCCAACGGTGGTATGAGATCAATCAAGTACTGTAGAGCCTGCTGCGGCTCGGACTCTGCATCAGCTTGCCCAGGTCTCTGAGCACTGGTACCTCTGTGACCACGTCCTCTTCCCGACATCTATAAGTTCAGGAGTAGAGCTTGTTAGATATAGTAAATGAGATCTCATGCATAAATAACAAAACATATAACAATAGGAAAATAGTATCACAGATCATTCACAGCATACTTTAAATTCAAAGCAAGATAGTTATCAAAAAAATTCATAATTTTCGCGTTATATATATATAACGTCCGCACTCATTCTAGGAATTCCTAACAGACTCTATACATGATTCCTAGAAAACTCTATACTAGCTCCACGACTTGACACAGTAATGATCCTAAGAATGTTGGAGCTAGAGCTCTGATACTAATTGTAACGCCCCTAGTTTTACACAAGACTACAGTCCAAGGTGAACCCAAGGATGTCAAACCTGCCATGCACCCACACTATGTAATAACACATTTTACCATCACAGTAATATCTCTCTAGTGGAATCAAACAATAGGTGTAGGTACAAAACAGACAAATGAAGGTAATAATGTAATGAACATGATATATAAAGAAGAGATATCTTGAAATAGTTAATAATCATGTTCCCAACTAAAATAAATAAAATACAACTGATATTGGAACAAATGTAAAATGTCTCAATACATAGAGTCAATGGAAATGCTACTAAGGCACCCTGCCTTTCTAAAAATGTAATACAACTCTAAATGTCTAAATATCTAAAACAACAAGTGTCAAAGCGCTAGTAGGATCATCTTCACCGCCCCCAGGAGGAGGGGGTTAGGAGTATATATGAAAATAAGTTAGTACATATAAATATAAAACCATCTATCATGAACTAAAAGGAGATTGAGATTTAGAAATCTACAACTCGAGAATTAGTACGTCGAGCGAAATAATCCAAACAAGGACACCCTCATGTATATACCATGTCTCAAATTGTGGATTGCTAAATCCTAACTCTAGAGTCCTAGGAATGAAATAGTAAATAAAAGAAACACAAGTCCAGACCTCAACAATACAAGTCACATAAAATCCTCATACTACCCTCGGGTAGTTAGCCTAGACATAAAGAATATCATCCGATACATTCATATCGCATAGAATAGGCTATGTATGACAACCTCAGTATATACCCTACTCTCGGGTAACTAACAGGGAATCATAAATGAAATATGTGTAGTTCTCTATCTAGAAATATAATAATACACATAGGGTAAAGTCTACCGCGATCCTGTTGCAGTATACCAACTAACACACCCAGAGTATAGTCCCCCGCGGTCTTGTTGCGGAGTGCCAACTATCCCACTCAATAATGATGCACAACCAGGTGTAGTCTATTGCGGTCTCATTGCAACATACCAACTAACCACCCTGAGCGTAGTCTACCGCGGTCTCATTACGATATACAAACTAACACGCTCAAGCATCCGACTATCATGAAATATAATATATGTGTCACTATCTTTTATGATAAATCTTGGTAATATATGTTACTCACCTCTATCGCTCGTGTGAACGCAACCCCAAAACGTATACTTTAGTGTCCAAACACGTATCACGATTAACTCACGTATCAATCAAGCAACAAACATAGTGTAACACAGATTAGTCAACCGAAAATGACTCTTCAGTCGACTTAAATACGTGCACAAATATGCATATGCAAATTAATAGGGATCGGCCGACCGACTCCTTCACTTCGGTCGATCGACCCGAGCACAAATAGAATACATGTTTTAGTTTTTCTTTTTTCATCTACAATGTTACAAATTTCTAATTTTGCATGAAGACACATAAAATAAATCTTATTTAATGTGATTATGGTTCAGTTATCTACATAAAACACAAACATGATATCTAGTTAAGTTGTCTAAACCCTAACATGTTCATATTCATCGAAAACATCATGGAAATCAATAAAACTTAATGAAACCTCATATTAAATTTTATTTCAGTCTTAAATTCACATTAGAGAATTTGTTTATAACTTTTTAAAGCAAAAAAGATTGAATCTTTATATCATATACCTTACGAGAACAATATTCATACATAAACTAGGTTTAAGGCTCAATAAAAACCAAATAAAACTCAATAAAAATTAATTAAAATGGGGATAGGATTAGAGGAGATGAAGCTCACCGAAAAACACTATTGGAAAACCCAAGGATGCAAGAAAATAAGTTCTCCCTCGCCAAACGCCAACAATCTCGACCTCTTCTCGGTATTTGCTTCACAAAGCCCTTAAAATTCACCACAAATATACTCTAGGGTTTTTTAGGGGAGAGGGTGGCTGCTAGAGTTTACAAATCTGATGTAAAAGATACTTTTTGGGTGTGTTTACATATATATACAGGTAAACCTGAAACAAACCAATCTGACCCGTAACAGGAAACCTAATCAGACTGGGAAAATAGTTTTTGGTATTTTGGCTGTAACTTTTTTGTCTAACATTAGAATGAGGTTATTTAAGATGTGTTGGAAAGATATTGAAGATACCTACAACTTTTATATTTTGAGTTTTTCCAGATTCAAATTTTATGGTGTGTAATGCATATATACACTTAATTGGTCATTTTTTCCAAGTTCGAATTGCATCGGTGTATAATGCATATATACTCTTAATTGGTCTCAAATCAATTACTGTCATGCTCATTCATCATTAAATGATATTTATCATAATATAACTCATTTAATACTATTTACCCTAATATTTTTTAAAAAAAAATGATGGGGTTTTACACATAGGATCACTTGACAAGTAATTAGCACCAATAATAGAGTTTGTAGATCATCATCAAAGCACGAGACCTAACAATCTCCCCTTTTTTTATGATAACAAACCACTATTATAAAAGAGTATAAAAATAAAGAAATAAAAGTATTACTTATAGATAGATGCTCCCCTTATTTATAAGGCTCTCTCCCTATCTATGTGCACAAAGTATAGCAGATTTTCTCCCCCTTTGGCAACATGAAAATGGGATACACAAAGAAAAATTATCAAAATAACTCAAGATAAGAATTTTCCAACCAAAAACATAAAAAGAAAAACATGCAAGTTCATGGAACTATGTAAGCCATTTAAAAAGATTATAAAACATCATTGTTGAAAAAGATAAATAAATAATCAAGCAAATCATAGATCAAAGGATTCACATGCCTAGTTCACCTCTTATACGACAAAAAGTTTCTTCACAAAGAGGCTTGGTAAAGATGTCCGCTAGTTGAGATTTTGTATCAATATAAACAAGGGACACATCTTTCCTTTTTACATGATCACGCAAGAAATAATGTCGAACATCTATATGTTTGGTTCTAGAATGAAGAACTGAATTTTTTGAAATAGTTATAGCATTAGTATTATCACAAAAAAAATTGTATCATGAAAATATAAATCGAAATCAACCAAATTTCATTTCATTCATAATAATTAAGCACAACATAAACCAACGGTAATGTATTCCGCTTCCGTAGTGGATAAGGCTATACAATTTTACTTCTTGGATGACCAAGAAATAAAAGAGTTGCCTAAGAATTGACACGTGCTAGTAGTACTCTTACGATCTACCTTGCATCCGGCAAAGTCGGCATCACAATAATCATAAATATCAAAAGTAGTATGCTTCGGATAAAACAAACCAAGTTCAATTGAGCCATTTATATACATAATAATACGTTTAACTGTAATTAAATGAGATTTTCTAGGAGAAGCATGAAACCGTGCACATGCACAAATACTAAACATTATGTCCGGTCTACTAGCAGTGAGATAAAGTAAACTTCCTATCATACCTTAATATAGCTTTTGGTCTACTTTCTCACCACTTTCATCCACGTACAACTTGATGGAGGTACTTATTGGAGTTGGTGCATGCTTGGAGTTTGACATCCTAAATTTCTTCACCAACTCTCTTGCATACTTGCTTTGTAAGATAAAAATTCTATCATCACCTTATTTGACTTGGAGTCCAAAGAAAAATATGAGCTCTTCCATCATACTCATTTCAAATTTGTTCTTACATAACTTTTGAAAATTTCTTACACAAAGATTCATTAGTAGCTCCAAAAATAATATTATCGACATATACTTGAACTAAGATGAAATCACTATTGCTTTTTCTATCAAACAAAGTATTATCAATTTTCTCTTTTGAAAAACTATTTTCAATAAGAAAACTAGAGAGGCGAGCATACCAAGCTTTTGGAGCTTGTTTCAAACCATATAAAGCTTTTTAAACCCGGTAAACATGATTTAAAAACAAAGGATCAATAAATCCGGGGAATTGCTCGACATAAACCTCTTCATCAATAAATCCATTTAAAAATACAATTTTAATATCCATTTAAAATAGTTTGAAATTTTTAAAGCTAGCAAAAGCCAAAAACATACGAAATGACTCCATTCTTACAACCGGTGTAAAAGTTTATCATAATCAATACCCTTCTCTTGATTATATCTTTAGGCGACCGATCTAGCTTTATTCTAGTAACTATGACAAATTCATCAAGTTTATTTTGAAAAACTCATTTTGTTCCAATAACATGAAAATCTTTTGGTCTAGGAATAAGTTTCCAAATATTATTTTTTTGAAAATTGTTTAATTCATCATACATGGCTAAAACCCAAAACTCATCATTTAAAGCATCATCAATACGTTTTGGTTCTATTTGAGATAGAAAAGCAATGTTACCACATTCACTAATTGCTTTTGAGTGAGTCATAATGCCTTTTGAGGGGCTTCCAATGATTTACTCCTTAGGATGATCCGGTGTAAACTTCCATGTTTTGGGAAGTTCTTCTTGATTATTTTCAAGCTCTTCTTCTAAAGTCTTTGATACAACCATTGAAGGGGTGTCATTAATTTGCAATAGTTCTAATCCTCTTTCAATATCATTATCTTCTCTAATAGGTACAAAATCTTGCAAACCGACATTAGTTTCATCAAAGATAACGTTTATAGATTCTTCAACAACGAGTGTTCATTTGTTAAAAACTCTATAGGCCTTACTCCTTAATACATATCCTAAAAATATTCCAAGATCTATTTTAGAATTAAATTTATCATGATGATCTTTAGTGTTCAAAATAAAATATTTCAACCAAAAATTCAAAAATAGGTTATGTTAGACATCTTACCAAAATAAAGCTCATAAAGGGTTTTCTTGAAAATAGGCCTAATCAAAACACGACTTAAAACATGGCAAGCCGTGTTAACGGCTTCCGCCCAAAAATACTTTGGTAAATCAAAGTCATTTATCATAGTACGAGTCATCTCTTGTATGGTGTGATTTTTTGGTTCAACAACACTATTTTGTTGTGGCATTCTTGGTACGGAAAATATATGAGTAATACCATGATGGTCACAAAAATCACTAAAACACTTATTTTGAAATTCACCACCATGATCACTATGAATTTTGACAATTTTCAAACCTTTTTCATTTTCAACCCTTTTTACAAAACGGAAAAACTCATCAAAACACTCATCCTTGTTTGCAAGAAATATAACTCATGTAAAACAAAAAAAAATCATCAACCAACACAAAAACATAATGTTTTCCTCTTAATGATACAACACGCATAGGACCAAAGAGATCAAGATGAAGTAATTGCAAAGGTTTAGTTGTGGATACCTCGTTAATAGATTTAAAGGAATTTTTGATTTGTTTACCTTTGACACACTCTTCACATTGGGAGTCTTTAACAAAGTTTAAGGTTGGTAGTCCTCTTACCAAGTTTTTCTTTGATAGCTTGGAA
>BQKN01000628.1:649862-688878 GCA_022839385.1 Asparagus kiusianus
TTAAGGTTGGTAGTCCTCTTACCAAGTTTTTCTTTGATAGCTTGGAAATTAATTTCATGTTTGCATGTCCAAGCCTTTTGTGCCAAATCCAAGGATCACCATCCACCGCGGTAAGGTAGTTTACATCTTGATCTACAAGCTCATTCATATCAAAAATTTATACATTAGATTTTCTAAGAGCAACAAAAATAATTTTATCTTTGAGGCTAACAATATATTTATCTAGTTTAAAAATAATATCATAGCCTTTTTCACTTAGTTGATTATGATTTAGTTCTTTAACTAAGCAAACATCTTCAATGATGGGAGAACGTTTCTTACCAATATTACCAATACCGACAATTTTATTTTTCTCGCCACCGCTTAAGGAGACATTGCCTCCTTCCATCATTGATAGGGTTGCAAAGAGATCTTTATTGTTCGTCATATGATAAGAGCAACCACTATCAAGGTACCACACTTCCTTACATCTTGTACGAGACGTTCCTTACAAGTAAAAAAGTAGTAGATACTTTAGGTATCCAAATCTTGTGTCATTGAACGTTAGTACTCTTAGTACCCTTGGGTATCCACATCAACCCATAATCATAGGTATTGTTTCTAATTTTATAATGAATGGAGATGTGACCATGTCTCATGTAATAAGTGTAAATAAAATTTTTCTTGTGAGTAGGTGCATGAAATTGATGAAATCTTTTTCTACCAAAATGAGGGTTGGCATGATTAGATTTCAATAAGGCAATTTCATTGAATCTCTCAATTTTTACCTAAATTGTTTGTTTTCAAAATCAAGATCTTTAATTAGTTTATCCTTTAAAGCAATAGCATCATGCATTGAAGATTGTAATAATTCAAGTTTTGAATCACATGAGTTGTGCAATTTTTTAAATGAAGAATATTCTTTGGCTAACTTTTTAAACTCAAAATTCAATTCGACAAGAGTGTTTTCTAATTCACATTACATATCTTCGTAGTCTGATATTACCTCATCCTCGTGAGCCATGAAGCATATATTTCGAATCTTGGAAGGCACACTTGGCGGCTTCTTCATCACTATCTGAATAGCTAGGTTCGGATTCTTCCCATCCCACATACATAGCCTTCTTCTTCTTCTTATACTTCATGTACTTTTCTTTTACTTTGGGGCAATCTCTTGCCATATGTCCCAGTTCATGTCATTCAAAACATTTTCCTACACGCAAAGAAAATTTATTAGAACGATTATTTTTGAAGTTTTTGTTCATCCTAACCAATCTTGATGTTCTCTTAGAAAGATGTGTCACTTCTTTCGAGATATCAATTTCACTATTGGAGGAGGAAGAGTCATTCTCAATTGCTCCTTTGAGCACAATTGATTTTATCTTTGGAGAAGGATCTTCATTTGCTCGTGGGGGTTCTTTTTTCTTCTCCTTGATCTTCTTCTTATAAACTTTGAGTTTTCCAATGAGGCCATCAAGGATGAGCTTTGTGAGATCATTTGTCTCCTCTATTGCTATTGCTTTGGGCTCCCATGCCGGTGTAGGAGAGCGAAGGATCTTGTAGTTCTTTTCTTGGTTCTCAAGCACCTTGTCAAGACCATGTAGTTGATTCACAATGTTAGTAAAATAACTAAACATGGCATCAATTGATTCATTTGGATGTATTTTAAATAATTCATATTTATGCACTAATTTAAGACTCCTTGACTTGAGGAGTTCCCTCATGAGTTACACATAGTTTCTCCTAAATTTCATGTGCGGTTGCACAAGTGGAGACTCTATTAAACTCATTAGGAGTGAGTCCACAAATCAAGGCATTCATAGCCTTGACAATAGAGTAGCCAAATGCTTTTCTTCATTGCTCATGTTAGACTAGATTTTTTAACATATTCCTTTTCAACGATATCTAGGATGTCAATATCAATACATCTCAAATATATGTGCATCCTAGCTTTCCAATATGCAAAATTATTGCCATTAAACAAAGGAGGCCTAGAAATTGATTGACCTTCAAGAGCATGCATATTCATGTTTGAATCCATATGGAATCTTTACTCTAAGGTGATTAAACCATGAATAAATAGAGACCAAGCTCTGATACCAAATAAAATTACCCTAGAGGAGGGTGAATAGAGTAATCAAACAAAAATGTGCAACTAATAAAAATACAATGCAATTTAAAACACAAAATATAATAAAGCAATAATTAAAAGAGAGGATGAGAGATAGTTAGCCAATGAAGACGATGATATGTTCACGAGGTTTGGTCACTCTCGACCTACGTTCCCGACCACCTCTCCCGATGGTAATCCACTACACAACCCAATTTGGAAGCCAAAACTTCTACACAATGATCTCCCCGAGATCGAACTCTCCACACAATATCTCCTCGAGATCTAGCTCTCCACACAATGCCACACAATACAAGATGAAGAAAAATGACCTCTCTTACAACAATCCTATGGAAATGATGAAGAGATAAACAATTTGAAGCTCAGGGGTTTGTGAGTATATGAAAGTGAAAACCTAAACAAGAAAAACTTGAGAAAGAGTAGAAGATTAAGCTTGGAAGGCTCAAAAATGAAAAACCCAAGTTTTGCTTAGTTCTCTTGGTTCTCTAACAAGTGAGACCTGAGGACTATTTATAGTCTCTCAACATATCAGCCCAAATCCAACGAAAATCCAAAAAACAAAACAAATCCTTTAAAATCCAAAATCTAGAAAAACTAGTCGTTACAGCACGTTGGTCGACTGATTTTACAAATCGATCGACTGACCAGAACAACTAAAATATTACTATGTTGCTGATAAAGCTATCGGTCGACTGGTCTACAAGTTCGATCGACTGATAAGCATCAGTCGACTAAAAATTTTGATCGGTCGACTGCACTGAACAATTTTTCCAGACATTGTAAAATGAGACACTATCGGTCGACCGATGAATTTGCTCGATCGACTGAAGACACTATTCTTGATCGACTGATTTGATTTATCGATCGACCGAAAACTGATATTTTAGATACTTGTTTTTACTTGAAGAGTTGATTTTCTAAATTTATTTCAAAATAGTAAATCAACTCCAAAATAGTAAAACTTAGAAAAAAAAGTTTATAAATATGAAAATAAACATTTTAGAAGAGAATTTTTTAAAATAGCATTTCTCATTTGTGAAAACTCATTAATTTGCAAAAACCGTCAAAATTGCGAGTTTAGAAATGTGTGTGTGTAATACCCTAATGCTTCAAAAGTTATCAACTTTATTTCTTGCCTACATTATGATCTAGAGAGAAGTAAAAATGCAAATATCACTTACAATAGTATACAAAGCTTGAGTGTTGATATTTGCTAAGTTTTGTTGATGAAGCTCTTCTTGAATATATGCTTGAAAGTTCTTCTTTATTTGATATTTATGTGAGTCGATCTTTGAGCATTTTAGGGCTTCTTCATCAACTTGCCTTCACCTCCACGGATATCATCGTTAAGGTGCGAATCCATCCATCCTCTAATTATATCACTATATTGCTTCATAAATATATCCAGCGTAGGATCACTTGATAAGCAATTAGTACCAATAATGAGGTTTGTAGATCATCATCAAAATACGAGACCTAACGTTTACTTTCTTTCATTTTATCACAATAAGAGAGCCTTTACTAACTCTTAAAACTTCATCTTCCACTGAAAACTTAAAACCATTGGAGTCAAGGATGACTAAATAAATGATATTTTTTTAAGTCTGGTATATGTCGGACATTACTCAATGTTCTAACAATACCATCATATGTACTAATCTTAACCGACCCGATACCAACAGTCTTGTAAGGTATGTTATTTCCCAACAAGATATTCCCATCATCAATAGACTGATATATGACAAACCAATTCCTATGCGAATACATATGATAGGAACAACTCAAATCAAGAACCCACTCATCTTATGAATAAATATTAATACTAACTGAAAGAACTTCATATGAGCTAGAAGACTCTTTAGTTATAGTGACAACTGAAGGTTTCACCTCTCAAGATTTCGACTGTGAATTATATTTTGCTTTGAACGCTGGACAATTAAATTTTATATGCCCAAACTTGTAACAGTAATAACATTCAATATTTTTTCTTGGTCTTAACTTTGATCTATACAAGTTTTGAAATTTGCCTCTACTGCTAACACCCTTCTCAGGATGACCACCGACAAACAAGCCTTCAGCTTGATCCTCTCCTCCTACGACAGACACTTTATGCCTTAATTTTTTGGTATGTATGAATGATTTGACATCCTTCAAAGAAAGTGTATCTCTAGCAAATAACATGCTATTAACAAAATTCTCATAGGAAGGAGGTAATGAACTTAACAAAGTAAGGGTTTGATCTTCTTCGTTAATTTTATCATTAATATTCTTTAAGTCCATAAGAATAGTGTTAAGTTCATCTAAGAGGTCTTTAATTCGCATACCTTCCTTCATACGAAAGATGAAGAGGCGTTGATTTAAATAGAGCTTATTTGTTAGAGATTGTGTTATGTACAAGCTCTCTAACTTAAGCCACAGGCTAGCGGCGCTATCTTCATTAGCAATCACCCTCAGGACCTCATCAGCCAAACAGAGTTGTATGGTACTATGCGTCTTCATCTCCAGCTCTTCTTTCTCATCATCAGGCATGAGTTTCGGCAACTTGTCATTTACAGACAGGACTTTGAACAATCCTTGTTATACTAGGAGGGCCCTCATTTTAACTCTCCACAAACTGAAATTGCTTCTCCACATTGTATTTTACAAAGTGGAACCCACAAGAATAACACTAGGGCTCTGATAGTAGTTTGTTACAGCGAGGGCTACACAGCCACAGAAGATATCAATACAAAATGGATAATTACACAGTATTATTGAATCACAGTAGAGATAGAGAACAACACACAAAGATTTATCGTGATTGGATCAGTATGACCTACGTCTACGAACGATAACAGTAGAGAAATTCACTAATTACAAACAAAAGAATACAAAGGAGACCACTCTCTAACCCCACCAAAGAATCACACAAAGAAATAAACTAACCCTTTCTGTCTCTCTCTCTCTGTATCTTCTCTCTAACTCCTCTCTCTATCTGATGTCATTTCCTCATACTTCACAACTCCTTTTATAGGCCACGAAGGAGACAACTCGATAGGTGGACTAGAGGGGCTAAGGTTGAGCTAGGCTTAAGAGAGTTGCAAAGATTAACTAAATGGTGCCGCAAGATTAGAACAATTAGTGGCTGTTTTTATTGTCTTATTCAAGTCACTCTCACAAAACTGATGGCGTTTTTCACCTCATATGCTGAATCAGCATCGTTTCCAACCATAGACAGGTGAACTTCGAAAACCTTTTAATGATGTGAAATATTGTGATGCAGGTACAAAGATCAACGACAGTAATGTTTCGCCAAATCAGCGATCGATCTAGGAAAGAAGTTCAAGAAGAAAATGAAGCTTTCGATGGCTTTTAAGCAAAAAATTTACAAGTGTACTAAGTTCAGGCCTTTGTAAATTGTTCAGATAATCAATGAAATAATTTGTTCTCTTAATACAGATCGACTCGTAATATTAGATCGGCAAAAATACTTGGCAACAGAATCGCTCACTCACTAATCAAACGGAATACAGCACAATTGCAATTGATATTAAAATTGATAACAGCATGCACACAATAGCGGTTCTGAAAATACTAGATCGATAGAAAAAATAAACCTTCGTTAGGCTGAATTGGTTCGATGGGAGGGACCTCTAGAGGCTGTGTAACGATGCCGAATCTGAGGGGAGGGAGCTCGCCTCCGAGAGCTACGTAACTAGGGTGAAGTGGCGTGTCCAGGTGGAAGCATCTGATTAGTCACGCGCTCGATATATCCAGCTGGAGTCTCGAACGGTTAGTACTCGAACCACTGAGAAAGCTGTAAATCAACTATGTCGGTCTCTGGATCAATCACGAACTGGGCATCTTCTGCTTTAGGATCAGCCATACACTATTGGATCACGGGTTCAAGGTTCGGAATAGTGCAGATTGGGTTTGGGTTGGGTCAGGGTCAACTGGACCTAGGGCTGTCCATCCGGCCTAGCCCGGCCCGGAAAACCGGGCCGGACAAAACCGAAGGCCGGACCCTAGCTCGAGCCTGAGCGGGCTGGGCTCCGGGCTGGCCCGGTTTTTTTTATTTAAATCCCCACAAATCATAAAATATACATAAAAATTACAGAAAATAACATAAATTTTTTAACTAACTTGAAATGACATAAATTACAAGTGCAAAATATTATAAAAATAAAAGATGATAAAAATAACTTTTTTATTAATAATCAGTAAATCCTTTATATGTATAAATTTATTTTAGAATTTATCGCATCACAATAGATGAGTACATCCTAGGTTGGCACCTACTCACCTATATCACTATCATTTGCAACTTTTTCCGAAATAATTTATTACAAATTTAAAGCTAAGAAATAAAAATTATAATTTGATGAATATTATCTAATCTTTATACCTATCTGCTAGTCTCAACTCTTCAAATTTATCTTTAATTCCGGCGATCCGATCGATGCCTTGTGTTCGCTTCTCGTACCTCCACCAATCTTATAAGCACATCACCGCTTATACAGTATACGGATCTAAGCATATCCTATTGTTGTCGATCAAACGTCCTGCTGTGCTGAAGGCGGATTCCGAAGCTACCATCGAAACCTGTACTGTTAGTAAGTCACGAACCATGGTGAAAAGTATAGGATATGAAACCGATCCATATACTCTCCACCATTGTAAATTATCTAAAGTATTTTCTTAACATTTAACTAAGGAAGCAGATAAATATTCATCTATTTCAGAAACCTCTTATACTGATCCAAGTTTAGATCCACCAGTTAGTTCAGTTACCATTACATATCTATCAAAACTTACATTTTTACCTCGGCATGTGCTCGAAGGCGCCAAAGCTGTAGACTGTTGCGCAGCTACACCATGTCTAGCTGCATACTCATCATATAATGTTTAAAAATAATTTCTAATAGCTAAATGATAAGAAGTAGCAGTAAGGGTGGATTCATCATCTAAGTCTATAATCTATCCACCATATAATGATTGTAACAAGCTTCGAAGGCTAATATTCTTCAAACATGGATCAGTAAGAATCTCCAAACCAAAAATATGAGGAATAAGCCTAAAATACTTACTAAATTTGCTTTCCATTTAAAAAATTATAAATCCAAAAGTATCATCCATACGATATTTTGAAAAAAAAACTTTTGAATATTTAAAATTTGTAAAGCAGCTAAAGTAATTATTGGATAATAACAGCCAGATAATAACATTGTAGCATCATAAAAGACTTGTAACATCTTATTTAAATTACATATAATTGTCCATTCATCTTTAGTTATTCCATAACTACTACCATAACTAGAACTAGAAGCAAAAAAATTTATAAAATCATTTATAATTTCTTTATATTCTATTGCTACACTTAACATTACATAGGTGGAATTCCACCTATAGTCAACATCTTTTGGAATTAGTCTGGGCTTATAATTTTTTCTTTTACAACATTGTTTCTATCTTTTAATTCTCATTTCAGAAGCATTATGCATATTAGCAACAGTTCTAACCTTTTCTATCATGGGTTTAATTTTAGAAAATGCACTTTGAACAATTAAATTTAAAATATGACAGATACATCTAATATGAAAAAGTTCACCATGATATAGCAATGACAAAGTTGTTTTGATAATATCAATAGCTACATTATTATTACTTGCATTATCTAGGAAAAGAGAAAATATTATTTGATCAATTTATAGTTTCATAAGTTCTTCAATTATTAAATTTACAACATTAATACCAGTATGTGACTCTTCAATTGTAATGAAAAAACAACTATTTTAATCATTTGCCAATTTTTATCAATCCAGTGTACTGTAATATATAAATAACCAGTTTGCACTCTAGATGTCCAAATATTAGAAGTTAAAAAATATTTACAGTTTAAATTTTTAAAATAAGAAATTATTTTTCCTTATTCCTCCTGATAATATTTTAAAATATCATGTTGACAGGTTTGACGAGAAAATTTGGTAAATACAGGATAAAAAACCATCTCTAAACAAATCTTCAAATTCATCATCTTCTCCTAATCTAAAAGGAATGTTTTTAAGAACGATAAACCTGATTACGCATTTGCTGGCTCGGGAAGCATCATAACTCTAACTATCGAGACTATCAAAGGAGGAGGATTGAGAAATTATAGATTGTTGGATATCACCTTAAAGATTCTGGTCTTTGTTGTGTTTTTCAATATGGTGTTTGAGGTGGTTGGTGCCGCTCTTATGATGAGCTTGGAAAATCTAGCCGTACAACACACATTTAGCCTTCTGGGTGATAATCTTATCGTGTTCATCCTTGGTGATGACTATCTTCTCAAAAAAAATTCCACACATCGAATCTCAGCCTTTTAGGAGCTCTTGGTGCAGATTCGTCACCACCAAATTCAGGATTAACACTGGTAGAAGGAGTAGTTGTTGTAGGAGGACTCATTTCTGGATCAGTAGGAGATAGATTTTGCTCTTCATATTCAGATCCAGAAGCCATTTGATGAAAGTATTAGAAAATATAAGAGATTATAAGAGAGTATAATATTGTATAAGAGGAAATTAGAGAGAAGTAGAAGAGTTTTGGTGTGAGGAGAAGAAGTAAAAATTCTCCTCTATTTATAGAGGCAGCCCCCTAGGCAAATGACCAAAAAACCCTCACATTTTTACTATTTTTTTACCGTTGTTGGGGGCAAAACGATCAAAACCCCAATATGGCAGTTATGGCCGGGCCGGGCCGTCCAAAAACGATCGTTTTGGCTGGGCTGGCCCGGGCCGGCCCTGTCAAAACAGCCCAACGGTCACCTTAGGTGACCGTTGGGACTGGGCCGGCCCGGCCCAGCCGTTTAACACAAACAGTCACCTTCTGGTGATCGTATCATCCGGGTCGGTCCCGGGCCCGAGCCCTGACCTGGGTCTGGCCCGGGCATCCGGGAAAAACCCAAGCCGCGAACTTTTTGGACAGCCCTAATTAGACCTGTTTCGAATCTGACCCAACACAGATCAGATCCACATAAAACGGGCTGGGTCTATCCAAATCCGTTCAGATCCACTATGTGTCCTCAGTGCTTCTTTGAACTGAAGAGAGGGTGAGCGACTTCGAAGATGAGGTAGCGATCATCAACGAAAGGAAACTAACGACAACGGGCGGCAGACGTTGAGGGCGAGGAGATTGCCTGATGGAGGAAGATGTAGTGGCGGCAGCTAGTGGCTGGTTGAAGGATCGACAGGGAGATAGGTGAGGAATCGGGGCTGGCGGTTGTCGAGGGTGTGACAGAGAATTGGAGAGGACCGTCGGTAGTCAGGGAGGAGGTGCGGTCGGCGAGGGAGGGATTGGGCGGCGAACTGGTGATGGTGGAGGTGGGGTTCGGGGATGAAAAGGGATGGTTGTGGGGAGGGAGGTGGTGCATGGCGGTTGGAGTGCGGCTGCTGGAGGCGTTGTTGGAAGAGGAGGGGTGGGGGGAACGCTGCTAGCAAGAGAGGAAGTGGAGTCGGAGGTTGAAGAAGGGATGGGTTCTGTTGAGAGAGGTGGGGGACGTAATTACATGGGGAAGAAGATGACGGCTGGGGAAGAAAAGATTAAGAATATTAACCTAGGTTTCACACCAATTAGGCAAATACAAATAACTTTTTTCTTACATAATATATTTTGATTACAATTGTGCTTAAATAGAGAAAAGAAAATCTCACAAAATAAAATCTCACACAATCAAATCTCTCACAATATAATCTAATATCAAAACTAATTAACTAACAAATCTTATCTCACAATTCAAATCTCAAATCAACTACTAAACTGAAAAATAACAAAGAAATCTAAAATATCAAAACCATATCGTAGAGATCCGATGCACGACTAAAATACGGCATCTCCTATGCTAATAAACACGGCGAAAGTCCCATGCACGTGCCTGGATGTCCTCATCATTTTCCCCAGGTGGGAGAGAATTCGACCCTGTCGAGTGTAAATCAGGACGGCTATCATACTGCTCAAGAAGATCTGGATCCAGCCTCTATAAATCACCTCGATCGAGACAAGTATCATCAGACTCAGGTCTACCTTTCCAACGAACCAAGTACCTGCGGATACCACTATTGCTAGTAGAAACAATGTTATTATTAATAATAGCATCAATATCATGTGTTGTATATGTAGGTGATATCTGGGGGAGTGAAGGTAAAGGGGGGCTCTCGGAAATAGATTCAGGGGTATGCTTATCAACCAGTGGGTTGTCAGGGTTAAAATGTGGGCCTTTGTATTCTACTAAATCCTCAATATTAAAAGTTAAACCAATATTAAAACCTTTGGGAAGGTCGAGAACATAAGCATTATCATTAATTTTCTTGAGAATTTTAAAAGGTCCTGCACTTCGCGCATGCAACTTTTTAACAATTCCCGGAGGGAACCGTTCCAGGCGTATCCGGACCATCACATAATCACCAACACTAAATTTTTTAAACCTCCTTAGATTTGCTCGCATTTTATAGTTAGTATTGTTGTCATTGATCTTTATACTGATTTCTTTATGCAAGTCATGAATGCGATATGCAAATGCAGATGCTGACTCATATACTCTATGATGTGTAGACACGGGGACAAGATCTATAGGCTGTCTAGGTTTGTAACAATACACGACTTCAGCTTGACTGACACATGTAGACCTATTAACAGAGTTATTATAAGCAAATTCAGTAGTAGGCAGATGTTGATCCCAATCCCTAAGATTTTCGCCAACTAGCAATCTCAATAGGTTACCTAAGCTCATGTTGACTACTTCAGTCTGACCATCGATTTGGGGATGAAACGCGGTTGGAATTGAAGCTTAGTTCCCATTTTGTGCCAAAGGATTTTTCTAGAAATAACTAGTAAATTTAACATCCCTATCGAACATAATTGTTTTTGGTAGTCTGTATAGTTTAACAGGTTCGTTAAAGTACAGTTTAGACACATGAGAAGCGTCAGAAGTTTTGGAGCACGGTATGAAGTGGGCCATTTCGGAGAATCGGTCCACAACAAGGACAAAATCGTGTTTTCTAATTTTCTTTGGGAGTCCTAACACGAAGTCCATACTGACATCTTGTCAGGGACAATTTGGGACAGGGAGAGGAGTGTACAGGCCAGTGTTCTGTTTATGTTGCTTAGCTAGTTGGCAGGTGTGGCATCGACCCACTAGCCTAACAACGTCATGTTTAATACTTGGCCAATAGAAACGACCTTTAACCGCTTCGACAGTCTTGTTATTTCCAAAATGTCCTGCAAGTCCTCCAGCGTGTAATTCCCAAATTAAGAATTCTCTCAGAGAGGTGTTGGGAATACACAACTTGCGAAAATGGAAAAGATATCCATCCTTCAGGAGAAAACCATCAATTTCACGGGTTACTCCATCATTTAGCAAAGTGTAAACTTCACTAAAATCAGAGCATGACTCATATTGTTCTTTGACTTTCTCAAAACTGACTAATTCCGCACTCATAATTGAGAGAAGGTGCATGCGGCGACTGAGTGCATCGGCGGCCTTGTTCTCTACTCCCGCTTTATGTTTAATCGTGTAGGTGAAGTCCTAGAGGAATTCAACCCAACGACCATGTCTAGCATTCAACTTCTTTTGGGAGTGAATATATCGAAGGGCCTCGTGGTCAGAATATATAACGAATTCTTTCGGTAGTAGGTAATGGCGCTAGTGGCGAAGAGATTGTATTACCGCATAGAATTCTTTATCATAGGTGGAATAATGTTGCCTTGTATCATTCAGCTTCTCACTAAAGTAAGCAACGGGATGTCCTTCTTGAGATAGAACTCCACCTATACCGATACTAAAGGCATCACATGCAATTTCAAATACCTTAGAAAAATCGGGAAGGCGCATAACAGGGGCCTGCGACATTCTTTGCTTGATCACTACAAATGCCTTGGTAGCACTTTTGACCACTCGAACTCACCTTTCTTCAAGCAATCGGTAATAGGGGCCATGATGGTGTTGAAACCCTTGATAGACCGGCGATAAAATGTAGCGAGTCCATGAAAGCTTCAAACATCTCTGATGTTCTTGGGTTTGGGACATTCTTCGATAGCTCTAACTTTCTCAGGATCAGTGGATACTCCTTCAGAAGAGACCACAAATCCTAGAAAAATGACTTGGTGTGTAAGAAAAGTACATTTCTTAGGATTAGCATAGAGTTGTTTTTTTCTTAACACGGCACAGACTTGACGCAGATGGTCCACGTGTTGCTCACGAGAGTTACTGTAAATAAGGATAACGTCAAAGTACACCATCAAGAATTTTCCCGTGAAGGGGCAGAGTACCTGAGTCATTAACTCTCATAAAAGTGCTCGGAGCGTTAATCAAGCCAAAGGGCATGACCATCTATTCATACAATTCATCTTTCATCTTGAAAGCGGTTTTCCATTCGTCACCGGGACGGATGCGAATCTGATGGTAGCCACTCTTAAGATCAATCTTAAAAAAGATGGTGGCTCCAGACATTAAATCAAGCATGTCATCCAACCGGGGCATGGGGAAACGGTACTTCACCGTGATCTTGTTAATTGCGCGGCTATCCACACACATACGCCATGTTCCATCTTTCTTAGGATCAATAAGGCGGGGACCGCACGAGGACTCATGCTTTCTTTCACAAATCCTTTCTTCAATAGCTCATCAACTTGCCTCTTCAGCTCTGCATGCTCATTGGGGTTCATACGATAGTGAGGCAAATTAGGAAGGGTTGCTCCCGGGACTAAATCAATTGCATGTTGGATATCACGCATCGGGAGTAACTAGTCCGGGAGGTCCTCATGGAAGACATCAGAGTATTATTCCAACACAAGAACGGCTTCTGGGGCAACTACATCGGCAATATCCTTGGGAGCTTCTCTAGCGGCAAGGGCAAAAACGGGAGTTCCATTGGCCAGTTCACGATCAATCTCTTTAGCTCCAATCAGGTTAACACCTCGAGAAGACTTGTCTAGATCGGGCTTCTTGTCACTACCTTTCGGTTGAACCGGAAGGATCTTGACCTTCTTCCCGTTATGCTCAAACAATAGCATGTTGGATCGCCCAAAGATATGAATGTCGTTATCAAATAGCCAGGGTCTCCTAAGAATAACTTGACCCACATCTATCTTCAGAACATCGTACCAAATCTTGTCCTTGTAAATAGAAAATTAAAGGGGAACCAAACATCTCTCTTGGACATGAAGTGTGGTGTCATAAATCCATGACACCTTGTATGGATTTGGATGGGGTACGGCCTTAAGGCCAAGCTTGGAGATCACAGCTGAGGAGACCGCATTAATACAGCTTCCACTATCCATGATAACTTTGCAATTCTTATCTCCAATCTTTGTGAATGTGTGAAAGATAGAGGTACGTCTCCAATCATCAACAGTTTTGGGTTAGGAGATGGCACACCTAATAACAGATATAGTAGGGATTTCGATTTGTCTAAGGCAACCTAGGATAGTATCATCGACATCATCCTCAAAATCATCAGTATCATCGTCAACTTGATGGACAAACTCGTCGTTGTTAAGTTCAGGTTCATATTCAAATTGGCCATCAATGATAGAAACCTTGTGACGGGTCCAACAGTTTGCAGAAGCATGCCCATACCCTTGGCATTTGTAGCACTTGACGTGAGGACCGATCTTGGAGAAATCTCTCTTCGGCTCCTTATCCTTGAGGTCGACTTTAGACTGGGAAGTGCTAGGGTTAGATCGACTCGGAGGCTGACTAGAAGTAGTGGCACAGGAAGACCGGGAGGAGTAAGTTCTAAAATCCTGACTCCTATGGGATTTAGCTTCATCTAAATCTTGAACTAATGTGTAAGCTCTCTCAAGGGTGCCTACTCCTCTAGCAAAGAGTTCGGCTTGGAGGTCGTTTCTCAACCCAGCTCTAAACTTTGATAAGACTTTCATCGATGCCTCTTGCTCAATGGTGCTACATCAAGTAAACAATTCATCAAATTGCACAATATTTCTTTCATAGACTTGGTTCCTTGAGTGAGACGATGCCACTTGTCTAATAGTCTATGATAAAACGATGGCGGGAGGTACTTCCGTTTCAGTTCATCGGCCATTTCTCACCAAGTTGTAATCAATAATTCACCTCTAATATGCCTTAGCGTTTCGAGATTGGACCAATATTGGTAGGCGGGTCCGGTGAGTTTCATAGTTGTGAATTTGACCTTCCGGGGTTCCGTCAGGGCGTACCAATCGAAGTAGCGATCCATGTTCTTCAACCAGTCTAAGAAAGCTTGTAGGTCAAGCTTTCCGTCAAAGGTTGGTGCGCTGACCTTAATGCTCCTCAAGTATTGCGCGTTCGGATCAGGTACAGGTTGATGTGGGGGTCGATGAGCGAAGTGCCCATAACCTTGGCCTTGCGTTGGCGGGGCGATGGGTCCAAAGCCTTGATCGTGCGATGGAGGAGTTCCAACACGTGCTTCTTCGAGCCTTGCTAATCTCTCATTGTTGTCATTCAGGGTCTCGCGGGTAGCTCTGCTCTCCTGGGTTAAATTATCTATTTGTGCTGCTACTTCAGTGAATTTCTTAAGGAGTTCAGACTTTATACTGCCTGACATGCTTGACTCACTAGTTGACTCACTTGACTCTCCCAATCGATAGGGTAAACCTGGGCGAGTGGGCATGTACTACAGCTAAAAGAGATGAAATGTGTGTACTAACAGCTAATGAGATGACTTTTTTTTAAGACTCAAAAAAATTCCTAACCTAGAACCACGTTCTGATACCAAAAATGATGCGAAACAATGTGATGCAGGTACAAAGATCAACGACAGTAATGTTTCACCAAATCAGCGATCGATCTAGGTAGGAAGTTCAAGAAGAAAATGAAGCTTTCGATGGCTTTTAAGCAAAAAAATTCCAAGTGTACTAAGTTTAGACCTTTGTAAATTATTCAGATAATCAATGTAATAATTTGTTCTCTTAATACAGATCGACTCGTAATATTAGATCAACAAAAATACTTAGCAACAGAATCGCTCACTCACTAATCAAACGGAATACAGCACAATCGCAACTGATATTAAAATTGATAATAGAATGCACGCAATAGCGGTTCCGAAAATACTAGATCGATAGAAAAATAAACCTTCGTCAGGCTGAATTGGTTCGACAGGAGGGACCTCTGGAGGCTGTGTAACAACGCTGAATCTGAGGGGAGGGAGCTCGCCTCCGAGAGCTACGTAACTGGGGTGAAGTGGCGTGTCCGGGTGGAAGCGTCTGTGCCACGAGCTAATGCCTCTGTGCCACGAGCTAATGCCTAAACGACTCTCCACACTGTCTACAATCTGATGAGTCACACGCTCGATATATCCGGCTAGAGTCTCGAACGGCTTGTAGTCGAACCACTGAGAAAGCTGTAAATCAACTACGCCAGTCTCTGGATCAATCACGAACTAGGCATCTTCTATTTTAGGATCAGCCATACACCAATGGATCACGGGTTCAAGGTTCGGAACAGTGCAGATTAGGTTTGGGTTGGGTCAGGGTCAACTGGACCTGTTTCGAATCTGACCCAACACAGATCAGATCCACATAAAATGGGCTGGGTTTGTCCAAACCCGTTCAGATCCACTATGTGTCCCCAGCGCTTCTTCGAACTAAAGAGAAGGCGAGCGACTTCGAAGATGAGGCAGCGGTCGTCAACGAAAGGAAACTGACGACAACGGGCGGCGGACGTCGCAGGCGAGGAGATTTCCCGAAGGAGGAAGATGTAGTGGTGGCGGCTAGCGGCTGGTTGAAGGATCGACAGGGAGATAGGTGAGGAATCGGGGCTGGTAGTTGTCGAGGGTGTGATGGAGAATTGGAGAGGGCCGACGGTAGTCAGGGAGGAGGTGCGGTCGGAGAGGGAGGGATTGGGCGGCGAATTGGTGATGGTGGAGGTGGGGTTCGGGGATGAAAAGGGATGGTCGTGGGGAGGGTGGTGCGCGACGGCTGGAGTGCGGCTGTTGGAGGCGTTGTTGGAAGAGGAGCGGTGGGGAGAACGATGCTGGCAAGAGGGGAAGTGGAGTCGGAGGTTGAAGAAGGGATGGGTTCTGTTGAGAGAGAGGGGGGATGTAATTACGTGGGGAAGAAGATGACGACTGGGGAAGAAAAGATTAAGAATATTAACCTAGGTTTCGCACTAATTAATTAGGCTAATACAAATAACTTTTTCTTCCATAATATATTCTGATTACAATTGTGCTTAAATAGAGAAAAGAAAATCTCACAAGATAAAATCTCACACAATCAAATCTTTCACAATCTAATCTAATATCAAAACTAATTAACTAACAAATCTTATCTCACAATTCAAATCTCAAATCAACTACTAAACTGAAAAATAACAAAGAAATCTACAATATCAAAACCATATCGCAGGGATCCGATGCACGGCTGAAATACGTCGTCTCCTACGCTGATAAACACGGCAAAAGTCCCGCGCACGTGCCTGGATGTCCTCATCATTTTAGGTTTCTGGTCAAAATCTACAAGTCTACATGGTAGGCTCTGGTTCTGTTTCTGCTGCTTCTGGTAGCACTTTAAAGCTCTCGATTGTATTTAAACTCAACTATCGTTTTAATTCAAACATTTCTTCAAGTGTTGTTAGTGGGGTAATTGAGAGCCTAGATTTACCCAAAAGCCCGAATTATTTTGATTCAATCTCGATATTAGGCTATGATTCGAGGAATTATAGCTATACCCAGATGCCCAAAGTCAGAGATTCTTCCTCCACCGTGAAGGTTCCTATAGAACTGCTTGGATTTGAATCCTGTGCTTCCTGTAATTACCTTCAAAGTTTACTGCCAGGCCAGTATTGGTTGGAACATGGAAGAGATTGCTCTCCTGTGAACTGTGTTCCATTTTCTAATCAGTACACTCTCAGTATTTTGCCAACCTTGAATTTGGACCAAAGTTTCTGTTCTGGAAATGGCAAGGTACATACACTCGTAGGATTCTCTAATACAAGTGTCAATAATTATGTCAAGTTGATTCCAGGAAATTCTGTAGCTGCTGAGGGGTACTGGGATTGGGAAACGAGGCTCCTTTGTCTAGTAGCCTGCCCAGTTCTAGAATCAAAAGATTTATCTTAAAGATTCATCGGTTGGTGAATGCACAATTGGATTGAACTTTTGGTTTCCTTCTGTCATCACGATTGATAATCGGAACAACATTTTGGGGCAAATCTGGAGTATGAAAGACAAGAATACGGGGCAAATCTGGAGTATGAAAGACAAGAATACTCCTGAGTATTTCAAATCAGTTTCATTTTAGAGTATGGGTACTAATTTAGGTGATGTAGTTCCTGGTCTCAAGTATGCATACGCTAAATTTGACCCTTTAAAGAGTTCTTGCGAACACAATTATACTAGCTTGGGAAGTGAAATATATCCTGATGGCAATTCAATTGTAGACTTGAGATTTGATCTTTCTTTGAGAAATGTCAAAGGAAATGTGATGTTGGGTAATGCCATTTCTCTTGCTTTTGGTGGCAAATTCTTTGGTACAGCATATCCTCAAATGGCTCTTGAGAAATCTTTGGTGGAGAAAAACTACAACAGTAGCCAAAGCCTTTGGAATGTTAGTTATACAATAATCTATACATCCTTCAATTCAACTATCCTTCAATTCAACTACAGGTTCAAGTGAATATAAATGTATCGCAGCTGAAGGAACTTAACATTCTGGGACATTATGTAACACATCACCGAAGTGAAAATCTCAAAATCACCTAGGGGTGTTCCCTAAATTCACAAAGAACAATCTGCTAATCCAAAAAGAACTTTGAATTCATGAAGAAGATGTTAAAGAAGAATTTTATTGATAAAAAAATTATGCATCTAGGGCTTACAATACTCTGTTTAAATAGAAAATAAACAAAACTCCTACTATGACCCGAACTTTGCCAAAAATAGAAGTAACAAAACTCTCCTTAAAAGACTCCCTATGATTAGGAAGTAAATCGGTCAAATTTAGAATAAAACCGGATTTGCTTCCTAATCAAAACATACTTTTAAAATATTACAGAAAATAGTAAAAAACTGACAAAAACTCTGATATTTCTCAATCCGAAAGGAATTTCATAAAACAGACGATGGCAAACCGAACAATGGTGGGTTTGGTTGCCTTCGTCTCAAAAAAATACGCGATTTATATATATAATTCGCTCAATTCCGACGTACAATTTGAGAGATATGACCTATTCTATGTTGCAAATTATTTTCTTCGGCTGAGCACGCGTTTGGGCTTTTGACAGTCCTGTTTCTCCATAAATTTATCCGCAGTGTTCTTTACATCATTATGTATGGTTGGCTGTTGGCTTCAAAATAATTCACTGGGAGCTTCTACGGGCTGTGAAATTGCCATTAATATCCAGTTATCTCCTTTAAATCTCCATGGAGAAGATGTCGAAAATTTTAATAGGAGACATGTTAATGGGACTATTAGGAGCACAAGGGAAAGTATGCCCCGCTTTTCTTTGAGCCTTTAGAGATCTCATCAGGCAATATGCATCAATCTGAAGCAATCAATTCAATGTGGAGACTGGATATGGAAATCATCGTGGTTATGGTCTCTCTCACACTTGCATGTGTTTTCCTTGTACTTCCAACTCTTCTATGTTAAAGAGGCACCGAGATGTGATATCATCCATAGCCATCACAATGCTTGTAGTTTTTAACACGGGGTTGTATGATCCCTCTAGTATTGAACTTTGAGGCTGTATATGTAAGGTATCGAAGTGAGCAGAATGTTCTTATATGCAGTGGGGGTTGGCTTGAAGTGACTGAGGTTATAGTGAGAGTCATGACCATGGCCGCTTTCTTGCTGCATTTCCATCTTCTTCAGTTAGTTTGGACTGCGAAATCTCCGGAAGAGGGCAAAAAAGGCCTGTTGATTACTGAGATCAACTGTGATTCGCGTAATGCCTCCTCTTTATGATCCTTATAGAGCTCAAAACTATGTCGCATATTTCAAGTCCTCCTACGTCTATGCTAACCCACATGAAGGCTTTTACTCCTCTGCTGGAAATAAAGTAATTCCAGTGATAGGTGTTCTCTTCACAGTCATGATATTCTTGCAGCAGAGATTTGGTTGTGGGTTCTTTATTCCACAGAGATTCATAACCCCTGGGGGATGTGAGACAGTTCCTCTTATTAGCCTGTAGAATCTGATGGTGATTATGGGTAGCTCTGTGAAGTTCATGAGGAAAGGTATTTTCAGTTACTTTATAGGGGCTATTTGTTTGCCTAAAAAAAGAGGGAAATCAAAGAAAATGAAACCTATTTCTAAGAAAAATAGGTTTTGGGATTGTTTGGTTGGCTAAAAAAAGAAGGAAATCAAAGAAATAGAGATTAGATGAGATGAGTTGTCACCTTATTATAGGATGATGTGAGTGATTTTTTAAGAAAATTTATTTTGATGTTGTTTGGTTGGCGGAAAAAATAAGGAAAAAAATTATAAGAAACATATTTCTTGTAATAGGTTGTTTTCTTTTGTTTGGTTATTTCTTAAAAATAAGAAAATAGATGAGATGAGATGAGTTGTCATTATATTATTGGATGATGTGACCCACACTTAAGGAAATTGTTTTCCTAGCTTTTTAGGAGGAAAACAAAGAAATAAAATGTTAATGAGATGAGATGAGTTGTCGTAATCTTATTGGATGATGTAAGTGATTTTTAAATATGAGATGTGATAAGTTGAGTGATGTTGTGGATAAAAATAATATTTTATTAGATGTGGTGGATGTGATGGATAAGTTGTTGGATGAAAATAATATTTTATTAGATGTGGTGGATGAGTTGTAGGATAAAAATAATATTTTATTAGATGTTGTGGGTGAGTTTTAGGGATGGAAATGTGTGCAATTGTAATTTTTGAGATTTTTTAGTTTTCATTTCTATTTTTTGGTTTTTTAGGAAATAACCAAACAGGCCCATAATTGTATTCTCAATTAAATAAATTGAGAAATAGTTTTATGTGTCGGGCAGTCGGGTAGGCTATGTATACTTATCTCAGGAAACACGAAGCAGTATGTAAAGAGGTCGACTCATATTTATGTAATTTTCTCAGAAAATAAAATCTATGTAACAAATAATTTTAAAGAGGAAAAATTGAATGGTGATGAAGATAACCTCTTTTTTTCTCATTATTATTATTTAGTTGCCATGTTGGAAGACTATTCATATTTTTTCAAATGTTTTCGCTTATACGTTAATGGTCAAGAGAATAAAATTCCTCTCCTAGCCTGAATCTGTTCGGGCTTATTCCGTCCCACATCAGCTAGACAGGGGAGTCATGGGTTTATAAGGGAATTTGGGTTTACTCCCTGTAAACAACTATCTTTTAGGGGTGAGTTCTTTTCCATCAGTTAACAAGTTCTTTCTCCCCTATTTATTCGAGTACAAATTGTATCAGGCACAATCATACATACACATGGAGATCATCTCCCATGCATTGTCTGGTATGTTGTCTTAGGGTGTGTTTGACAACTTTGCAAAATTGGACCAGGACTGAACCTCGCCCAATTTTAAGTTGTTTCTTGTTTGGCAAATTTCAAATCTAGACCTTACCTAAGTTTTTAGCCCAAAAATTGGCACTAAACGTTTTCTTTTGGACTAGTAGGAGTTGGCCCAAAAAAAAAAACCGGTTTAGCACAAAACTGGGTCCTAGTCCAGTTTTGTGTAATTTGCAAAACACAACCTTAGGTTCTGTAACAATCATAGATTTCATCTCCTTTAACGGGTCCTTTGTTTGGTTTGTTGCTTTAAGGGAGTGTAAAATACTGAATTGCTTAGGAGTTCACTCTACTCCGCTATTGGAAAAATCAAAAAACCGGATCCAGATAAGGTCGCCATGTACATAGAAGTTTGTATTCCGACCCTTGTTCTCCTGTTAATACTTCTTGGTTGAGCTCGTCAAGATGAATAAACTTACTTTTATTCAAATAAACCTTAAAAAAAATTCCACCCACCTACCAAGAATCAGCCAAATTGAAAATATTGTGACAATTTCCGGCAACTAGGGCTGCCAATACGTATTTCAAAGTTCAAATCCTAATCGGAAACGTGAAATCCCAAAACTTCCTCAAGTCAGTGAAAAAATCCCAAACCAATGACTGCCTTCAAACGTGTACAACGACATTTGAGATCTTTTATTTATGCGTTAATAGCAAGATAGATGAAAGATTTGATGTTAAGAGACTAGGAATTTTCAACCTTGTCTTTGTCAGCAGAGAAATAGCATCTTATGTCTCTTGCTATTAATTCTCCCATCTGTGGTCCTGTTATTAGTCCTATCTTCTACTGATTTTTATTAGTAGACAAATCCATTTCTTTCTCTTAATTTTCTCCCGTTTGACTGGTACTCGTCATGCTCAAATCTCTAAATGAGACCGAAAGCAAGAATCTTCATCTCCTTAAACAAACAATCATCAATGGATATTCAAAAAGACCAATGTCTTCTCTTCCCATTCATCATCTTGTTCTTCTTCCCTCCTCTTTTTTCATCTTGTCCAATCAAAATCTCTTACACTGATCACTGCAATTCTATGGTACCTCCCTCAACACCCACAGGCAACTTATTAGTCGACTCGTCGAGCTCATTCCAATTCGACGGCTACTTCTCTGGCGGCAACAAGCTTCTCAGCTCCGGATACTTCTACTACTATACAGAACACATGTATATGACTAGAACTCCAGGTATCATCCAAATCGATGGAACTCTAGTTTTCGAAGGAAATACAAGCTCAAACCAAGCACAAAAAAGGGCGAGTTTCTCGCTTTCGGGTTTCTGGTCTGAGAATACTGGTGAACTCTGCATGGTTGGCTCTGACCAGGTTGAACATAACAGGCTGGTTTGCACTATGGGTTATGTTTGCAGAACAAGAAGCCAAAGTACCTCCTTTGTGCACTCAGTTGTCTTTAGGCTTAATTACCCGAAGAACTCAAATATTTCCACTAGTCTCGTTAAAGGAACAGTTGAGAGCTTGGACCCTGTTGATAGCCAAAATTACTTTGATATTATTTCAGTCCTAGCGTATGCTCAGATGAATTACAGTTATGCCATGATTTCAGAAGTTAGAGATTCCTGCAGTTCTTGGGGTGTTCCTGAAAACGCACTGGGAATAGACGGTAGTGATCCCTGTTCTTATCTCCCTAGCTTGTTGTTTGGGAGATTCATGTTAGATATAATTCCTGGGTTTTCTCCAAGATTTATGAATTTTAATCGGATTCAATGCTCAGAGAACGGGGAGATACATATGCATATATCATTCTTCAATAGTAGTGGTTACGAGCATGACAAGATGCACATACCTGATAGATCTTTAGTGGGTGAAGGATTTTGGGATGGAGAGAAGAAGAAGCTCTGCCTTCTAGCATGTCCAATACTTGATGTGCAAGATTCTGTTACAAATGGCTATGTCGGTGATTGTACTATTGGATTTAGCTTCTTTTTCCCTTCTGTCTTCTCTCTCAGGAAGCACAGTGCGACATTGGGCAAGACATGGAGCAACAAAGGCAAGAATGCTCCTGGCTATTTCCCTATGATTTCATTCAGGAGTTTGGAGATAGGTATAGATATTCTGTCAGGTTGGAGATATGAATATACTGAATTTGATACTGTGGCAGAATCATTTTGCTTGAATGAGAAAGCTCTTAGTTTTGGCAATAAAAGATATCCAGAAGGAGATTCGACGAATGATATGAGATTTGGTATTACAGTGGTAGATATCAAAGGAAATAAAATGTGGGGCTTCGCGTCTCCCTTAATTTTTGGTGAAACAAATGTATACAGCATCTCTGATCGGTTTTCTGATACAGCTGAGGTAAGTCTCCCGACGTCAGAAAACAGAAATCGGAGACTCTGGAATATAGGTTACAGAATACGATATTCCTACGATATGAAACAATGGAAAGAGATCTCTGCAGAAGGTATATACAATGCTGAGACAGGAAAGCTCTGCATGGTAGGTTGTCAGTATGTGAGTACGTTGTTAGACTGTAAAATTCTCGTCAATATCCAACTCACACCTATAAATCCAGAGGACGGAGAATATGTTACAGGGAAAATCACCAGCACAAGAAAGAAGTATGATCCACTTTACTTTGAACCTTTAAGGGTGTCATCGAGTAAACTATACAACGAGCAAGAAACTGAATCAGTAATGGATGTAGAAATCGCCATGGTTCTGATTTCTCTCCCGCTTTCATGTGTTTTCATCCTGTTGCAGATTTTCCATATCAAAGAGCATCAAGAAATGCTGCAATCAACATCGATCATGATGCTTGCTATCCTGGCTGCGGGCTACATGATTCCTCTAATACTGAACTTTATAGCCGTGTTTTCCATGAGTCTTAATGAGGGAAGAATCTCACTGAGTGACATCACAGTGAGGATCATGACAATGCTGGCTTTCCTGTTGCAGTTCCATCTCCTTCAATCAGCGTGGACCAGCAAGGGAGTCAGCATTGCAGAAAGGAAAGCTCTTAAGCTATGTCTTCCATTTTATTTCACCGGGGCAATAATTGCTTGGTTTGTTCATTGGAGATCCTATGAGTCTCAGATGAAAATATCACTATGGGGTTTGATACTTGATGGTTTTTTGTTCCCTCAGATTATCTTCAACATGATCTCAAATTCCAGAGGCAAGGCTCTTCATCCTCTGTTTTACGTTGGAATAACTGGTGTTCGAGCATTGCCACATTTGTATGATGCTTATAGAGATCGGCAGTGTTTCCCCCCTTTCAGTTCATCAGAGATGAACGCTAGCCCAGATGGCGAGCTCTACTCTTTCGCTTGGGATGTCATCATTCCTGTGCAGGGATTCCTCTTTGCATTGCTTGTGTACCTGCAGCAGCAGTTTGGGGGTCGATGCCTTCTTCCCAAAAAGACCAGAACTGTTGGTGGTTATGAAATGGTTCATGTTGCGAGTGCTTAGCTAGTAATTGATAAGCTTGTATGAAAATTATAGCAGATTCAGGCTACTGTGAAGAACATGGATAATTCCATTGCACTCCATAATGTAATACGCATTGATATTGATGCGAAGGTGATGATGAATAGTATTCAGTGAACAGTTGCATCTAACCTATGAAAACAGACGCCTAATAAATAAATAAATAACATGGCTTCACGCCTTGAGGAATCACACCATAATTTCTCCAAACTCAAAAATTTTATTCGTATTAATTTTTCATTCTCAAAGAAAGCAATACATCGTTATTTATAGGATAAAATCCTATCACATATTCAGGCTACTCAGAAAGATATAAATGCAAAGATGAAGAACAGGTATGTGAAATAAATCGTCCTTACAACTGAAAGGATAGCTAGTCCACAGGGCTGAAAAGGGTAAAGATAAGACTTCTAAGATGCATTGATGAATATAGAAACTAATAGTTGTAGGCTTGTAGCATAAGGTTAGACCAGAACTTTAAGGGTTCCTCTTCTTTTTCGCTCTCAATGCAATTTACAGACAATAATGGTAATCACTTACCTATAATTCATTGAGTAATCTCCCTTGCATTTTTATCATAATCATCTGAAAGTTTTTGCCAGATAATGCAGTAATACAAAAAACAGAGAACATTACACCAGGGCAATTGATTCAATGAAAATTTCAGATACTAAACATAAAGAAGTAAGCTTATTGGAATCACATACCGCCATACCATAGAACAATGTGACACGTCAGCTTGAACATAGGAACGTGCAGCTGCAGAGCAAGCACAATCCTACAAAAAAACTGGCAGAAATTTGATGAAGCCATTTTCTTTCAGTCACCGGGACATAAAAGCATTTACAGAGGTATGCAAATGCTACCTCTAAACACAATCTAGAAGGAAGCACACAAAGTCGTACCTATAGAAATAACACTGTGTGCACCAATGATGCTCAATCAAAGATACTTAAGTTGTAATGTATCAGAAAAAGGTTTAAGCATCGTCAAAAGGATCTTAAGAATTATTATAACCTAAAAAACCTGTACCTTAGTTATCAGCCCTTACCGTATCTCATTCAATAAACTAAATCCTCAAACTAAGGATACCTGTACACTTGCCCCTCTATTTACAAGCATAAGTTAGGCAGCACTTTCTGTACCCTACTAGCATCCAGTCCAAACTGATCTATACAGCATCAGAAGGCCAACTGATCATATGCAGGCAAAACTTTTGTCCTCAGATCTCAAGTAAATGCTTAAAATGTGATCATGTCAGTTTCTCTTCTTCTTGTGGTAGAGCAGTAGCATCTCCAACTTTGGCCTTCTGATTGAGAAATTCCTTGCAATCAGCTCCTTTTACTGTGAACTCCATCAAAAGATCCTCAAAGAGCTGCTTTAGTTGCCTCTTAAAATCTGGTGAGCATCCCTTGGAGCTTCCAGTTCCAGCAGCATTCTGTCCCTTGTACTCCTCAACAACAGTACCAACCTGAGCACTATCTAAGTATGCTCTGCATGCTACCAGGATTGCATGCCCACGCTTCCGAAAATGTCCGGCAACAAAGTCCTCAAAGTACTGCAAATACAGCAGAAGATAATGTTACTGTAGCAACATGGAAGATAGCTCTTGCATGCATGAGAGAGTTCTTGAAGTGTTAATTGCGGACCCCTCTACTATAGCCCAATTGCAGATAGACCCCCTGTAGTTCAATTTGTGTGGATATGCGCCCTGAGTGGACTTTTTTCACTCTTTTAAGACTCACAAAAATCCACTCAGGATAAACAACAAAACAAAAGGGTTAATTTCAGAAAACCTCCCTAAACTAGTAACTACAATCAAGAAACAACCCTCGAGTTTGTAATTCATCAATAGGATAAAACAAAATTCACTCAGAATAAACAACGATGAAAGGGTTAGTTTCAGAAAACCTCCCTAAACTAGTATAGAAAGTCCCTCAAGTTCGTCATTCATCAATACACCCCCTCCTAATTTTTATTCCTATATTCAAAATAACGGTTCCTAGAAGTTGTTAATTACTAATTTTTAGGATGTTTTTGCCCCTAAAAAACTGATGCAGATCAAATTCTAAAGATTAGAAGAAGACAAAAAAAATTCATCAGAAGAAAAAAAGAAAAAAAGGAAACAAAACATTTTTTTTCTTCCATTTATTCTTTCACCTTCACCCTCCTCTAATCACTAATAAACACTGATCATCAAATTAAAAAAAAAACTAAAAGGGATTTCTTGTCCCACACCCAAAAGCTAAAAGTTCATACATTTGTATTATCATTATGGGATATTGTTCTGTAAATTAGCAATAGGTTATTGCTCTCTAGAAGTTGAAATGTGACGTCCCACATCGGGAAAGTGTGAAGAGATTTAGTAGCTTAAATAGGTAAGCCCAAGACTCAAAGTATAACATCAGCTAGTCCATTTTGGCAATGGATTTAGCCAAACAGCATATTACATTCAATTGGTCTCATGGCTTGCATACGTCAACGGGTCCGCGGGCTTGGCGCGTGACAAATGGTATTAGAGCAGTTTTCAGCTGGAAGCATGGAGCTAAGTGCTATGCGAAAGGGTAAGTGTTACACAGCGGGAGTGCGGTGGGAGCAACCTCTAAAACCCGTAGGAACCACCTCTAGAGTCCACATTGTCCGGTAATTCTGGGATGTGTCAATTATCATGTCACGACAAGGACGTCACCTTTGTAAGGTGGGGTGATTGTGACGCTCACTTTAGTCCCACATGAGGAAACTGTGAAGAAATCTAGTGGCTTAAATAGGTAAGTCCAAGACTCAAGTATAACATCAGCTAGTCGATTTTGATAGTGAATTTAGCTAAATAGCGTGTTACACTTGGTGGGTCCCACGGCTTGCACACTCTAACGGGCCCTCGGACCTAGGTGTGACATGAAAAGTGGACAGTTGCGAAGGACTGTCTCCCTAATTTGCAGAACATATTGATGGATGAATTTCTTTTGCATCATTAAAAGGCTCATTTATTGTCATGATACATTTGCGAGAGAGAATGAATAACTACAATATTGTTGATAAGATCAAAGTTGACGTAAGTATGGCTTCGAAAGATATTTTGAAAGTCGGTTTGGACAATTTTCTACTTATGATATCATCAAGTATAGGATAAAATCAAGTTTATCAATCACTGAAAAGCCATTTGCTCGAACTACATAATTCGCCAAAACATCAAACTTGGTGTTTAAGCCACGGAGATCGACCAGAATCGAAGAGAAAGGGAAAGAAATTGAAAACTCAAACTTAATGGGGTATTGTGGTCTATAAGATGTTATTTTCCGTCTAAACTAAGGGAAGTATGGATTTAATGAGAAGTCGTAACTATATGGGAGTTCATTGATTAATTAAAAAACCGAGGGAAGTTCCATGATTCTGGTGATTACTAGTTTTTTTTTTTTTTTTTTGGGGGGGGGGGCGCGGGGGGGGGGGGTGGGGGGTGGGGGGTTGGTTCTGAAATTAACCCAAAAAAATCACTCAGGGGTCTCTCTGCACTTGGACAAATAGCACAGGAGTCCATCCACACTAACAAAACTACAGGCATCTATTTGCAATTGGGCAATGGTACAAGGGGTCTATCCACAGTTAACCCTTTCTTAAAATTAATCCTAGCTCCTAAAATTTCATAATTAGTCAATGTCAGGTCAGGATATTACAGATATAACACATCATAGAACTAACCTTGGGAGGCCTTCGAAGAGAGTACATCATTGTCTTGCAGGAGTACAAGAAGGTGGTCTCATTGTAAGCCAAAGCATTTGCTTCTCCATATTGGGTGTTAGCTGATTTTTCATATCCCGGTTCATTGAAATACGGTTTTTCATTCAAAACAAGAGCTTGGATGGAGACTAGAACCTGAAGCATGGTTGATTTATGTGGATCCCACTTTTCACATCCTTTGCCAGCCCAGGTCCCTAAAAGGCTCAGACAAACCTTACCACATTCATACAAGTTGGGATTGAGTCGAAGACCTCCGGAGTGGTAATGTGCTTTCTGCACCAAATGCAAAAAGAAAATGTAAAAGCAACAATAAACTAAAATAAAAAATAAAACAAAATGTCACCAGAAAACAGGGCTTAAATAAGTTTAGGAGAGAATTATGTCAAAGCATAGAGATAAGCATACCGGTGGCGAATGTGGATAATTTGCAGGAAACTGGAAGTCAAAGAAGAAGAGGCCATCATGATATGGAGTTCCAACAGGCCCTACTATAACCGCTCTTAAAAGGTCCATCCTTTCTTCATAAACTCGAACAAATATTGTCTCTGTTTAACATGGAAAGGTAAAGAAGTGCTACATAAAATTCTATAAGAGGCAGCAAAAGAAAACAACTAAAAGTGAATTTTTACTATTACGTGGATCATGTTGTGACAAACTAAAACCATTGCTGCAACAAAAGTTTCCATTAACACCAGAAAATATTCTAAAAGCTAAATGATGACCCAACAAGCTTTATTATCTTCTCTGAGTTAAATTGACCATTTTAAGAATTTCTTCTTACCATGGTGATAATGTTCTTATCCTTTCGCGCATAACTTTCATAACAAGGAATTTCAAGAAGCATGATTTCGAATAACTAATGGTTCCAACAGAACGTAACATAAAATGCCTCACCATAATGCCACAATGACTAGAATTGAACAAGATATTATCAGAAGGGTCTATGTCCAAATTCTAGAACTCTCAAGTTTCATGACTTATATGCAAATTATAAGAAATGGCACTATTATGATACAGAAAATTTAAAACATTGACAAATATAGAATAAAGTTTGGAGATTTCATGGAACTCATTTTTAAATTTTAACCCCTATGTAAACTGAGCATCCAGATCATTGGCTCTCCAAATTTGTTATGATACTAACGCAACAAGTTGTAAAGCATATATTGACTAATAATCATACCACAATTATTTGGAGCTTTTCTAGGCCTTATTTAAAAAACAGCTTTAGACAGTTCATTTATAAGTAAAAGCATAACTGAATAACGATTCTTAGGAGAAAACGTGGTTGATATAAGTTCAGTATGATAGGTACGGAAACTGAAATTGATTACGTGCTGCATTTTATAAACACTAACATTTAAACTAACATGAAAAATGTATTAATTATATTACAATCAACAAAAAAATAACCTGGTAAATCATTTTCTAGTATCTTCCAGTCCTGTTGAATCTTCTTCATCCAATCTTTTGGGGGCTATAATAATACAAGCATAAATAAAGTTAGGGTATAAAAAGCCTCATTAATAAATAATATAATAATGATCATAGTTATACCTTCTTAACCTCCTTATTTTCCTTTGCATAGTAATGATCTGAAAAATCTTCAACAGTATCAAATTGTTTAAAAGCGTTAAATTTTACATCAATGTCTTCCTCTAAGACAATTTCCTTATCGCTCCTTGGCCTTTCAGGTGCAGTTTTCTGCAACCAAGGAACAGTAGCCTCCACCCCAGGTGGTAGATCCAAATCATCAAATTTAGCAGCCAAGCCATAGCTGCAGTCATTATCAATAATGTCATCATCGTATTCAAAATCTTCATCATCATCCTCATAGTAGTCATCATATATATCAGAAAGGTTAGAATTAGAATCTGCAGCATCTGGTTCGATACTGTTTTTAGCTGCATCTAAGGCATCAGATTCCAAGACATTATCTGTCATAGGAACCATATGATCTTCAGAAGAAACATCCTGCAAAATGATATTGGATATCATATGGCCATGTCCAAAATATTACCATAATATAAGTGAACTGCTGACAATAGGAGTATGTTCAGTGAACACGCGAAAAACTGCTCACACCTTTACTTCCTTTAGCCCATCATTATCATATATCATAGGCTTCTTGTTCTTGAGGTCCGAGCTGTTTTTGGCAATGATTTCAATGTCATCTGACTCTGGCTCATGATCTCTATATTCATCTGAGACAATCTACAAAGTCAAACAAGAAAGGATACCATTCAACAAGCCTGACAGAATGGTCTAATAAGTTTAGCTCATATTAAAGCTGAAAGCTTTACCAAATACGATTCTTCTGGATTAGCATTATGAAGACACTCAAGGTACGAAATTTAAGAGTTTCATGTATATTTTCCCAGCAATACTTTTTTTGCTATTTGTTTTGAATTTCAATTTTACATGAGTTATTCAAGTAAAAGAGTTGTCAAGTCCAAACACGAGTTCTGGCCCGAGGTAGAGCACTCAATGGGCTAGGGTGGCCCCCATTTCGCTTTACCAACCCCAGGGAAACTCCGAATACAGGCCGTCATCGTTTGTACAGACAGACTTCTTGGGTGCTAAGATCCAAAGTCGAGAGGGAAACAGCCAAGATCGTACACTAAGGTCCCTAAGCAATCACTTAGTGGAAAACATACAAAAAAAAATTCATGATTCATCTCTTCCCAGCTCCATTGCTTCCTTTCTCTCTATTTAACCGTAGAAAACAAAATTTTAGAAGGTACCGATTGGATAACACGTTGCAATCCCGAAGCTGATGTGCAACATGCACATGTTAGAAGTGATGAAATTTCAGAGCACCATCCCCCTAGTTGATGGATGTAGGTGCGCCAAACATGGATCTATCTCTTTACCCAGAGATAAAACCACTCAATTGTAGCATTGAATTGTTTTAGTTGGAACCGAAGAAAAAAAGTAAGATTTATCTTGTGAGATCATTCAACTGATACAAGTGTGTCAACTAGTTCATTATTTGTCATATGAGTATGACAACAACATTTTTCCACAGAACAAGTTTTATCTCAAGATACATGATCAAGGAGATAATTTTAAAACTATAATTCAGAATCTAGATTAAAGAATCACTCTTTGCCCTCAATCCTAATTCAATTCTAACTCTAACCCAAACAAAATCCCCATGAAGAAGTTTAAAAAAAAAAACTCATATTTCCCTTCTAGAACTCCTCAATTCCATCATCTATCACAACATGCAACCCACAATCAACACCGCCAAACCCTAAATTTTCAAAAATAAAAAAAAAATCCAACAATAGAAACTTGATCTTACACTACGCTGGCGCTTCTGCTGATTGGATTCCCAGCCACCAGAGGATGACGCGGAAGACGACGAAGAGCCCCCCATCATGTCGAAAAGCTGATGCCTGCAAACGGAAACCGTCAGATAACGGAGAAAAATGGGCAGTGATCTTTGTAAAACTAATTTCCTCTTGTTTACTTGGCACTGCAGCGAGTCGAGTCCATAAATGTGGATATCGGGTCACGAAGAGGATCGCCGATCGACCCGGATCCGACAAGGCTCCGACGAGGGCTTTAGAGAGAGAAAATGAGAGGAATTGGGGGGAAAGGGCGACAGTTGAGGGAAGCAGAGAGAGAAAGTGATTGACGGAGCAGGAGAGAGAAAACGATTGATTTTCTCACTCCTCCTTTTCTCCTCTTTTGGCCGCGTGGGTACTGAACTCGGACCCGGGAATTGGACTCAGAAGCCTCGACTCCAATCGGGTGTTGCTTTCTCGTGCATGGGTCCCGCTCGTGTTCCTGATGGGTTTCGTTTGCTAATGAGTGTACTGATGATCTTCGCTAAATTAATGCTTATTATTATTATCCAAGAAATATCTCTATTATCCTTCTTGTCAAAGCATCATGGAAATTGAATTTGATAACTCTTGTTAGGAAAGTATATCTAGCTTGGTAATCAAATCAATTCATAGTAGAGCTCGTGAGAATGGAATGCTCAATTTTATTCTCGTATTTGGACGTGATTAGAGAATAAAGTAGGAATGAAAATCTTTTTCTATTTGATGTGTGTAACTAATATACAATTTGAAAATATTTGGTATGTATTTTTAAATTTTTTATTCTCACCTATAAGTGAGAATGCAGATTTTCTATCAATTCATTGGAGATGTTTACTCCCATATAAGGCGGAAATCAAGAAAAAACGAGAATGTCCATTCTAGCTTCTAAAAGAATGGTATGTTTGGTATGCATGAATAAACATTTCATTCTCACTCATTCTCGCATATCAAATAAAACTTGCTCACAAAAATTTTCATGAATGGAAATGCTGCGAATCAAGTTCCCCCAGGCTTCATTAAAAAGGTTTAGATGACATCAAGAAAAAGCACAAAGTAGATAAAGAAAATAGTGTCACTCTGTCCTCACACAAAAACAAAACAAAAGCACATCTCCTAACCATTCTACAAAGGAAAAATTTTCAAAACCAACCCTTTTTGAGATTTATTTTTAAAAATCGAGGTTTATTTAGCATTTTTTATCTAGTCCAGCTAAAACTGGGTCAAAACGCAACATAAATTGCTAAAACTTCACAGGATTTAGAATCGCGTGAAGTTTTGTTCGTAATTTCATGCAATTTAATTAAGGACTAAACTTCACGAGATTCTAAATCCCATGAAGCTCAATATATAGTTTGAAGTTCAAAACTAACATGATTGCAATAGTTGGCTAAGTTGTTTTCTCAAAGAAAACTAGGCATACTAGTTGACAGAGCATATTTATATCGACTCTAATCATTTCCTAAATTCTAAAGAGAAAACACTATACATGTAGTCAAATAAAGAGCTACAAAAATTAATTTTTCTAGTATCTATTAAAATGATAGGACATCAAAACATGTTAGCATAAAAGATCATGGTCTATGATCATAAATGATCGTAGTCTATGTCTGAAGATGTCACTGCATAGGGTTATAAATTGCCCTTAATATCTGAACATTTCAAACTAATGTGGAACTAAAATACTGCAGTTATATCATTACATGCATGCATATGCACATACATGAATGAAATTACTAATAGTTACATGCAAAGCATTCAAGAGAACCTTATAATATGATTTTATATCTTAAAGTATATTTTCATACTTCATATGCATAAATTTTAAATTCTCGTATAATAAGAGGTTACTTTCGGCTTTGAACCTTTCCTCAGTGAGTTCATCGCCACCTGAGGGACATAATGGACTAGACCTTGAATTAGGCCCCTTTTAACCAGGTATTAACGAAAACACACACAATACGTCTTCATCTATTGAGCAAAGCAGGGTAAGCGTTAAATGTCATGCTCATAATAACCGGCTCATGAGAGTTTCTAGGGGTTAGCCCAGTCCCCCCCCCCTAACTGCGGCTATCATGGTTCCTCTCACGTAGGTAAGTCCCCCAAGGGTACTATGGCTATCATGGTTGGACTTATTAAGAGTAAAACTCAGTCTAACCAGCTGTATCATAAGAGCATCTCATCATAGAGAAGGGGAAGTAGCACATACTACTATAATGATATATAAATATATCTAGGTCGATGCTCCACACGAGTGTCTCTAGTCCATCTTATTTCTACCACATTGAACCAACATTGGGACTACGTCTCCAAATAAGGGTTGGGTCGCCACTGTCATTAACCTCATCTATGGGCTTAACCCCATGTTCCTCGATGAATCCAGAACCACACTCCTGGATAGACCATTTGTTAATGGGTCAGCAATATTCTTTTTAGACTTTACAAAGTCTAGAATCACAACTTTGCCTAACAGGTGTTGTATATATTTATCAAGTTATTTTATAATTAGTCCCTCAAACATGTTTGACATTAGGTCCCCTTCTTGTTTAAGTTATTTTTCAAATCAAACTTTCCAGGCAAGAGTACAAGTAGCAAGAGGAGGGATTGATTTGAAACAACTTATAAGGATAAGAGAACCTAATAGCAATTTAATTATTTGATGGACTAATTTTAATATAACATTTATTCATCATATAGATACAAGTTATAAGACATACCTCTTGATTTGATTTTCTAGAATATTGATTCATCATATCTCCTGTAACTAGGCATACTAGTTGACAGAGCATATTTATATCAACTCTAATCATTTCCTAAAATCTCAAGAGAAAACATTATACATGTAGTCAAATAAAGAACTATAAAAATTAATCTTTCTAGTCACTATTAAAATGATAGGACATCAAAACATGTTAGCATAAAAGATCATGGTCTATGATCATAAATGATCGTAGTCTATGTCTGAAGATGTAACTGCATAGGGTTATAAATTGCCCTTAATATCTGAACATTTCAAACTAATATGGAACTAAAATACTACGGTTATATCTTTACATACATGCATATGCTCATACATGAATGAAATTACTAATAGTTACATGCCAAGCATTCAAGAGAACCTTATAATATGATTTCATATCTTAAAGTATATTTCATATTTCATATGCATAAATTTTAAATTCTCATATTATAAGAGGTTGCAAATTTGTTGCCTATAAAGGAGACCTTCCAAATTTAAATTGGTTGCCTACAAAAGAAATTTTTCAAATTTAAATTTGTTGCCTACAAAAGAGACTTTCCAAATTTAAATTTATGCATATGAATTATTCTCATAATTCCGGTCCTCTTATTCATGCTTGAATATAAAATGTTTCATATGCAATTATAACAATTATCAAATAAATACAATCACATAAGCATATGACGTATAAGCCTTATTTATATGGGAAACCCATATCGAATTATTTGTAATAAATTAATAATATTGCATATGATTATAAAACAAAGCTATAAAAGAAAAGGTTTTTGTCAAAAACACTAGACTAGAAACTTAACTAGATCAGCTCCTAACCAAAAACTCCTAAGACCCTGTTTGGATTGAGGGTAATGGGGGTGAGGGAAAGGGAGGGTAACTTTTAACCTTGTTTGGGAAGTAAATATAGCAAGTTAATAGGGGTGAGGGGAGGTGAAAGGAGGTGAGAAAATACCATGATTTCTTCCCCCAATTTGGGGTGTAATGGGGGTGAAGGTAAAGAGGGGGAATACAACAAATATAGAGAGACATATTTACCCCTAGCTAAGATCAAAATCCAACGGCTAAAATTTGCTCACAGAAACCCTACAGTATAAACTCTCGTTGCAAGCGCCTCCGCCATTTCTTCTTCCTCCGCATCTCATCTCGTCTCCACGTCTTCTCTCCTCCGCGTCTTATCTCGCCTTAATCTCTCGCCCAGTTTGAACAAGGGTTTTGATTTTTTAAGGTAAGATTTTCCTTCCTGTTACTGAACCTGCAGGACTTGGCCTTGGATAACTCAACAAAATTGAAGAAATGAGTGAAAGCAGTTGAAGCTTTTGTTCTTCCTCCCTTCTTTGAAGGGGTCTTATGTCAACTGTGGAGAGAATATGAGCATAAATAGCTACTTTGTGGAAAAAAGGTTTTATTTTATTTCTCCGTAATGCTTCATTGGAACATTTTTCACGGGGATGTTGGTTAATGAGGTTGATACTGGATAGTATTAATAAACACAATTTGTTTTTTAGTTTTTGTTGATGAATTTAGCTTGTATCATCCAAACTGAGCTTATTTGATGGAGCAATGAAATTTGTAAAAGACCGTTCAAAATTGGGGATTTTTGCAGCTTGAATGATAAGTGTTATAGTAGTTTTGTGTTCATGTAGGTATTTGAGTTTCATCATTTAGTTGGTCGTTGCTCTGCTAACTGTGTATATTTGCAAAAGAAGAGTAAAAATAAGCTTTGCATTGTTTAGTAGTCTCATCGATGAATATATTGTTATTATTTTTCATTCCAACTATACTCCAAATTTTTTCATATTTATCTGATTTGTGTTGATTGTGGATATACAATGTGGAAGGAGATGATGACAATAATAATATATAGCAATAGATGCATATTTGATATTTAATTTCTAACAACAATATAACTTAATAATATGTGAGGGTATTTATGTCAATTTATATACATTCTCTTCCCTTCCCTTCCCGTTATTACACTTTCCAAACGGGGTGAAATAACTTCCCCTTGATTCACCTTACTTGTTTCCCAAACAAGTTTTAGAAATTCCCTTCCCTTCCCTTAACTTAACTTCCCCTAGGTTCCCCTAACTTCCCTTCACCCCCTCCAAATCCAAACAAGCCCTAAAGTGAAAAGATCAAACTTTTACCTGGGTAGTTTAGCCATGTAAGGTAGTACTAGAGGGAGATCAAAGATCAATTAAGTACCTCATTCATTGCAAAATGCGTTACGCAACCCCTAAACATTACATTAGACACCAACTAATCCAAGAAAACTTGAACCGGTTCACTTAATGATTTCTAGTTCCTAAACAGTATATGTGAATATGACTATTAACAATAATTACGTAAACAGTAACTGTAAAACAATAAATGCGTGAACAGTACTAGTGAATAGTGGTTTGCATTTTGAACAGTACTTGCACTTTTACTATTTATAAATGGTATGGTAATTTGCTACAGTAACTGTCATGAATACTTAATTGCTACAATGATATTAATTAATTATAATTAATTACATCAATTAAAATAAAGCAAGAAAACAGTTATAGAAACCGTATTTTTATATTGTTGAAATTGACATTAGGTTCCCCAGGTGGCGATGAACTCACTAAGGAAAGGTTCAAAGCCGAAATCTACCTCTCCCGAATTCACGATACGAAAGGTTATCCAACCTATATTTGTTTTGTGATTTATTTATTGAATTTTGAGTTTTTAGTCAATATTGCCTTTTGGAAGGGGACTGTTGGATATTTGATAATCACATTTTATTATAGTTTTATACCCTCATTATCTATTTTATATGAATAAATATACCACTAATAATTGTTTTTATCTTTAATTGCAGGTTAATGAAGAATAAATCTCAAACTCTAATCTCTCAACAAAAACCCGTTGATTAAATGAAGAAATGAAGTAAAGAAGCCCATTGGAAAATCAATTTCCAAATTATCCAAAAGTCCAAAAGAAGAAAAATATCCAAGCCCAAAAGTCAAGCAAAGCCCAAAGTCCAAAGCTCAAAAGCAAACAACAAGGAATTCTGCGAACAGAAAAAGAAGAGAGACAGGCATCGATGCCCACATCGATGGGGGCATCGATGCCCACATCGATGGGGGCATCGATGCCCGCATCGATGCTCGTATCGATGCCAGCATCGATACCCCTATCGATGCTGGTATCGATACACTGGGCAGTTAGTTACGAATCTAAGGCTGAAATTTGTTGTTTTTGGATAAGATTTCAATCCAATGGCTCTCATTCACTGATGTTTACTATAAATAGGGGTAGAGAGTGAGGGGTTAGAGGTGTGAAAAATTTTGTAACTCCATTTGGAGAGGAGGGCTACTCTTAATTGAGAAGACCTTCCAAAAATTATAACTTTTGTTGCAATTAATAATAATAATTTTTCTCCTCTTTAAATTTTCTTTTCTCCTCTTTGTTGAATGATGAGGATGGAGATAAAGAGCAATTTGAAGGTTTGTATTTCTTTTATTTTCCTCTTTTATTTCTTTTTTATAATTTCTTTATTATTGCTTATTAGTTAGATTTACATTCATGCTTGTAGTGTAGATTTATTTTCTTGTCTTTTTATTTCTTTTTGCACTTTAATTTATAGAGTAGATTTATTTTCTTACATTTAATTTTTGCAATTTATTTTGTAGTTTAGATTTTTATTCTTTGTAGTTAGATTTATTTCTTGATCATAGTTTAGATTTTTCTTTTCTTTTTATTTTTGTAATTAGTTCTTTTTCTTCTTGTTTTTATTTCTTAAGATGTGAAATTAATTCTTGTAGGAATCTTAAAATTGCATAAAACTAGTCTAATTTCCTTTATATTGTATGAATTATTCTTTTTCACTTAAAATGTTCATGTTTAGGATAATCAACTAGAGAACTAATCGGTAGAAGAAGAATTTGATAATCTATACTTATCTTAAATGGTTTGATAGGTTATGCTTATGAATTCTAGGATTATTATCTTATTAATGTTGTTCTTATCATGAATAGTAATTTTGACTTAGATGATAATTTGATAGGTTATACTTTCCTTAAATGGTTTGATAGTCTATGCTTAATAAATCTAAGTTGAATTATGATAAAAAGAGAATAGTTTGTATTTTGTAATTAAAATTAGCTAGTGGATTATATTCTAGATTTCTTACCTCTTATGAATCATCCATCTTAACTTTCTTAAATTTTCTTTTCATTCTTGGTTTTATTTCTTGATTTTATTCATTCTTCTTTCTTGCCTTGTGATTTCATTTATTCTTTGATTCTTTCTTCTCTAAAATTCAATTTATTATCTCTTGCATATATTCACAAAAATCACTCATCACATCTCTCTCCATCATCACACTTATTCTTTATTTCTAATTGTCACGCACAAAACATAAGAACCAATTCTAATAATCTCTTAAAATCACCTTCCTCGTGGGATCGATATTTTTTATACTATAACTTGATCAATTGTGCACTTGCAATTTTGGTACATAATTGTTCGCGTGAAAAATTGGTGCTTTCTTCATTGATGACGTCATTGCTATCTTAAAGAACAACTTTATGAGTTACAGAAAGATCCGGTCTTTTTATAAGATCCGGTTTACAATGAAAATCAAAACAAAGAAACAAAAATTACAATTTTTCTCTTTTGTCGAACAGATCGCGAGCTCCTGTTTTGCGGTCACTCGCTTTGTGGGTTATTTGCCTGTGTCGGGGTTGATTACCGTGGACCACCGTGTAATCTCGATCCAAACAGATCTACGTGGTATAACGGGTATTATCCCACCAAGGAGATAATAGCCGGGAGGGATCGTTTCACCAAGGAAACGACCGCTCGAATCTCGGGATCTAAGAACCAAGCTTAGATCCGGAGTAGAACGACGTAGATCTGAGGATTAGATCCCTTCGAACTCCTGCCTTATTTGGTTCGGGTGCTCGCCAAGAATCGAATCCGAGTGTCCAAGTCTTCAAGCCTTCACAAATCCGAGTTGAGGTGACAATCCGGCCGAGTTTCGGCTCTTCAGAAGTTTCAGAAAAAGTCCCCTTAAAGAACAAACACCTGGCCTATTTATAGGCACTCAGAACTGTGCATATGCACAGTTCTGAGCCTAGCCACCCCTAGGTGGCTCGGCCATGGCCGAGCCACCC
>BQKN01000629.1:0-87005 GCA_022839385.1 Asparagus kiusianus
GTTTGGTCATTTGACTCTGAAGAGGAAGAATTTTATATTCTATCTTCAGCAGGAAAGGAAACTCGAGGTGGGATCTCCACCCCCAGGATCCGACAGGTGAAACTAGGAGTGGGATCTCCACTCCGAGAATCGAAAAGATTCGGATAACCCTAACTGTCGTAAGGTTTGGTTACTCGAATTGAAAGTGGACCTCTCGTTCGTTGGAGGAATCGAGAGGGGATTTTGGTTGTGGTCCTAACTGTAGTAAGGTTTGACCAAGTGGAAAATTTGAGACGATCCTAACCGTAGAAGGGTTTGATCGATCGATTTGTGGACCTCTCGTTCTTTGGACGAATCGAGAGGGGAATTTGGCTTTGGTCCTAACTGTAGTAAGGTTTGACCAAGTGGGAAATTGTGTGGTGGAGACTATGAATCATCAAGCACCACTGAAAGTTTCGTGAGGGAAGATCAATCCATCGAATGATTAGATCTCATCTCAGCAAAAGAGTGTTTGTGAGAGTTAGATTCTGACAAACAAGAATATTCGGAATTCGAATATTGATTTCTTGTTCATCAGCGACCGGGTTATCCCTAAGAATACCCTGATGTGGTATTCTTCTGGGAACTTCCCGGTACCTCAATTCTTCTAAGGATACTACGGATAGTATCTCTTCAGAAATTTGCCATTTATTGGCATCATGAGCCGGTCACCATCTTTGGTGACTAGACGATAGGCGCCGTTCGAGTAGACTGTTTCCACTATGAACGGTCCCTCCCATTTGGGTTCGAACTTGCCTTTCTTCTTGGAGTTAAGGATCATAGGATGTTTCTCGGTTAAGACCAAGTCCCCTTCCTTAAAACTCCTTTGTCGAACCTTTTTGTCGAATGCTCGAGAAATTCTGGCTTGGTAAAACTCAATATGCTGCTGAGCTTCCAAGCGCTTTTCATCGAGCATCTCGAGTTCTTCAAGGCGTTTCTGATGTTGTTCTTCGGTCGTCATCTGAGTTGCAAGAGCGATCCGAAGGGATGGAATTTGAATTTCCAAAGGGAGAACGGCTTCACACCCATATACCAATGAATACGGGGTTGCGCCGGTCGGTGTACGCACTATGGTACGATAGGCCCATAGAGCTGCGCCGAGCTTATCATCCCAATCTCGCTTGTTATTCTTCACAAGCTTTGACAAGAGCTTTATGATAGTCTTGTTGAAGGCTTCAGCTAATCCGTTTGCTGTGGGATTATAAGCTGTTGACGAGATGTCCTGAATTTTGAACTTTTCGCAGAACCTTATGAAGGCGTTGCTGATAAATTGAGGACCATTGTCGTGTATGATTCGTCTTGGAACACCATGCCGGTAGATGATATGGTGCTTGATGAATGCAATGACGTTGCTCGTCTTAACTTCTCTGAGTGGAACTGCTTCGGCCCATTTGGAGAAGTAATCAGTGATTGCCAGGATGAACCGATCGCCTTTGACTGAGGGGGGATTGATAGGACCAACAATGTCCATTCCCTAGGTCTCGAACGGCCACGACGTAACCGAAAGATGTAGATGTTCCGGAGGTTGGTGCATGTAATTCGCGTGTACCTGACACGCATGACACTTTCGGGCGTATACGATTGCCTCATGCATCATGAAGGGCCAAAAGTATCCCATTCTCCTGATGCGATCATAAAGCTTGGGACCAGGTTGGTGCGCACCGCACTCTCCTTCATGTGCCTCCTTAAGCACTTCTTCGGCTTCTTTGGTCGATAAGCAACGCAGCAGCATGCCATCATACCCCCTGCGGCAGAGCGTTCGATTCTCCGTATTATAGTAGAATCTTGGAGCTCTTCGTCTGATCGACTCTCTCTCCTTCACGTCTTCTGGAAAGATTCCATGTAGGACGTAGTCGATGATGGGGAAGCGCCAATCTCGGGGTTCGAACTCAGCCTGAGTTGTGTGCGCCTCCTGAACCTCTTCTTCCTTGTCGTCTTCATCGTGAAGCGGCACTAAGAGTTGGTGAGTTCTTACCGTGACAAATTGTTCTGTCCCAGGTGGCTGTGCCAGGGATACGGCTAAAGCTGCTAACGCATCTGCGTAGGTGTTCTGCAACCGCGGAACGTGCTCGATGAAGAACCCTTCAAACGATTCCGCTAGCTCCACCGCCATCTTGTGGTATGGTAGCAAATCCTGACTTCGGACTTCGTACTCCCCTTGGACTTGTTTGACTATTAGTTGAGAATCACCGAAGGCTTCGAGATACTCAACCCCCAGCTCCTTGGCGAAGTTGAGTCCTATAATCAGTGCGTTGTACTCTGCCACGTTATTCGAGCACGGCTCAGTTAATGAGTAGGCTCGAGGCATCACATGTTTTCCCGGTGAAACTAAGACAACTCCAACTCCGGAGGAGACCTTAGAACATCCAGGAGCACTTGTGACATTAGCTGCCCGTGAAGCACCGTCGAAGTATAAACGCCACACTTGTTGGTGCGAAGTTGCGTTGACTTCGTGGGTTTCATCAGGTAAGTCGTCGTATATCTCGGCGGCATCCGTAGTTGGATTAGCTGCCAAGAGATCACAGATGGCCTGTCCTTTTACTGACTTCTGCTGTTTGAAGTGCAGATCGTATTGGGACAAGAGTAAAGCCCACTTCGCTAATCGCCAGCTCATGGAAGCCGGTTGAGTCATGAACACTCGGACCGGGTTAACTTTGGAGATGACGTAGATGGTTTGTCCAACCAAGTAATGCCGCATCTTTTGGATGGCGAACACTAAGGCTAGGCACTCTCTCTCAATCATGGGATATCGAGATTCCGCGCCCACCATGGTTCGACTTAAGTAATATACTGCTTGCTCGTGACCGTTATCGTCATCTTGTGCAAACAATGCACTTAATGAGTGGCTCGTCGCCTTGACATAAATCAAGAACGGTTTGCCCGATTTCGGTGCAACGAGTACGGGAGGTTTCGAGAGATATTCCTTAATACTCTCGAACGCCTTTTGACAGGCATCATCCCATATGAATGACACGCCCTTCTTTGTGAGCCTGGAGAACGGTTGGCATTTCCCCGAAAGGTTTGAGATAAACCGACGGATATATGCCAATCGCCCTTGCAGTCCTCTGAGCTCCTTGAGGTTCCTCGGAGGTTGCAATTCATTGATCGCCTTCACTTTATCCGGATCAATGTGAATACCTTTGGTAGTGACGACGAATCCCAGGAATTTGCCACTGGACATTCCGAGGAAAGACTTGGTAGGGTTCATCTTCAACTGATGGGCCCGCATCAAGTCGAACATGGTCTTTAAGTCTTTGATGTGATCTCTCTTATCGCGACTTTTCACGACCAAATCGTCCACGTAGCACTCGACTGTCTTTCGGAGATGTTCCTGAAAGATCTTTGACATAGCTCGCTGATATGTAGCACCTGCATTCTTCAAGCCGAAGGGCATGACTGTGTAGCAGAATACGCCGAGAGGTGTTCTAAATGCAGTGTGCTTCTCATCATCCGGATGCATCTTTATCTGGTTGTAACCAGAGAAACCATCCATAAAGGACATCCTCTCGAACCCACACGTGTTGTCGATGATAACATCCGTGATGGGGAGAGGAAAGTTATCTTTTGGGCAAGCAGCATTGAGGTCCCTGAAGTCGATGCATATCCTGATCTTTCCGTTCTTCTTAAGGACCGGGACAATGTTGGCAAGCCACTCTGGATGTTGCTCTTCCCGAATGAATCCTGAGTCGATGAGCTTTTTAACCTCAGCTTCGATCGCTTCCATCATTTGCGGACGAAACCGTCTTTGTTGTTGTTTGACTGGTTTGACATCCGGTTTAATGTTGAGACGATGCACCGCTACGTTTGGATCGAGGCCTGGCATGTCTTCATAATTCCAGGCGAATACGTCGATGTACTCCCGGATAAGAGAAATCAACTCCTCCTTCTCTTCAGGTAGGAGGCTGTCGCTGATGAATATTGGCTTCGGATTTTCCTCGGTTCCCATGTTCACCTGGACGACTTGGTCTTCGGTAGGAGGTTCTCTTTGCTCGAACCGATCGCCATACTGCATGCTTAAGTGATGAACCCACGGGTCTTCCCATGTCGGCATCTCATCATCTCCTTCCATTGTCGTTGGATCGACCGTGACCATGTTCGACATTAGCTTCTTAAACACATCACCAAGACTAGCGTTGGAATCCCAACCCGAAGAGTCGGAAGAATATCCCTTCCTAGTCTTGTTAGCAATTTGGTCGATAATTTGCCAGCCACACTCATCATCTGATGAGACATAGCCTAAACCTCTTCTGTGGCGATAATAATCATCGGGTTTTCCCTTCGGTACATAGGCCATCCGGGGTGGAACCCGTGGACCTCGACCAAAGAAAAGACCCTCTCCGATCTTGAAGTCATAGCCATGCCTTTCCATCATGTTGCGCGCTTTCGCATCGTATCTGGATAGATGACGGGCCGGTTTATCATCGTCGTCTTCCTCTTCCATGAAGTGGTCGGGTATCGGAGATGCTCTTCCTTTGCCGTAGACGACCTCCTTTCCACTCCCAATCCTTGCGGGGATGATGAGCGTTGTTCCGCAAGGGTCGTGTACCTGCTTCTTCGTCAAACAAAATGATTGAAGAGGCATATACAAATCAAGGTTAGTATAGAGTTCGTTAGTGATATCATCGAGACCCGTCGAGTACTCTAAATCATCGTTTATTGATAGTTCTTCGGCAAGCTGCCAATTACAACTATCTTCCGATGATTCATCATCGTCAAGATTGATTACAATGGGTACAATGTCGTTTAAAACAAAACCGCCATCGTAATCAAGCCCTGGTTCGGTATCAGCTTCATCTCCGCTGTCCGTTCCTTGGGCCGATGGTTCAGTATCGGATTCAGCGCCGTATAAAAAGGAATCGGTGAAATAATTCTCCAATCCCTTGAACGGTTGCTTATCCGCGACCACCGTCTTGACTTCATTATCTGTGCCCACATATTTGAAGCACTGATGTAGAGTTGACGGGACTATAAGGTTACCGTGGATCCAAGGTCGACCCAACAGTAAATTATAGGAAGTTTCCGCGTCAATCACATAGCATGTTACTTCCGACTTCAAATCCCCAATCTGGCATTTGATTCGGATCTTCCCCAAGGGTTTGGACCCGCTGGTGTTGAATCCGTAAATCGTCGTGCCAGTGGACGCTAATTTGCTAGTCGGGATTCCGAGATGATGCATCAATCGGAATGGCATGATGCTAACAGCGGAACCCGGATCGACTTGGATCCGGTTGACAACGCTAGAGCCAATATGCCCGGTGAAGTACAACGGCCTATCATGATTTGAATTCTTCGTCTGCATGTCTTCTTTGGTGAAAGAGATGCAGGGGAAGTGATGCGCCGCCAGATTGCATTGTTGGGCTGATGATTCTGGTTCTTCGGAAGATGGTTTGATCCGAGTCAAGAAGGCTTCGGAATCACTCAAGGCTTCTTGTAGTGCTTTCCGTGTATCCTTCGACAACCGCAGCAACTCGTATAGAGTTATCCGGGCCGGGATGTTGGCCAATTGCGCCATGATGTCAAAATGTGGTGGAGAGCTTGCATTCCCTGGTTTGTCTCGCCCAATTGGATGATTGAATCGAGACTGCCTCGGGTTCTGAGCTTCTTGACGTACAGGCCCCTTCCCTTTCTCCTTCTGTGGGATTCTCTCCGTAGCCACCGCAGGTGTTGGGGGAATTGCTGAAATTCCCAACTCCGTCAATGTCTTGGAAGGTGGGGTTTTGGTACCCAACTGCTCGGAAGCATCCGGATACTTGAAATGGTACTCGTTCCCGCTTCGGGTTACAAAAGCTTCTTGCTCGTCTTCAGAAAGCGGAAAGGTCGGAATTTTGTCATCATCCACCCCTGGTATAGCAGAAGCACCGCAACAGGATTTGCCCTTCTTCTTCGACTTCTTCTTGTTCTTTGTGGAAGAGGTCGTGGCCCATTGTTCATCTGTAATCAAGTCCGGATGAACCCACAAAATCTCGCCGTTCGGGGCTGTGTGTGGCACAAGCCCTTTCTGACGCTGTTGGTGCGGATCATCGTTCACCGTCTTCACCGCCGCTTTGATCACTGACTCGTGTTGGAACCAACTCGAGGGAACAGATCCAAAGCTAATGGACACGGTATTTGCACCCACCTTCTTCTCTTTGGGCTGCTTCATAGTAATAACCCCAACATCGATTAGGGCCTGAATCTTATCTTTGAGAGCGTAGCATACCTTGGTAGGATGGTGCACCGCTCGGTGGAATGCGCAGTATTTCGGATCATTGACCCTCTTGGCATCTTCTTGATCCTGAATCGGCGGCAGCTTGATCTTGTTGTTCTCGACCAAGTACTTAAAGATACCGGGGATTTCATCCTCTTTGAATGAGTAGACTTTTGGGAACCTCGGCTCCCCAACCTTTTGCTTCTGGGACTGTTGCTGCCACCTAGGTTGTTGAGGCGCCCTCTGTTGCTGCTGTTGCGGCTGCTGTGGCTGTGCTTGCACCTCAAACACTTGATTCGCATCTACCGCATTTGCTTGTGCTTTCCCCTTACCCTTAGGGGTAAAATTCCTCTGTTGTGGGACATTGTTTGGTATTTGGCCCCTTTCAACCTTTTTCCTTTTGAGGAATCGCTCGGCTCTTTCTCCGTGTTCCTTAAGGTCCTTCCAGGTCTTCGGCGGTGCCATTCCCATGGCCTCGAGGATGTCGAGTGTGAGGTTGTTGTGGCAAGTCTCAAGAATGAAATCTTCGCTAACCGGATCCCTGCAATTCATAGCCTTGTTCCGGAACCTCTTCACGAAGTTTTCAACCGTCTCGCCGTTCTTTTGCTTTTCATCGAACAGTGTGCCGATTGAAACCTCGGTGTCATCATCAAAGAAATTTGTTAGAAACATATCCTCCATGTCATCCCAGCCGTTGATGCTCCCGGGCTTGAGACGGCGATACCAATCGAAGGCAGCTCCACGAAGAGTGCCAACGAATGACCGCACCATGAGGGGCTCATTTCCGGAAATAATTCCTAAATGAGACTTAAAATAGATTAAGTGTTGGGTAGGGGAACCCTTCCCATCAAACGGCGTAAAGTTAATTAGATTAAACTTTGCCGGGTATGGGATCGATTCCCACTCCCTTGGGTATGGGCAGGGTATACCGGATCTTTTTACCTCCTGAGCATTCATCAATGCATTGATCTTGCTCTCCAGGTCCTTCATCTTCTTGTCATCGCTCGTCTCGGCCTTTGAGTGGCTTCTGGGAGAGGCGACGTGGTCCTCTTTCGCGTTATCTTCCGCGGGACCACCCCCATTATCAGTGTTGACAGGAGGGATATGGATATTATCCGCCTCCCGTTCATTCTCTTCCGGATTCGGAGTATTGCGACGACCGGGCTCTCCTTGGTGAACCGTCAACGCCGCGATTTGTTGGTCGTGCATCTCCCTCATCCGCTGCATGGCCATGTCCATTTCGAATTTGAAGCTCTCCTTTTGCTTGGCCAGGGCTTCTTTAAGTATTTTGGATACTTGTTCAGCACTGATCATGAGCGATTCGTAAGGTTGGCCTGCACTCGAAGCCGTGTCATCGGATGCCACCGCCGAGCAAGAGTCCGATTCAGCCTCTGACTCTTCTTCTTCTAAGGAGAGCCCAATTGGTACCCTTTGGTAATTCTTTTGGCCGCTGGTTCCGGGCCGCAACCGTGTCATGCACCGGGATATCTCGGCCAGCTGTTCTATACTGAAGGGTTGTGCTGAATTTCCCCTGCCAGTCATGTTGACCGACACTCTCGAGTATTCGTTCTCTCGGCGGAGCGATTTCTTCTTGTGGAAACGCTTCGGCTTGGAGAGTCTCTCGAATACCGAGATTCTTTTTGGGGGACTGTCGCAACAACACTCGGACAGCACCGCCTTGATGATGTTAGCACACGGGCAGCGGGGCTCCCTATCCTGCACACATCTTTTTTGGGGTTTTTCCATACCCCCAGCTCTGTAGTACAACTCATCAGCTTCGTAGCTGGAGCAACCTACAGAGTGTTGATATGTATTCCCCGGTATAACACGCTCATCCTCGGATGAGTGTGCTTCCCTTTGAGGATGCAACACTTGGTTAGATTTTTCAAGAGTGGCCCGTTCGATTTTACGCTTTTGTGAACGTAAAAACCGAACGGGCTCTTTTGGTTCGACTCGCAACCCGGTGCGGTCGGTGACAGGGGCTTTCCCTTTTTCATCTTTCTTGGGGGGATTGATTCCACCCCCAGTCTGAATTTTAACTTGGGGACCTTTCAATGGTCCCAGCCGTTCTTTGACGGGTATTCTTCCTCGGTTCTCCGGTAAGGGACCGAGGCGACCCGACAAAGGAACCTGGGATCTTGAATGATCCCCTTGTTTACCTGGCTCCGTTGAGGGTGCCGGTACAGGAGGAACGGGTTTTGATTTGGCTGAACTCTGGGTGATAGCCTCACCCTTCTTGGTTTGAGGTGTTGGTGTCGATTTAGGAACCCACACCAGTTTGCTTTTGGACGGCGTTTTGACTGCCGTTTCTTGCTGCATCTCCTCTGCCTTCTTTAGGAGGAGCCGGGCATGTGCAAGTAGAGCACGGCGCTTCTTGATTCGCTCCTCGAGCGTGGAGCGGTTCCTCTTGACGCGGATCCACTCACCCGCTCCTGATTTGGAGGGGAGGTTGATTGCTTGCCGTTGCTCTTGTTGTCGCCTCGACTTCAAGTCCTCTGCATAGCGTACTCCGTCTTTTGACTCCTTGGCCTTGGCGAGCTGTTGAACGAGACGTTGACGACGCCTTTGGATCGCTCTTTTTGATGGAGTTGGAGTAGCATCACCTATCGCCTTTGTGGCGGTTGTGAGGGCCGGATCTACAGCCTTAACCACGCTGATCGACGCGGGGCCGTTGCGTGGTACGGGCGTAGTGGCAGCGATGGCGGAGTCTCGAATTGAGGAGTTGGAGATCCCGCGAGCCCTTTTGGGAGATGAGTTCTTTCTACGCCGTTGCGGAGAGGCGGATCTGGAGGAGGAGGAGGAGAGGTACTCTTCGAACTTCTTCTGATCGAATTCGTATTCGATCTCTTCATTCACCCGGATCTTGAAGGCCGGTTGCGTCACTCCGATCTCGGCAGCGAGGTCGGCGGCTCCCACTGTGGTCGCCAGCTTGTTTTCGTCAAAAGTTGCTGTTTTCATTGCTTTGGTATCTGTTACAACTTCAATCGTTACAACAGAGTTTAAATGAAAACAAAAGAGATTACAACTTTATCGAAAATAAACACGAGATCCCGGTTTGGTTCGGTCTCGCTTGCGTGGGTTGTTGGCCTGTGACGGGGATGTCGATATCCGTGGACCGCCGACTCTTCAAGATCCTTTCCGGTAAAATCCGGCAGAGTTTCGTCTATCCGCGAAGGGATATAGAAACAGAACTTCGTCGATCCGCGTGAGATCTAGAAGTTATAAGCGTATATCTCGGCTAAAACGAGATAATAGCTCTTCTTAGTGGTCACCGCTAATGGGCAGCACTAAGGAAAAGGAAGGGGTGAATGAAGGGGACTGATGAAGAACTCCTTACTCCTCGTTTCGGCAGAGCTTCGCTGCTTCAGAAAAATTCAGACTCTACTCTCCGGCAGGGCTTCGCCGCTTCAAACAAAGGGGAATCCTTGGCTAAGATAATTCAGCCTTGAATTCAGAGCCTTTGCCTTCAACTCCAAAGAAATCAACCCTTTTGAATGAGGACCTTAGGGGCCTATTTATAGGCGAACAAGGAGGAGGGGTGTGGCTGCCTTGAGGACACCCCCTAGGGGGGGGTGTCTCGGCTATGGTGCCGAGACACCCCCAGGGGGTGTCTCGACCCCTATGTCGAGACACCCCTTTGGGGGTGTCTTCATTCATGGCCGAGACACACACCCCTCGGGTGTTCTTTAATTGACTTCGCTGTAGTGCCTTTATCCGGACTTGGATTTGACTGATTCCGGTTGTGTTGGAAGCCCGTCGAGAAGTTCTGTAGATCCCATCAGTTGGATTATTAGTGTGATGATCGGGACACGACGGGCGTTGGCCCAATTGCGGTGATCGCGGGGTTTTCGGTCAATCCGTATCCCCATGATTCTGACATTCTGTCGGCTCACGTAGTCCGTCGGTTGGCTTCAATCGCTCACCGACGTCGTTTGAACTCTTGTGAACCGGGTAGTGACGTTCAATCGTCGCTCGTTGATACTGAGCTATGTGCGGGGACCTATCGGTAATTTTCGATGCCTACAACGCCGGCTTCAACCAATGTTTGGATGCTATTCTTGAGAGTAAAGCAGGCCTTGGTGGGATGAAGGATCCTCCTATGGTACGCGCAGTACTTTGGATCCGCAGTATTGTCAGCTTCCTCCTGATTCGCGATCGGTGGCAGCTTGATCTTGTTATTTTCAAGGAGGGATTCGAAGATGGCTGGAACATCTTCGTCCTTGAAGGAGTACTCTTTTTGGAGCCTCTGACCCGAAGTCTTCTGCTGTCTCCGGGGCTGCTGTTGTGACGTTTGATTAGCCTCAACAGCCACTGCAGGTGCCTTGCCCTTACCACGGGAGGCGAAGTTCGAGTTCGGAGGATTCGTCGTCGATTGGCTCCTCTCGGCCTTCTTCCTTCGGAGGAAGCGTTCGGCTTGCTCTCCTCGGACCTTCAAGTCTTTCTAAGTGTTGGACGGTGCTGTCCCCATTGCTTCCAATACGTCCAAGGACAGATTATTGTGGCAGGTCTGGAGAATAAACTCCTCAGTGATCAGATCCCGGCAATTCAATGCTTTGTTCCGGAACCTCTTGACGAAGGTATCGACCAATTCCCCGTCCTTTTGTTTCTCGTCGAGCAACGTCCCGATGGATATCTCCGTGTCATCATCGAAAAAATTGGTGAGGAATTTGGTCTCCATGTCGTCCCAACTATTTACGCTTCCTGGTTTGAGGCGACGATACCAATCGAAGGCGGCTCCGCGAAGAGTGCCAACGAATGACCGCACCATCAAAGGCTCATTACCAGAGATAACACCCAGGTGCGATTTGAAATAAATCAAATGCTGAGTGGGGGAACTCTTCCCATCGAACAGCGTGAAGTTGATTAGACTAAACTTCGCCGGATAGGGGATTGATTCCCACTCTCTTGGGTATGGACAAGGAATGCCCGTCTTCTTTGTCTCTTGAGCGGAAATCAATGTATTGATTTTGCTCTCGAGGTTTTTCATCTTCAAGTTTTCACTTGTATCTTCGTTAGCATCCTCGTTACCACCCCCTGCATTGATAGGAGGGTTATTGGCGTTATGAGTTTCATTTGCACCTGTGTCCTCATCTTCCAGATTGTTCTGGTTACGACGACTTGGTTCACCTTGTCGGTTCCTCAATGCCTGGATTTGTTGGTCATGCATCTCTCTCATGGTCTGCATAGCCATCTGCATCTCGAGTCTAAAGCTCTCTTGTTGTTTAGCCATGGCCTCTTCGAGCATCTTGGCCACTTGTTCCGCGCTTATCATCAGCGACTCACGGGGTTCCCCTTCACTGGATACTGTATTATCTGATGCGACCGCAGAGCAGGCATCTGACTCTTCACCTTCTGAAGGTAATCTTGTTCGAACCCTACCATACGTCCCTCGTGCGATGGCTCCAGACTGCAGATAGGTTAGACGCCGGGATGCTTTCAGAATCGACTCGAGATCATCCCGTGCCGATGTCCCTTTGCTGGTCATGTTAGCGGTGACCCTCAGAAATTCTCCGTCTTCAACCACCGCTCTCCTTCGTCGGAAACGCCTAGGCCTTGGCTTTGGCGTTTCAGTGCTGAGCCTTTCAAAAACCGAAACTCTTTCGGGGACCGTCTTGATGCAATTACACTCAGACAATACCGCCCGAATGAGTTTGGAACAGGGGCATTGAGTTTCGAGCCTACGAGGACTTCTCTTTCTGGCTTTGCTCGTACCCCCAGCACGATAGTATAGCTCGTCCGTATTAAATCGGAGCAACCTATCGCGTGTTGGCACGATTTCCCAGGTATAACGTCATCATCATCGAACGACAACATTTCCTTCTGGGGGCGAATCGCCTTTTTTGGGCTTTCAAAAGTTACGCGCCTCGAAACATGCCTTTGTGGGCGTGAGTTCTCAGTGGGCTCCTGAACTTCGATGCGCAAATTAGCACGTGCGGCAGCTTTGAATTTCTTGTCATGCTGAAAGTGATAGCGACCTCTAGCATATTGAGTCGTTAGGGGCTTCTTCATCGGGCCCAAACGCTCTTGAACTGGAGTTTTGCATCGTCCATTGGGGAGTGGCCCGAGGCGCTCCAAAACTGACTTCTTTCTCCGGGATGATTCTGTGTGACCTCCCGGAGTAGCCATGAGAATTGTTGGCAACTTCGTTTGGTTCGCCGGAGGTTGAATCTGCTTCGAAGGTTGCAAAGGTTGCTCTTTGGCCTGAATCGCCAGTTCGGATTTCGGCCTCCACACTTTGCGAGCTGGTGGCGGCTTCTTTGTCACCTCCTTCTGAAGCTTTCTACGGGCTTCTTCAGCTTGAGCCCATGCCTGCGCTGATAATGCACGGCGCTTGCGAATGCGTTCCTCCAGTGTTGAACGGTTCCGTTTGACACGGACCCATTGCATTGTTGGCGGCTTGGAGGAACCACCATTCATCTGTTGTTGAGGCTGCTTGCCTCTTCTGTTCTTCAGATCCGTGTTGTAGCGGATCCCGTCCACAGATTCCATTGCCTTTGCGAATTGTTTCGCAAGGCGTTGATGTTGCCTTTGGCGGGCTCTCTTCGAGAGAGTCACCACGCCCTCGGCAACGGAAGATTTGGCCAGAGCAGATCTGACCTGGTTGGAAGTTGGAGAAATCTCACCCAATGCAGCTTTGGCATCCAGCGGGGCGAGATCTTCGTTGGTGTTTTCAACATCTTCGTACCAACGAGCCTTTCTCCTGGAGGAGAACTTCTTGGACTTGCGGGGGGAGGTTGATCCGGATGAGGACGACAAGTACTCCTCGAACTTCTGCTGGTCAAACTCGTATTCGACCTCCTCCACGACCGGGATTGAGATCCGCGGCTGCGACGCTCCGATCTCGGCAGCGAGATCAGCGGCTCCCACTGTGGTCGCCAGATTGTTCGCGGGAAAAATTGTTGCTTTTTTCATTACTGATTCCATTGCACACTTGGTAATTGTTTATCGATTATAAAGATCCGGTATTTTTATAAGATTCGTTTACAATGAAAATCAAATAAAAAGAAATGAAAATTATAACTTTGTTTCCTTGTTTGCCGAACAAATCACGAGCTCCTGTTGTGCGGTCGCTCGCTTGCGTGGGTTGTTTGCCTGCGCCGGGGTTTATCCGTGGACCACCGTGAGATCTAGATCCGGTCGGATCTACGCAGTACGACGGGTATTATTTCACCAAGGAAATAATAGCCGGGGGGATTAATTCACCAAGGAAATAATTGCCCTAATCTCGGGATCAAAGACCAAGCTTTGATCCGGAGTACGCACGCGTAGATCTGAGATCCGGTCCTCTCGAACACTTGCCTTATTTAGCGTTGACGATCGCCGAGTACCAGATCTGAATGAGTGAGTCCTCGAAGTCCCAAAGTTGAGATCTTTTTTAGATCTGAGTCTCCAATCCTGCAGGGCTTCGCCTCCTCCAAAATCCAACCCCTTCAAATGAACAACCCCCTCTCCTATTTATAGCCAAACGTCACTGTGCCCGCGTGCACGTGTGGCCAACACACAAGGGGGGGAGGGGGAACCGGCCACCTCAAGGTGGCTCGGCTCATGCCGAGCCACCTCAGGGTGGCTCGGCTTGGGCCGAGCCACCTTGAGGTGGCTCCGCCAAAGCCGAGCCTCCTCCGGGTGTTTGGTTGTGGTCCGTCGGTTGGTCGTTTTGCCTCTTTGTCCGTGATTCGGTTATGCGGGTGATTTGTCTGGAATCGATTTGTTGACTTGATTCCTGATGTGGCAGTTAATCCGCTTCTGAGTTCGAGTCTGAAACCGATCTTGATTCGATCGTGATTCATCCGAGTTCGCTCTTGTTCGGATGACTCGTTGACTCCTTGAACCGTTGGCTTGATTCCGCATGCGAACGGATCCATTCCGTTGTTTGGGTATGGTTCGCTAGCCTTGTTAGTCCGCTTCGTCGCATATCGCTTGGCTTCGGCGTTGTGGGCTAACAGTTTTGTTAGGATACGTCTCCCGATGGTCCGTTTGTTGAATCGGCGTCGTTGAGCTGTGTTAAGGGACCTATAGGCAGTTTTATACGCCTACATAGCCATCCTATAGAATTTTCCCTTTAGTTTTATTACTATTCTACGATCACATAAGACTCCCAAAATTAAAAAAACAAATGTGTTTAGCCACATTATACCTTGCCATGGCAAAACCCATTATTTGTACCCATTCTATTCTTATTTATAGACAATGGCACCTCCATCATTTTCTTACTCATTTGTGCTAAACTTCACATCAAATAAAAAACAATTCACTCTTCTTTTTTCTGGAGGGGTATTTATGCAAAATTTTATGGGAGTTATTTGCAAAGTTGGAATCTGTGAAAACTACCAAAATCCATATTTCAAATGTCTGGTTGTGAGATGCAGTCGTTTGGTTCAAAAAAGGGATGTCTGGGTTTAAAGATCAATCATTTTTGTGATGTTTTCCGAAAATTGATTCTCTGCTGTTTCAAATTCAAATGCCTGCTCCAAAATGTCAGATGTCTGGATCATAAATTAGATGTCTGGTTCAAAATTTTAGACACTTAAAAATGTGCACAACCAGTATTTTTGTGTTTTATGAGTTGTTTAACTCCGTAACTTTTTCATATTACTTTCTTTTGATGTTAAAACTTTGTGCACACATTTTTTATTGAGGTTTTAATGTTTAAAGGTTTTTTTTGATATCTTTGAGTTATGTTTTCATATTTGTCCGGTTGAACCAAAATTTTAATGAAGTACAATTTCTTGAATTGGAATCTTTAGCCCAAACCTGTACGGGGTTATTACCAATATGAAATTAATTTTTTAATAATGTGGGCTATACGTATGATGATTCTTAAGATAATGATTTAGCTATATATAGATGATTATACCCGTATCCTTTTGGATTACACATGCAATTCATAGGAATTAGGGGTTTAAATATCAAATATTTATCTCGATCAACGTGGTAAGCTTTTCGCTGAAATGGTGATGGGCACAAGAGGTGCAAACTTATTGCCGACCGGGTTGTGGATATGATATGTTGAGAAGAGATAACATTGTCGGATAGTTAAAACCTGATTTTCGAGAACTTAGAATTTTTATATTGTCTCTTAGTATAAAGTGATGATGTATAAAGTGTGAGTGTGAGGATTTACAACCACCATGATTTTGTGTTTGGAATTTGTCACTCGATGATGCGGCATAAACATGTACCAAAAAGGTTGCAAGTGCACAACCGTGTCAAGTTATAGTATTTAAGATATCGATCCCACGAGAAATGTGTTTTGTAGGAGAAAATATAAAATCGGTTCTTATGTTGTGTGCGTGACAAATAAGATTGATGAGTAAATGTGATTGTGGAGAGATAATGAGAGTGAAAGTGATAGTGTGTGAAACGGCGCAAAGTTTAAGTGAGAGTGGATGTGATAAAGAATGAGTGTGATCAATAAGGCAAGAAGGAAAAAATGAATAAAATCAAGAAACAAATGAAAAATCAAGAATGAAGAACAAAGTTCAAAAATAAAAGAAAATGCAAGAAAGTAAAGATGGTGGATTCAATTATAGATATGGGTAATCTAAAATTGAACCCACTTCTTAGAAAAGGGTGATTCCCTAGAGGGTTCTAGCCTAAAGGCGAATCAAACAAAATGAAAATAAACAAAAAGAAAAACTAAACCCAAGAGGGTTCTAGCCTCAAGGTGAATAGTGAAAGAAAGTAAAAATCTAACTACAAAATAAATTGCAAAAATCTAAACTACAAAATAAAATTACAAGAATTAAATGCAAGAAAATAAATCTACTCTATAAGCATGAAATAAATCTAAGGCAAGAGGGTTCTAGCCTCTTGGCTATTTAACAAGAAAATAAAATCTAACTACAAGCATAGAAATAAATCTAAACTAATAAGCAATAAAAGAGAAAAAGAAAAGAAATGCAAACCTTCAAATAATTCTCCATCTTCATCTTCATCTTCATCATCCAACAAAGAGAAGAAGAGAAAAATTTAAAGTGGTGAAAAAAATATTATTATTAATTGCAACAAAAAGTTACAATTTTGTAAGGCCTTCTCAATTAAGAGTAGCCCTCCTTTCCAAAAGGAGTTACAAAAATTTTTACACCCTCAACCCCTCACTCTCTACCCCTATTTATAGTAAACAACAATGAATGAGAGCCCTTGGATGAAGACTTAAGCCCTAAGGAATCATTTTTAGCCTTTGAGCTTTTGGGCTTGAATTCTTGGGCCTTTTGCTTGTTTTCTTCATTAATTCAATGGGCTTTTGCTGAAAGAAGAGATCTTGAGCTTTATTAACCTTCAAATTCTTCCCATAATTACTTCTCCAGCACAGAAATTCAGATCGTGCTTCTTTATACGAATATTTGTCCATGATATGTTCCGATTTCAGAGATGTCATAAATACAAAAGTTATAGATCTCGTTCTTAGCTTTCTAGAGAATATTTATTCAGCCAATTCCGAGTTGATACGAGAGAGATATGGCCAAAATACCAAACATTATCAAGATATCCAGATTGCATGCTTTGTTTCTTTTTTCACAAAACTTCTTCATTTGTTCCTTGATGGTATATTTATTTTTCTTGGGCTTTTGGGCTTGGAATTTTGGACATTTTCTTGACATTTTGGGCTTCAATGCTTCATTAAATATTAAAAGAAATTATTTGGCTTCATGGGCTTCATTCTTTTGCTTTTGGCTTTGGGCTTTGGTGTTAAATCAAGGGGCCTTTGTTGAGAGATGAGAGTTTAAGATTTATTCTTCATTAACCTGCAATTAAAGATAAAAATAATTATTAGTGGTATATTTATTCATATCAAATAGATAATGAGGGTATAAAATTATAATAAAATATGATTATCAAATACCCCCACACCTAAACTTTTGCTAGTCCTTTAGCAAAGAAAATAAAAAGAAAATCCTAACTTACTTTCGCAGGAATCACAGTTGTATTTAGCGCATACAACAAGCCTTTAAAACCCTAGGTTACCCTAGTGGACGAGTTGTAGTCTCGTGAGGGTTTGCAGTGAATATACCCACAAAATTCGGTCAACTTGCCAAATTAAAGAAGTCAGTAAATAACTAAATTCATCTGATAACTTTTAGATAATCTAATTGGAGCCAGTTATCACTCAAGAAAACATTTTTATATATAACTCTAAGGTATATTTTAAAGAAAATATTCTCATTGTAGCCATACAAAACCAAGCCAAACTTAGAAATTTAATTTAAAAGTTTTGAAAAGAACATGCTAACTCTTTGTTTTAAATAATTTTCAAGTTGCTTGATTTAAAATATTTTCCAAGACCATATATATAATTATAAAACATTTATTAGTTTTTTTAATTTTTTTTAACTCTTTCTTTCTTGGTGATTTTTTTCTACTTTAACGGGCTTTCTAAGTGACCATTTAACGAGTTTTGGGCCAATAGATCCCAACCCAAATGGGCTTAGGTCATTAAGTATGAAAATACTCCTTGGGCTTAATTACTCGGTCAGCTTAGGCTTTATAAGATAGAATCAGCTTGAATTCAAGAGTTTTTTTTTCTTTTCTTTTTTTTGGTGCCCATTTTTCGCACTCTTCTTTTGCAAATTTTTTTTTTGTATATGTATATATATTTTGAAAATATGTAAATCAAGACACTTTGAAAAAAATTATTTTTAACTCTAAGTTAAGCATGCAAAAATTTCATTATTTTAAATAAAAGTCCAAGTTAATGCTTAAGTAAAGTATAAATTTAGTTAGAGTTATCATAAAAAGTAAACTTAAGTAAATAACTAACTAGGGATTAGAAAATTTCAAATTTATCAAATAAATCAATTATTACATAACTCCATCAATTTGGCAAGTAACGATATTTTTATAATTTTTTTTAAAGAAAAAGGAAAAAAAATGTAACTAAAAATGTAAAATAAAGAGAAAAAATAACTAATTCCTACCCCCACACCTAAATTTTGCATTGTCCTCAATGCAAATTCTATGATGCATAAAGTAAATCAGATAAGAAGTGAAGCACTTACATTTGGTCGGCTGATAAAAATCTGCAATTACCTTTGGTCTGAGGAGGATGAAATCAAAATTTATTCTCTTTTTTTTCTTTTTTTTTTCTTCTTCTTTTTTTCTTCTTTTTTTTTCTTCTTTTTTTCTTTTTTTTTTCTTTTTTTAACAACTAAACAAGAAACTCTCAAATAAGAGAAGAATAAATTCTTTTATTATTCTGAAATAAACAAAATAAACAATGTAGAATGAAATATTCAACATGAAGAGTTCCTGTTCTACATTGAATCCTACCTTACTGTTAAAAATTCTTCCCTGGATTTTAAACAAATTCAGAATGATATAATCAATAATGTGAATTTCCAAGCGTTTCGGGGTGTTCAGTAATTCTTGCAACAAAGTAAGGTAGGTATTATTGGTGTCATGCATTTTGCATTTCTTAATGAACTTAGACTCTTGTACTGTGAAGTTTTGTTTTCTAACAACCAATTCTTCTGTGAAGTTTTGAAAATTTGGTTGTTGATTATTCTCTAAGAATCTAAGTTCATCAAGAAAGAGTTCTTCAAAATTTAATTCAAAGCAGCAAATGTTTAACACAGTTTTATTATTCTCAAGGACCTGATCTGCTTCTTCTAAAAACTCTAACTCTTCATCAAAAATTTTCTCAAAACTCAAATCAGACTTTTCTTCTTCTTCTTCTTCTGATCTTTCCTGAATGTAGTTTATTTCTAGAGGCTGATTATTTGGTTGGTTCCCTGGATTAAAAATGTTGAGATCAGCAGTCAAATTCCCAAAGGACAGCTTCATTTGACCAGTTCTACAGTTGATGAGAGCATTAGAAGTGGCTAAGAAAGGTCGTCCTAAGATGACAGGTGTCTGTCCTTTAGGATTAGAAACAGGCTGTGTTTCCAAGACTACAAAATCTACTGGAAAAATAAAATCTCCAACCTTAATCAGAACATCCTCTAACTCACCCATAGGGACCTTGACAGATCTATCAGCTAACTATAAGGTGCATTTGGTTGGGTTCAGTACACCTAGACCCAATTGTTGGTAGACTGAATATGGAAGCAAATTGACACTGGTCCCTAAGTCTAAAAGCGCCTTATCAATGTGAGTATTACCAATGATACATGAAATGATAGGGGAACCTTGATCTTTACGTTTCAAAGGTATGGGATTTGATAGCATTTCACTGATATTGGCGGCTAAAAAGACTTTCTTTGGAACATTTATTCGTCTCTTCTTCGTGCACAATTCTTTTAAAAATTTAGCATAAGATGGAATTTGTTCAATTACATCTAAGAGAGGAATGTTGACCTTAACCTGTTTGAATGTTTCTAGGATCTTCTCCTCCTGAGGAGAGTGTTTTCTAGACCTGAGTCTATCTGGAAAGGGAGCAACCGGTCTAAATCTATCAAAAGTAGGCTCAGGTTCGGGTTCAGGTTCTTGGTCATCTGAGGGGAGTGATTGTTGAATAGATTCATCAGAAGGAGAAGGAGAAAGAATTTGCATAGGATCAAGAGTTTGACTTGGAGGAGTTCTTACTTGATTATCGACTTGTCTACCTGACCGAAGTGAATGGATTGCATTCACTTGGGCTTCATAGGATGAACTGCATCCTGTGTTCTTAGGGTTGACCACGGGTTGACTTAGAAATTTTCCTTTCTCTCTTTCACTCACGGCACTAGCTAGTTGACTAAGTTGAGATTCTAATCTAGCTATAGCTTGAGTGTTGGAGTTGAGCATTTGTCCAGTGGATTGCATGAAGGAATTCAGAGTGCTAGACGTTTGAGTCAACATATTCGTGGTTTGAGTGGAGGCCTTAATTATGGTTTCTAAACCTCTTTCCAAGACATTGAGACGTTTATCCTGATCTGGATTGTGAGGAGTCTGAATTACAGCTTGATGAAGAGGAGACTGATTTTGATACGGCAGATTGGGTTGTTGAAATTGTGAATGAGAATTGAACGGAACTATGTTTCCCCTAGGAAAATGTTGGGTCGAAGCGGGAGTGAAGTTTTGAGTTCCGGGAGAATTTCCTAGATTCCATGCAAAGTTGGGATGATTTCTCCAACCTGGATTATAGGTTGGAGAAAATGGATCATTTCTAGGGTGCTGGAATGCAGCGTTCATCTGTTCTAATGAATTGTTGTTTTCTAGGAGAGGGCATTCCTCTGAAACGTGGGTAGGAGACTGACAATTATAACATCCTGAGGCAGAAACATGATTGATTTGAGCTGGAGCTCGTTCCTTAATTTCTAAAACTTCTAACCTTCGAAGAATCGTCGCCATCTTCGCTTCAGAAGCAATGTTTGACTCTAAGGAAAGACCACAAGACTTAGATTGGGGAACTGATGAAACCCTATCATCACACTGTTCCCATTGCATTGTTTTTTCAGAAAGACTCTCCAAAAACTCCCAAGCTTCATCAGCATTTTTCCTCATAAAATCCCCGTGGCACATTGATTCTAAGTTTTTGCAGAATAATCTAATCCCTCATAAATTATTTGGCACAATCGCTATTTCTCTAAACCGTGATGAGGACATTGGATGAGAAGATCTTTAAATCGGTCAAAATACTTCCAAAAAGGTTCTCCCGGGATAATTTTAAAGTTTTGAATGCTGTTTCTAAGCTTTACCGTTTTATGAATAGGAAAAATTTCTTAAGAAAAACGGTGACAAATTCATCCCAAGTTGAGATGGAATTTGTTGGTAAGCTGTACAGCCATTTTTTAGCTTTATCCTTAAGAGCAAATGGAATAAATCTAAGCTTAACCGCATCTTTATTTAATTCTCTCATTTTAATCATAATACACGCTTCCTTAAATTCCGAAATAAAAATATATGCGTCTTCTGTTTCATTACCAAGGAATTTGGGAAGCATGTTTATGTATTGCGGTCTAAGCTCAAAATTTATTCCATTTGTTTCGGGGAGCCTAATGCACGAGGGGATTGCATTCCTAATGGGATAGCACATATCCTGAAGAACTGGTTGATTTGCCATTTCTTGGATTGGTTCAACACGGATTAAACGATGAGAATTATCCCGAACCCAAATTTGCATACACCAAAACAATTTTTTTTAATTAGTTTTTTTTTAGGAAAGAAAGAAAGAATTTTTTTTATGAGAAGATAAAGGAAAGAAAAATCCTAACTAAAACAAATCAAAGCAATCACTTTTCAATCAACTCTAATTCTAGGGTTTAGCCTAACTCCACTAGACCAGCTCCTAACCAAAAACTCCTACAGTGAAAAGATCAAAGTTTTACCCAGGTAGTTAGCCTGGTAAGGATAGTACTAGAGGTTGATCAAAGATCAATTAAGTACCTCTTTCCTTACGGAGCGCTTTACGCAACCCCTAAACCTTGCCTTAGACACCAACTAATCTGAGAAAACTTAAACCGGTTCACTTAAGGATTTCTTATTCCTTATTGAGCTCGAATCCTTAGGGGCCAACGTCTAATGAGTTTTATTTGGCTTGGGTGGTGTAGTGAGGAATTAGTGATTTTTGGGCTAAGGAAAGGGTGATGAAATCCCTCACCTTATCTTGATTATGGGGTTTTGCCCTTAAAACTATTTTTAAGTGTGTGCCAAATCAAGATGCTCAAATCACTTGGTGAATTCCTACTGTCAATATGAAATGCAACCCTATGAATTAAAAGCAACTAAAAAGGATGGAAAAGAAAAATCTTTTTTTTTAAATTAGGGTTAACAATCAAACAAATGAGAAGGGGGGATTTGTTTGAATTTATTATCTTGTTAGTAAATGCCAAAGTAGATGGTGAATTTTATTATGTTCAACGGAAAATAATTTTTTTTAATCCTAATTGTCTCTAATTGTGAAAAATTAGCTAAAGGGTGGAATTTAAAAACTAGAAAGAGGACTTACCTGAAAGCAAATCTTCAAATCCTAGCTCTCCAATCCGCGATCTTCAAGCTCCAAGCGTTTCCTTCACAAAAAACACACAAGTTAAAGAACCAAAATAATTAAAACCTACTTAAGCACCTTCCCCGGCAACGGCGCCAAAAACTTGATGCGGCATAAACATGTACCAAAAAGGTTGTAAGTGCACAACCGTGTCAAGTTATAGTATTTAAGATATCGATCCCACGAGGAATGTGTTTTGTAGGAGAAAATATAAAATCGGTTCTTATGTTGTGTGCGTGACAAATAAGATTGATGAGTAAATGTGATTGTGGAGAGATAATGAGAGTGAAAGTGATAGTGTGTGAAGCGGCACAAAATTTAAGTGAGAGTGGATGTGATAAAGAATGAGTGTGATCAATAAGGCAAGAAGGAAAAAAAATGAATAAAATCAAGAAACAAATGAAAAATCAAGAATGAAGAACAAAGTTCAAAAATAAAAGAAAATACAAGAAAGTAAAGATGGTGGATTCAATTATAGATATGGGTAATTTAAAATTGAACCCACTTCTTAGAAAAGGGTGATTCCCTAGAGGGTTCTAGCCTAAAGGCGAATCAAACAAAATAAAAATAAACAAAAAGAAAAACTAAACCCAAGAGGGTTCTAGCCTCAAGGTGAATAGTGAAAGAAAGTAAAATCTAACTACAAAATAAATTATAAAATCTAAACTACAAAATAAAATTACAAGAATTAAATGCAATAAAATAAATCTACTCTATAAGCATTAAATAAATCTAAGGCAAGAGGGTTCTAGCCTCTTGGCTATTTAACAAGAAAATAAAATCTAACTACAAACATAGAAATAAATCTAAACTAATAAGCAATAAAAGAGAAAAAGAAAAGAAATGCAAACCTTCAAATAATTCTCCATCTTCATCTTCATCTTCATCATCTAACAAAGAGAAGAAGAGAAAAATTTAAAGTGGTGAAAAAATTATTATTATTAATTGCAACAAAAAGTTACAATTTTGGAAGGCCTTCTCAATTAAGAGTAGCCCTCCTCTCCAAAAGGAGTTACAAAAATTTTCACACCCTCAACCCCTCACTTTCTACCCCTATTTATAGTAAACAACAATGAATGAGAGCCCTTGGATGAAGAGTTAAGCCCTAAGGAATCATTTTTAGCCTTTGAGCTTTTGGGCTTGAATTCTTAGGCCTTTTGCTTGTTTTCTTCATTAATTCAATGGGCTTGTGCTGAAAGAAGAGATCTTGAGCTTTATTAACCTTTAAATTCTTCCCATAATTACTTTTCCAGCACAGAAATTCAGATTGTGCTTCTTTGTACGAATATTTGTCCATAATATGTTCCGATTTCAGAGATGTCATAAATACAAAAGTTATAGATCTCGTTCTTAGCTTTCCAGAGAATGTTTATTCAGCCAATTCTGAGTTGATACGAGAGAGATATGGCCAAAATACCAAACATTATCGAGATATCCAGATTGCATGCTTTGTTTCTTTTTTCACAAAACTTCTTCATTTGTTCCTTGATGGTATATTTATTTTTCTTGGGCTTTTGGGCTTGGAATTTTGGACATTTTCTTGACATTTTGGGCTTTAATGCTTCATTAAATATTAAAAGATATTATTTGGTTTCATGGGCTTCATTCTTTTGCTTTTGGCTTTGGGCTTTGGTGTTAAATCAAGGGGCCTTTGTTGAGAGATGAGAGTTTGAGATTTATTCTTCATTAACCTGCAATTAAAGATAAAAATAATTATTAGTGGTATATTTATTCATATCAAATAGATAATGATGGTATAAAATTATAATAAAATATGATTATCACTCGATAATTACTCGTGCAATTTAGAAAAGCTGAGATTAGACAACATCGTGTGTAATCGCCTTAAAATAATTTTGATATGAAAACATTGGGTCCTAACTAGGGGAAATAAATAATAACTTGTCCTTCTAAGAAGTGAGATTTATTTTGGCCATTTTGATGAGTTCACCGGAAGCTCGTTGGATTTCTAAGTTATTATTTTATTGTCCACCTTCATTTGACCAAATTATTATTCAATCTCAAATAATGTAAAATTAATTTGAGAATATTAGGATTTATTATATGTTTTGTGCATGCTTGTATGACACATATATGATGAGTAGTATGATATCTTTGTATTCTATATGCATGTAATTTGGTGAAACAGAGACATCTTGAGTTTAAGTCATAAGTTCAAAAATTTCTTTTGAGAAATACATTTAATAAGGATGCTCTAGCATAGATTGAGAATTTGTTTTTGATTTAGTATTTGCTCAGACATGCTTATTTCCTTCCATATTCCTATTTAGTTTTTGTTATCATCTCATTTTGGATCATTGGTGAATGTATCCTATCGAGCGTTTCTTTCATTTGAACTTACTTGTATAGTGATTCATATTTTTACTATTCCGTCCTTTAGATCCTATCCTTCAGTGATGCTTGTTAATCCACTCTAACAGATTTTTTATTGGTTTGTTCTTTTTTATCTTTTTCTAGAGGTTGGTGTATTCCGAAGTAGAGAGTTGGTTGAGTCAAGAACAATGGTTTCACAAGTACACATTGAAGTTAATTTTTAGTTTTGATATCTACTCCTTATACAAATGGGAGAACCCAATATTCACTATTCATGCTATAGCAACATTTACTGTAGCATTATTACTATACCAGTCAAGAAACTGGATACTGCATCGTTTTTGAAAAAATACCACTGTAGCACATGAGAATACTATGGTATTTTTAAAAACTATAGCAGAGGCGAAACTGTAGCAAGGGAAAAATTTAAAAATATTACAGTAGAGTTTAAAATCGTATTAATGTAGCAGAGAAAAAATAATATGTCGTGCTTTGCACGATGTTCACGACTAGTAGATTTCTATTTTTAAATCATTTTATTGCATATTCTTCGATAAATGAATTTTTATATAATATTTCTTAAAAATTGATTTTGTAAGAAAAATATATGTTTTCATCAAAAGTTGATTTCATTGTGGAATTCATTATATCTTCAATCGATTACAACAAATTCAAAAGAAATAGTCTTTTTATAAGACTTCTTTTACACAACAAAAGGAAAATTATAACTTTTTCAGAAAATAACACAGAAATTGTTTATCGATTTCTGCTTTTGTGGGGACTTTGCCTATGCCTGAGTGCGTTGGCTCGTGGACCACCGATTCACAGATTCTGACTGAATTGTGAAAGCTTTGGATATTCTTCCTTCGTTTAGAAGCAAGAATGAAATCAGTGAATATCTTATCAAAGTAAGATGAACACTCTTCTCAAGGTTAAGTCGACACTTAAATCTTAAGGAATTATCAAAAGGCTCAAGTATTCTGCTCTATCTGCTCTCTATGCTCGGATCTCTGTTAGTAATGGCTCTAGGGGGTATTTATAGCCCTCAGGAGAAGTTCAACTGAAAATACAACGTTGTGAAGAAATCGTGCCTACGAGACAGTGTTATCTGTCTCGGCGGCCGAGATAGTGTTGGTTGTCTCGGCTTTCGAGACAGCCATGACTGTCTCGGAAATCATCAACTATTTGTCAGTTTCTTCTGTAACTGCCTTCCCACGTTCTAAACTCCGTTATTTTGATAGTTATCTGTGTGATTCTCGCCCACGATGTTTCCCACGTTCTTTGACAGTTAATGGACACGTGTCATGCAGTTATTTCAGCAACTTTTGATCATTTCAGAGCTCTACACTATCTCGCGTGCGAGACAGTCAACACTGTCTCGCATTGCGAGATAGTAGACACTGTCTCGCACAGCGAGACTGTCTACACTGTCTCGCACAGCGAGACTGTCTACACTGTCTCGCACTGCGAGACTGTCTACACTATCTCGCGTGTGAGACAGTCTACACTGTCTTGATTATTTCGAGACAGCGTAAAGTCATTTTCTATAATCTTTGGATGATCTTCTCATTGTTTTGAGCTATGTTTGGATATCTATCAGTATTTTTTGATGCCTACAGATACCCCCTCCAAAGTATTCCAGACTCGTTCCTTTATAAAGGAGTCTGGGACACTTTGGATAAGACAGGTCTAACTTACAATCCTTTTAATATTTGGTTGAATAAATCATGTAGAAGGACCCGTAAATGGCTTCAACTCTTGACCTCTTTATCTCTCAATCTATTCAGTGCTTTGTAGAATAGCTAATATTCTTCTTGTAGTTTATCGCTTGACCGTTGTCGAGATCTTGAACCAAAGTTGAAATTTGTACTTGTGAATTCAACTTTTGTCTCCAAATTGATACTGGATTGTTTATTACTGTATCAGTCTTCATAAGAACACAGTTTATACTCATGTATTTTTTTGGAGTTTTCGGGAAATAGTTTAACCTCGTATACCCGTTGGGAGGTAATCAGGTTATTCTTAAGAATATTCTGAGTGATATTCTCCAGAAACTTCCTGTTGAGGGTAGGGAAACAGTTTAGACTCGTGTACCTATTAAAGTATCAGTCTTCAAAACACTACGACATTGCATATCATACCCAAAACAGTCGTCACTGTCTCGCTTAATCGAGACAGTGTAGACTGTCTCGTGATGTGAGACAGTTTATACTGTCTCGCGGTGCGAGATAGCATATGCTGTCTCGCACGGCGAGACAGTGATTACTGTCTCGCTGTCCGAGACAGTGAAGACTGTCTCGGTCAGCGAATTCGGGGGTATAAAACCCCGACTTAGGGTTTTTTAGAGGCTTTTCACGTCGAATTTAAAGCGATTTTTTGGGCGATTTCTGGCGATCTTTGGCAAGTTTTCCGCCTCTTCCTCTCCTCTTTGTTTCTGATTTGGGTAGAACTCTCGTTTGGAAGGGGATCTCAGTCGAAGCTCGAAGGATTATTCTAGGTTTGCTCTCCCTTTAACTGTTGAAATCTCAGTTTTCTTTGATTCTTCCCCATGCATGCGCATTTTGTGATATCTTTGTCGGTTTTAAACCCAAAACCCTAACTTTCTCGTTGGATTTCGATAGGTATCATATTTCCATCATGTCGCCGAGAAGATCTCGAGTTTCCCGAGGTCGTTCGGCTTCCCAGGCTACCAAGGAGGCTGATCCCGCTACCACTTCTTATGGAGGTACATTTCATTCACCCTCTTACAAATTTAAATATCGTATCTTGTAAAATTTATATGTACTTATCCCTCTTTGTATGTAAATCCTCGTTTGTCATCCTTTGAGATGCATTCAGGAAGAGCCGGTATCCTCCGTTGAGGGGATCGACGCTGGAAAGTGTTTGTTTTGCTTGGACAAAACACACTTCAGAGTATACATGGGCGATTTCATATTATCCCACGTATTTTGAAAGGTTCTGATATGTCGTTATAATGCTCGTGCATAATAACGTATATCTCTTTTGTACGTGTGGTAAATGAAATTCGTCACACCTGTTACGAGATGGCGATTCTATCTTATAGAATAAGATACACCGCCTTCTCTAAAATTTTAGGACTATTCTTACACACTTTATGTGTACTTTTTCTTTGTCAGTCCATTTTTCTTTTGTAATCTTCACCGCTAGTGAAGTCACGGGTCAACGTAGTGCCACCTACTCCTGCTGTGAAGGAATCCCATTAGTTGAATCATCTCCCCAGTTCAACTTGGACTATATAGCGAAGGAGCAATGGAGTTGATACGACGAGGTAGTTGTCGTGTTCTGTGACGGTTAATCACGGACGCGGCTTTAATTTCAGAGCAAGACTCGAATCAGTGTATAAGGAAACCGGATTTCCATTTTGGTGACTCTATAAGAGACCCGGAAGTCGTTTCTTGTAGACGTGTGCAGTGGTTGCATGTGAGTGGGTCGACATTCTTGTATCTGCCCTGGATTCCTCGGGAGAAATCACTTTTGAAGTTCAAAAGCTTGGTAGTTAATCGGGAGATGTTTTGGAGATTGACCGAAAACCACGAGCGTGTTCACTATGGTTTCATTGGCAAAGAGGCTACCCCAGGTTCTAGCGACAGAGCTTCTGTGCGAGGACTACACCCTAGAGTCTTAGGCCAAGATAATCTGCCCTAGAATGAAAAGGCGGCATAGGCAAACACCGTGAAGAACAGGTTAGCTGTGTTGGGAAAAGAATTCCCCATCAAGAAGTTTAGATGTTATGGATGGGTCCATTATTTTGGAGATAAGTGGTGGACAAGAATGACCCGATATGTAGTGAATCGCTGGGGGCGAGAATTAGCAGAGTTAGGGTTGTTAGTTCCGATTCGCGCCAGCATGTACGGTCTGCAGATCAGCGTGGATCACTTCTTCGCTTTGTTCGAGATCTACAATCCTGACACCAACACTTTCTTCACCAAGAACGGAGAGCTTGGACTACCATTACATGAGATGATGAAGGTATCGGGGTTGCCTATAGGTGATGTTCCGTATCAAGAATTCTTCCTGACAGTTAGTCAGTTGAATAAGATGAAAGATCAGTCAGTTGTGACTTACGACACCTTATGGGAGCTGACGTGCCATTATCATATCGCTATGGCTGAGATGGAGACTAGAGGTAAGAAGAGATCTCCCAGATCAGCTTGACACAATTCGCGGATTATTTGTTCAAGAACCTTGAGAGTCGTTCGGAAGACGTGTGTGTTCGCGGGAAAAGTTGCTTTCTTCATTGAATTCATTGTTCTCTCAAGTAATTGTTTTTCGATTACAAAAGATCCGGTTACAACGAAATCAAAGAAAAAATAAAAAGATTACAACTTTCCTTTTTGAACGAATCGCAAGATCCTGTTTTGCGGTCTCTTGCTTTTGTGGGTTCTTTGCGTGCGCCGGGGTTAATCCGTGGACCACCACGCGATCTAGATCCGGTCGGATCTACATAGTATAACGGGTATTATTTCACCAAGGAAATAATAGCCGGGAGGATTAGTTCACCAAGGAAATAATCGCCCGAAGTAATCGAAATCGACCAAGCGAAATCGAGACTCTTCTCGGGATCAAAGACCAAGCTTTGATCCGGAGGATAACTGTGTAGATCTGAGATCCGATCCCTCTCGAACTCCTGCCTTATTTGGCGTGGACGATCGCCGAGCACCGGATCTGAAAGAGCAAGTCTTCAAAGCTTCGAAACTCTGAGGTTGAGATCTCAATTCAGCAGAGCTTCGCCTCCAAAAATTCCCCACCTCTCAAAAATGAGCCCTCAAATCCTATTTATAGGCACTCAGGACTGTGCCTTGGCCCAGGTGGCCGAGGCACCTAGCCACCAGAAGGTGGCCGAGGCACCGAGCCACCAGAAGGTGGCCAAGGCACCGAGCCACCTCCTGGTGGCTCGGCCACCGAGCCACCAGGAGGTGGTTCGGCCATCGAGCCACCTCCTGGTGGCTGTGGTGGCTCGGCCACCGAGCCACCTAGAGGTGGCTCGGTTGCCGAGCCACCTCGGTGACTTAGCTTTTGCCGAGCCTTCCAGGTGTTTGGTGTTTTGCCTCTTCGCTCATTTTTTGATTTTGCAGTTAATCCGAACCTCATTGTTGATCTGGACTCTGATTTGTTGATCTGAATCCTGATTTGGCAGTCCGGATCCTGATTTGGCAGTAAATCCGCTTTAGTGTTCGAGTTTGAGTTCGGATCTAATCTTGATTTGATCTTGATTTGTTCGAGTCCGTTCCCGATCTTGATTGATGTGGTGGACTCTATGGTTGGATGATTCGTTGATTCATCGACCCGTTAGCTTGATTAGGCACACGATTGGAAGTATTCCGTTATTTGCGTGCGATTCGTTAACCTCGTTGCCTCGTTAATCCGCTTTGTTGCGTCTCACTTGGCTTCGATGTTGTGGTTTAATGATCGTTATTGGATTCATCGCCCGATGGTTCGTTGGTTTGTCGAATCACTATGTCGAGCTGTGTTTAGGGACCTATAAGCAGTTTTATATGCCTACAGATACCCCCTCTAAAGTATTTCAGCCTCATTCTTTTATAGAAGAGTCTGGAATACTTTGGATATGATTGTCCCAACCTTCAATCGGTTATGACGTGATGTTTGGAATAGCTTCTATTCTTGATTCCTTCCATCCTCTAGGCTATTCGGTGCTTTGTCGAATGTCTGCAAGGGTTTCGGTGCTCCATTTATTATCTGACCGTTGTCGGAATTTCAAACTTAAAGCTAATTCCTGATTTCCTGATCTTTAGCTCATGTTTGTTGTTTCAACATAGAACTGACCATCGATTGTTGGCGTTGAGTCTTCATTTGCAACACATTGTCCGGCGTTTGAGCTTCCTTGTGACACGTTGTCCGGCATTTGAGCTTCTTTGTGACGCGTTGTCCGGCGTTTGAGCTTCATTGTGACGCGTTGTCCAGCATTTGACACAGTTTATACTCGTACGTCTGCTGGAGTATACACAGTTTTAAGCTCTTAAGGAATTGGAGCGTGGCGGATACTCGAGTCACGAGACCAATCTACGGAATTGATGCATCAATGACTCGTATTTATAGAATTTTTGGCAAATTCTCAGCCATCAACGGATTTGATGAGCCTTTACCGACTACCGTTTGAGTCGGGCTAGCATGCGGATTGTTTAAGTCCGTTCCGCATGTGACGTTAAGCTAAAAGAGTTAACCCTTTTAGTGCTACGATATTGAATACGTAGACTTCGTCTTTCTCTTGTGAAAAGACTAAACAGCGACGTGTATGAGACGTTGACTTAGGATTTTTGGCAAATCCTCAGCCGTCAATGGATTTGACGTGCTCTTACCGATTACCGTTTGAATCGGGCTTACATGCAGATTGTTTTAGTCCGTTCCGCATGTGACGTTGTGCTAAAGGAATGAAGTCCCTTAGACTTTGTGCTATGATGTCGAATACATAGGCTTTACCATTTGTTACGGGAATAGGCTACCCGACAACACGTGTTAGACGTTGACTTTAGGATTTTTGGCTAACCCTCAGCCTTTAACGGATTTGATTAGCCTTTACCGACTACCATGTGAGTCGGGCTAGCATGCGGATTGTCTAAATCCGCTCCGCATGTAACGTTGTGCTAAGAGAGTGAGTTCTCTGAGACTTTGTGCTACGACTTCGAATACGTAGACTTTGCCATTGTTATGGGAATAGGCTACCCAGCAACGTGTATTAGACGTTGACTTATCCCTACTTAGGTTTCAGGATAAAATACCCCAGAATCGAACTCTGGTGTCTTCTTCTACGGAGAAAGACTAAACCGGCGACGCGTGTTAGGCGTCGACATATCCTTTCTTAGGATTCAGGATGAAATTCCCCATGCGTATAAGGCATGGATTTCGGTGTTATTAATAACAACCTGCCACAATGTTGAATATGTAGGCGAATGTTCTTTTTAACGGTTAAGAACTAACTGCAGCGCGGGTTAGACGCAGACTTATCCCTGCTTAGGTTTCAGGATAAAATACCCTAGAATCGAACTCTGGTGTCTTTTTCTACGGAGAAAGACTAAACCGGCAGCGCGTGTTAGGCGCAGACTTATCCCTGCTTAGGATTCGGGATAAACTTCCTAGGATGAATCCTAAATTTGATAAATTCTTGGAAAAAGGGTTAGTGTGGGAAAGGAAAAATTTTATATTCTATTTCCCGAACAAGGAAGGAAGAATTTTATATTCTATTCCTTGATTTTGGAAAGGAAGAATTTTATATTCTATTTCCAGTGCAAGAAAGAAACTAGAAGTGGGATCTCCACTCCGAGAATCCGGAAGATCTAGATAAGCTTACCTTTTATAGGATTGGTTATCTAGATGAGTTTTTCGTTTATCGAAATGAAATTTCAACTTTGGTTATAACCATGAAGAGGTTTAACCAAAGAGAAAAGAAGGGAGTTCTTTCATTTATCGAAAGGAGGCTCTGAATTGAAAGTGGACCTCTTGTTCGTGAAGAGAATCAAGAGGGGAATTTGTTGGTGGCTTGGACCAGAAAGACACTTTTAGTGGACTCACTATCAATTGAAATTGATCAGTGAGGGATTTTGTTGGTGGAAATGATTTTGGGTTATCCTCTAGAATATTAAGCGTAATATTCTTCAAGGAACTTCCCGGTAAATGGGTTATCCTAAATGTATTAGGGATAGTACTTTTTTAAGAACTTCCCATTTATTGGCATTAATTGCCTGACGCCCTCTAGAGAAATTAGGCGATAAGCGCCATTTGAGTAGACTGTGTCTATCACAAACGGCCCTTCCCATTTGGGTTCAAATTTACCTTTCTTCTTGGAATTAAGGATTATCGGTCGACGAGCAGTGAGGACCAGATCTCCTTCCTTGAAGCTTCTTTGTCGGACTCTTTTGTTAAAAGCCCTAGATATTCTGGCTTGATAAAACTCAATGTGTTGTTGAGCTTCCAAGCGCCTTTCATCTAACATTTCGAGTTCTTCGAGACGTTTTCGATGTTGCTCTTCCGTTGTCATCTCAGTTGCGAGAGCGATCCGAAGGGATGAGATTTGGATTTCCAATGGTAACACAGCTTCACATCCGTATACCAACGAATACGGGGTGGCTCCTGTAGGTGTGCGTATGGTGGTACGATAAGCCCAGAGTGCTTCACCGAGTTTATCATCCCAGTCTCGTTTATTGGTCTTCACGAGCTTTGATAGGATCTTAATGATCGTCTTGTTAAAAGCCTCAGCTAATCCATTCGCAGCGGGATAATAAGCTGTTGACGAAACATCTTGAATTTTGAACTTGTCACAGAACCTGACGAAAGCGTTGCTTATGAACTGCGGACCGTTGTCATGAACGATCCGTCTTGGCACGCCGTGTCGGTATATGACATGATGCTTAATGAAATTGATGACGTTGTTCGTCTTCACTTCTTTAAGCGGAATCGCTTCAGCCCACTTTGAAAAGTAATCCGTGATTACGAGAATGAACCGATCACCTTTGACTGAAGGGGGAAAAAATAGGGCCTACAATGTCCATACCCCATGTCTCGAATGGCCAAGACGTGGTTGACGTGTATAAACGCTCTGGTGGCTGGTGCATATAATTTGCATGTACTTGACAGGCATGACATTCTCGGGCGTACTCGATTGCATCATGAACCATTGTTGGCTAGAAATATCCCATTCTCCTGATGCGATCATACAGTTTGGGACCGGGCTGATGCGCACCACATTCTCCTTCGTGTGCTTCCTTAAGAACTTCTCCTGCTTCTTTGTTCGAAAGGCATCGGAGTAACAAACCATCGTACCCTCGACGGTATAATGTATGGGTCTCGGTATTATAGAAGAATCTTGGTGCTCTTCGGCGGATTGATTCCCTTTCTTTTACGTCCTCTGGCAAAATACCATACTGGACGTAGTCAATGATAGGAAAACGCTAATCTCAGGACTCTGACCCAATTTGAGTTGAGTTCACCTCCTTGGCGCTTATGTTTCTATCGTCTTCCTCTTCGATATCCATATTATATATGGGTACGCAGAGTTGATGTGATCTTACTGTGACCTGTAGTTTAGTTTCGGGAGGCTGCCCAAGTGATACCGCTAGTGCTGCCAGTGCGTCCGCATAAGCGTTCTGGAGACGAGGGATGTACTCAATAAAGAATTCTTCAAAAGAATCTGCCATTTTGATGGCCTCCTGGTGGTACGGGATCAGGTCTTGGTTCCTGACTTCATACTCTCCACGGACTTGGTTGACTATCAATTGAGAATCCCCAAAAGCTTCAAGATATTCGACCCCCAGCTCCTTGGCGAAACCGAGTCCAATGAGAAGCGCGTTGTACTCGGCCACATTATTAGAACATGGATCAGTCAATGAATAAGCCCGAGGCATCACATGCTTTCCCGGGGAAACTAAGACAACTCCAACTCCGGAGGAGACTCTCGAACATCCAGGGTTTATTGCCATATTAGCTGCTCTCGAAGCACCATCGAAGTATAATTGCCATACTTGTTGATGCGACGTGGTGTTAACCTCGTGGGTTTCATCCGGCAAGTCATCATACACTTCTGCCGTGTCCGCTGTCGGGTTTGCCGCCAAAAGATCACAAATCGCTTGTCCTTTGACCGACTTCTGCTGTTTGAAGTGCAAATCATACTGGGACAAGAGAAGGGCCCACTTCGCTAATCGCCAATTCATCGAACCCGGTTGCGTCATGAATACCCGTACTGGATTAACGTTAGAGATAACGTAAATCGTCTGTCCAACCAAATAATGCCGCATCTTTTGTACTACGAATACTAATGCGAGGCATTCTTTCTCAATCATCGGATATCGAGACTCGGTGCCTACCAAAGTCCGACTTAGGTAATAGACTGCTTGTTCGTGACCATTATTATCGTCTTGTGCTAGTAAAGTACTTATCGAGTGGTTCATCGCCTTGATGTAAATCAAGAACGGTTTACCTGATTTTGGTGCGACGAGAACAGGAGGATTCGTCAGATATGTCTTGATATCTTCAAGTGCTTTTTGGCAAGCGTCGTCCCAAATAAATGACACACCTTTCTTGTTTAGCTTAGAGAATGGTTGGCACTTCCCAGAAAGATTTGAGATGAACCGCCGGATGTAAGCTAAACGCCCTTGCAATCCTCTGAGTTCTCTTAGATTTCTCGGGGGTTGTAATTCATGTATCGCCTTCACCTTGTCAGGATCGATATGTATACCTTTAGTGGTGACGACGAATCCAAGGAATTTTTCACTGGACATTCCAAGGAAGGATTTAGTGGGGTTCATCTTCAACTGATGACTTCGCATGAGATCGAACATCGTCTTCAAGTCCTTGATGTGATCTTCTTTGTTGCGGCTTTTCACAACCAAATCATCAACGTAGCACTCAACCGTTTTCCTGAGATGTTCTTGAAAAATCTTATTCATTGCTCGCTGGTACGTGGCGCTTGCATTCTTTAGACCGAACGACATCACCGTGTAGCAAAAGACACCGAGGGGCGTTCTGAACGCTGCATGCTTCTCGTCATCTGGGTGCATCTTGATTTGGTTATATCCCAAAAAGCCGTCCATAAAAGACATTCTCTCAAATCTGCATGTATTGTCGATGATGACATCCGTGATTGGGAGAGGAAAGTCGTCTTTTGGACATGCCGCATTCAGGTTTCTAAAATCGATGCAAATCCTGATTTTACCATTCTTCTTCATGACTGGAACAATATTAGCTAGCCAGTCTGGATGTTGCTCCTCTCGAATGAATCCTGAGTCGATCAACTTCTTAACCTCTGCCTCAATAGCTTCCATAATCTGCGGACAAAACCGTCTTTGCTGTTGTTTGACAGGTTTGGCATCCGACTTGATATCGAGGCGGTGCATTGCCACATTGGGATCGAGCCCTGACATGTCTTCATAGTTCCAGGCGAAGACGTCAATATATTCCCCGATGAGAGCAATTAATTCCTCCTTCTCATTTGGGGGAAGACTATCGCTGATGAATATAGGCTTTGGGTTGACCTCACCGCCCATGTTAATTTGGACTACCTTATCTTTAGTGGGGGGTTCCCTCTGTTCAAATCTATCACCATACTGTATGTTAAGGTGATGAACCCATGGGTCTTCCCATGTTGGCATTTGATCGTCGTCCTCCATTGTGGATGGATCAGCTGTAGCATGTTCGTCATTAGGGATTTGAATACTTCCCCCAGACTTGTATCGGAGTCCCAAGTTGAAGAATCAGAAGAATATCCGTCTTTACCTTTGTTAGCAATTTGATCGATGACTTGCTAGCAACATTCGTCATCAGATGAGGAGGCATAGCCTAAACCTCGTCTGAATTTATAATAATCATCCGATTTCCCTTTCGGTATATATGCTGCTTTGGCTGGAATACGGGGACCTCGATCGAAGTACAAACCTTCTCCGAGTGTGAAATTATATCACTGTTTTTCCATGAGCTTACGCGCTTCCGGACTATACTTAGATAAATGCAGACCAGATTTGTCATCATTCTCATCCTCTCTTAAGAAATGATCTGGTAATGGAATATTCTCTTCTTTACCGTAAATCACTTCTTTTTCGTCTCCTATTTTGGCAGGGATAACTAGGGTTGTCCCGAAAGAATGCTGGAGGCTTTTCTTTGCTATATAGGACGATCGAAGCGGCATATACAAATCAGGATTATCATACAATCCCTTTATCACATCATCAAGAGACAGTGAGTACTCTAAATCATCATTTATTTTATTATTAGCAAGTTGCCAGTTACAACTACCATCTGACGATTGTTCATCGTCAAGATTGATTACAAAGGGTACAATGTCATTTAAAACAAAACCTCCATTGTAATCAAATCCGGCTTTGGTATCAGCTTCTTCTTCGCTGTCCGTACCCTGGGCCGATGGTTCGGTATCGGATTCGTTACCATAAAGGAGAGAATCAGTGAAATAATTCTCAAATCCTTTGAATGGTTGCTTATCCGCGACCACCGTCCTGACCTTACCATCAGTGTTAACATATTTTAAACACTGATGGAGAGTGGAGGGAATTATAACGTTACTATGGATCCAAGGTCGACCCAGTAGTAAGTTATATGATGTCTCGGCATCAATCACGTAACATGTGACCTCCGTCTTCAAATCACCCATTTGACATTTTATTCGGATCTTACCCAAGGGTCTTGACCCGCTAGTGTTGAATCCATAGATAACAGTGCCTGTGGCCGCCAATTTGCTAGTTGGGATGCCGAGGCTATGCATCAAGCGGAGCGGCATAATACTCACAGCGGAACCCGGATCTACTTGGATTCGGTTGACTTCGCTGGAGCCAATGTACCCAACGAAATATAGGGGTCGATCATGGTTCGAATTCTTCGTCTGCATATCCTCTTTGGTGAAGGTAATGTAGGGGAGGAGGTTCTTAGCCGCTATATTGTAGTGTTGAATTAACGGTTCTGACCCTTCAGGTACCGGCTTGATCTGAGTAAGGAACACTTCCGAATTGGCCAAGGCTTCTTGCAGGGCTTCCCTGGTTTCCTTAGACAACCATAGCAATTCATATAGTGTTATCCGCACTAGAATGTTAGCTAGTTGAGCTATAATATCGAAGATGCGCGAAGTGTTCGAGCTCTCCGGTTTATCTCTTCCAATCGGACAATTGAAACGAGACTGCTTCGGATTCTGAACCTCCTGGGGCCTCTTTTTTTCTATTTATCAACCGGCTGTCGTCGAGCTTCTTCAACCGGTCTAGGATTTGTAACCACCCCCAGTTCCGTTAGAGTTTTAGCTGGTCCCCGTTTAGTCACCCCCTGCTCAGTTAACTGATCACTAGGCGATGGATAGTTGAAGTGGTATTCATTTCCGCTTCTAGTGGCAAAAACTTCTTGTTCTTCTTCGGAGAGCGGGAAGGTAGGTGCTTCGTCACCATCCTCTTCGAAGATCGCGGAAGTAGCATTGCAGGACTTACCTTTACCCTTTCTGGTCGAGGAAGTCGCCCACTATTCGTCTTCAATAAGATCAGGATGGACCCAGAGGATTTCACCATTTAGGGCTGTGTGTGGCACAAGTCCTTTTTGGCGCTGTCCGTATGGGTCATCATTTATGGTCTTCATTCCCACTTTGGTGATGCGTTTTGGTTCAAACCACGCTGTGGGTACTGATCCAAAGCTAATTAACACTGCATTTGCTCCTACATTCTTGGGTGGCTTCGGGGTTATGACACCCACATCAATCAACGCCTGGATCTTATCCTTGAGATGGTAGCATGACCTCGTAGGGTGGTGGACCGCTCTATGGTATGCGTAATACTTCGGATCCGTCACCTTGTTAGCCCCTTCTTGATCCACGATCACCGGCAGCTGGATTTTGTTATTCTCCAACAGGTACTTAAAGATAATAGGAACTTCATCATCTTTGAAGGAGTACACTTTAGGAAATCTCGGCTCTGAAGATTTCTGCTTCTGAGGCCGTTGTCGCCATTGTGACTGCGACTGTTGTAGTGCTTGTTGCTGCGGCTGTTGCTGAGATTGTAATTGGAAAGTTTGATTAGCATCAACTGCATTAACATGTGCCTTACCTTTCCCTCGTGGGTTGAAATTCTGTGTTGGAGCATTCGTCGCCTGTTGGCCTCTTTCCGCCTTCTTCCTTCTGAGGAATCGCTCGGTTTGCTCTCCTCGGACCTTCAAATCCTTCCATGTTTTGGACGGTGCTGTCCCCATTGCTTCCAACACGTCCAATGCGAGGTTGTTGTGGCAAGTCTGGAGAATGAACTCCTTAGTGATCGGGTCCCGACAGTTCATCGCCATGTTTCGGAACCTTTTGACGAAGGTGTCAACCAATTCCCCGTCTTTCTGTTTCTCGTTAAGCAACGATCCGATGGATATCTCGGTGTCGTTGTCGAAGAAGTTGGTGAGGAATTTGCTCTCCATATCGTCCCAGCTATTCACGCTTCCTGGCTTGAGGCGACGATACCAATCGAAGGCGGCTCCACGAAGAGTGCCAACGAAGGACCGTACCATCAGAGGCTCATTACCAGAGATAACCCCCAGGTGTGATTTGAAGTAAATCAAATGCTGAGTGGGTGAACCCTTCCCATCGAACGGCGTGAAGTTAATTAGATTGAACTTCGCCGGATACGGGATTGATTCCCACTCTCTTGGGTATGGACAAGGAATGCCCGTCTTCTTCGTCTCTTGAGCGGAAATCAACGTATTAATTTTGCTCTCGAGGTTCTTAATCTTCAAACTTTCACCTGTATTTTCATTAGCATTGTCATTACCACCCCCTGCATTGACGGGAGGATTATTGGCATTGTGAGCTTCATCCGCATGTGCGTCCTCATGTTCCTGATTAACCTGGTTACGACGACTTGGTTCGCCTTGCTGGTTTGTCTGTGCCTGGATTTGTTGGTCATGCATTTCTCTCATATTCTGCATGGCCATCTGCATTTCGAACCTGAAGCTCTCCTGTTGTTTGGCCATGGCTTCTTCGAGCATCTTGGCCACTTGTTCCGCGCTTATCATAAGTGACTCACGGGGTTGTCCTTCGCTGGACACTGTATTATCTGATGCGACCGCAGAGCAAGCATCCGATTCTTCAATTTCTGAAGGCAATCTTGTCCGAATCCTACCATAAGTTGCTCGTATGATGGCTCCAAACTGCAGACGGGTTACACACCGGGGTACTTCCGGAATCAACTCGGGATTATCCCGTGTCGATGTCCCTTTGCTGGTCATATTAGTGGTGACCCTCGGAAATTCTCCATCTTCGACTATCGTTCTTCTTCGTCGGAAACGCCTAGGCCTTGGTTTTGGCATTTCACTAGTGAGTCTTTCGAAAACCAAAATTCTTTCGGGGACTGTCTTGATGCAGTTGCACTCAGACAGTACTGCCCGAATGAGTTTGGAACAGGGGCAGTGGGCTTCTAGTCCTCGAAGACTCCTTTTCCTGGTTTTACTCGTACCCCCAACATGATAGTACAGCTCGTCGGCTTGAAGGTCGGAGCAACCTATCGTGTGTTGGCACGACTTCTCAGGTATAACATTATCATCATCAGACGACAATGTTTCCTTCTGAGGGCGAACTGCCTTCTTTGGGCTCTCAAGAGTCACGCGTCTCGAAACACGCCTTGGTGTGCGTGAGTTCTCGGCGGGCTCTTGGACTTCAATGCGCAACTGGTGCGCGTAGTTGCCATGAACTCCTTGTCATGTTGAGGGTGGCGACGACCCCCAGCATGATGAGTCGTTTGGGGCTTCTTTATCGGGCCCAAACATTCTTGAACTGGAGCTCTGGATCCCTCATCGGGAAGTAGACCGAGGCGCTCCAAAACTGACCTCCTTCGCCGGGATGGTTCGGGAGGTTGAACTTGCTTTGAAGGCTACAATGGTTGTTCCTTAGCCTGAGTTGCCGCTTCAGACTTCGGTCTCCATACTTGGCGGGTTGGTGGCGGCTTCTTGGCCACTTCCTTCTGCAGTCTTCTACGGGCCTCTTGGACTTGAGCCCGTGCTTGCGCTGACAGCGCGCGGTGCTTGCGAATGTGCTCATCCAGTGTCGAACGATTCCGTTTAACACGGATCCATTCCATCGTTGGCGGCTTGGAAGAGCTGCCGTTCATCGGTTGTTGAGGCTGTTTGCCTCTTCTGTTCTTCAGATCCGCCTTGTAGCGGATTCCGTCAACGGACTCCATTGCCTTCGCGAATTGTCGCGCTAGGCGTTGACGTTGTCTCTGGCGGGCTCTCTTTGAGAGAGTCACCACGCCCTCAGCGGCGGAAGGGTTGGCCAGAACAGATCTGACCTGGTTGGAGGTTGGGGGAACTTCACCCGATGCAACTTCGGCATCAATCGGGGTGAGATCTTCATTGGTCTTCTGTACTTCTTCGTACCAACGGACTTTTCTCCTGGAGGAGAACTTCCTGGACTTTCGGGGGGAGGTTGATCCGGACGAGGATGACAGATACTCCTCGAACTTTTGCTGGTCGAATTCATACTCGACCTCCTCCTCGACCGGGATTAAGATCCGCGGCTGCGACGCATCGATCTCGGCAGCGAGATCAGTGGCTCCCACTGTGGTCGCCAGATTGTTCGCAGGAAAAGTTGCTTTCTTCATTGAATTCATTGTTCTCTCAAGTAATTGTTTTTCGATTACAAAAGATCCGGTCTTTTTATAAGATCCGGTTACAACGAAATCAAAGAAAAAAATAAAAAGATTACAACTTTCCTTTTTGAACGAATCGCAAGATCCTGTTTTGCGGTCTCTTACTTTTGTGGGTTCTTTGCCTGCGCCGGGGTTAATCCGTGGACCACCGCGCGATCTAGATCCGGTCGGATCTACACAGTATAATGGGTATTATTTCACCAAAGAAATAATAACCGGGGGGATTAGTTCACCAAGGAAATAATCGCCCGAAGTAATCGAAATCGACCAAGCGAAATCGAGACTCTTCTCGGGATTAAAGACCAAGCTTTGATCCGGAGGATAACTGTGTAGATCTGAGATCTGATCCCTCTCGAACACCTGCCTTATTTGGCGTGGACGATCGCCGAGCACCGGATCTGAAAGAGCAAGTCTTCAAAGCTTCGAAACTCCGAGGTTGAGATCTCAATTCAGCAGAGCTTCGCCTCCAAAAATTCCCCACCTCTCAAAAATAAGCCCTCAAGTCCTATTTATAGGCACTCAGGACTGTGCTTTGGCCTAGGTGGCCGAGGCACCTAGCCACCAGAAGGTGGCTGAGGCACCGAGCCACCAGAAGGTGGCCGAGGCACCAAGCCACCTCCTGGTGGCTCGGCCATCGAGCCACCAGGAGGTGGCTCGGCCATCGAGCCACCTCCTGGTGGCTCGGTTTTGGCCGAGCCACCTCCTGGTTGCTCGGCCACCGAGCCACCTATTTTCGGAAAAAGTTGCTGTTTTTATTGCTCTTCGAATCTGTTACAACTTCAGTCGTTACAACAAGAATGAAATAAAAAGTCGATCTTTTTATAAGATCTCCTTGCGCAATAAAACAAAGATTACAACTTTATCGAAAATAAACACAAGATCCCGTTTTGGTGCGGTCTTTCTTGCGTGGGTCTTTAGCCTGTGACGGGGATATTGATTTCCGTGGACCACCGGTCAATCAGATCCGTTTTGGAAAAATCCGATAGAGTTTCGTCGATCCGCGTGAGATCTAGAAACTCAAAGCTCCTATCTCGGATAAATCGAGATATTTGCTCTTCTTAGTATCACCGCCAAGGGGCAACACTAAGGAAAAAGAGAAGGGGGGAATGAAGAAGAAATCTCCTTTGCTGTAGAGGGCTCGATCACTCGTCGTTGCAGCAGGGCTTCGCCTATCCTCTCCAAAATTCCAGATCTCCAAAAATGAGGCCCAAGGTTCCTATTTATAGGCAAGAGGAGGCCCTAGGGGGTGGCAACCAACCTTCTCCGTAAAAAATGCTTGAGACACCTCTAGGGTGTCTCGGCCAGGCCGAGACACCCTTGGGGTGTCTCGGCTTGGCCGAGACACCCCTGGGGTGTCTTGGTTTTGCCAAGACACCCCTCGGGTGTTTCGACCTCGCCGGGACACCGCCGAGTGTCTCAGTTCAGTCCGAGACTGTCCGCCGTGTATCTGCCGTTGACTTTTCATCCCAACTCGGATTTGAGTGATTTCGAATGCGTTGGAATTCTGACGAAGAGCTCTGTCGATCCCGATGGTTGGATTATCAGTAGGGTGAATGGGACTCAAAGGGCGTTGCTCCTTTTGCAGCTGTCGCGGGGTTCCCGACTAACCCGTGTTCTCGTTATTCTGAAATTCTGTCGGTTCACGTAGTCCGTTGATTCGCTTCAGGCGCTCACCGACATCAACCGAACTCCTGTGAACTGGGTAGTGATGTTCATCGTCATTCTTTAACACTGAGCTGTTCGTGGGGACCTATCGGTAATTTTTGATGCCTACAGATACCCCCTCCAAAGTGTTCCGGACTCGTTTCTTTTATAGAAGAGACTGGAATACTTTGGATATGATTGATTCAGCCTTTAATCAGCATAAAGGACCTGTGGTTAGCTTCAACTCTCGGCTCCTTCGATTTTCGGTTTATCTGATGCTTTGACGAATAACCGAAGTTCTTCCGGCGCTGCGTTTATCGACTGGCCGTCGTCGGAGTCTCGAGTCTACAACTGGTGAGTTGAGTTTGGCTCATGTCATTCGGTTGACTTTTGAACTTACTATCCCTGTCACATTGTGCTGACTTGGGGTTTCGGATCACTGTATGACTTTTTGTCGCACCGCACTGATTGGCGTTGACCTAGGGTTACGCGTTGATCGGCGTTGACCCTAGGGTTTTGAATTGTCGAGCGTTGACTTTTTGTCATGACGCATTGGACGGCGTCGACCTAGGGTCACGCATTGACCGGCGTTGACCCGAGAGTTTTGAATCGTCGAATGTTAACTTTGATTGCAACGCGCTGACTGGCATTGACCTAGGGTTACGCATTGACCAGCGTCTACCCGAGGGTTTCAAATCGCCATACGTTGACTTTGTCGCAACGCACTGATAGGCGTTGACCTAGGGTTACGTGCTGACCGGCGTTGACTCTAGGGTTTCGAATCGTCACCTGTTGACTTTTGTCGCAACGCGCTGACGGGCGTTGACCTAGGGTTACACGCTGACCGGCGTTGACCCGAGGGTTTTGGATCGTCAAACATTGACTTTGATCGCAACGCGTTGAATGGCGTTGACCTAGGGTTACGCGTTGATCGGCGTTGACCCGAGGGTTTTGGATCGTCAAACATTGACTTTGATCGTAACGCGTTGAATGGCGTTGACCTAGGGTTACGCGTTAACCGGCATTGACTCTAGGGTTTCGAATCGTCACCTGTTGACTTTTGTCGCAACGCGCTGACGGGCGTTGACCTAGGGTTACGCGCTGGCCGGCGTTGACCCGAGGGTTTTGGATCGTCAACCATTGACTTTGATCACAACGCGTTGAATGGCGTTGACCTAGGGTTACGCGTTGACCGGCGTTTACCCTAGGGTTTTGGATCATCAAACATTGACTTTGATCGCAACGCGCTGACCGGCGTTGACCTAGGGTTACGCGTTGGCCAGCGTTTACCCTAGGGTTTCGAATCGTCATAAGTTGACTTGTGTTGAATTCGTCAACATATTCGACAATCGGTGAAGAATCGGCGTGATTCGGGGTTCAGAAAAAAGTTCGGGGGGTCAAAACCCGATCAAAACACCCCCGGGGTGTCTCAACAAAACCGAGACACCCTTGGGGTGTCTTTGGCTCAACCGTGGTCCCCCCCCTCTTTGGCCTTTTCTTCATTTGGCCTTTTCTCCATTTTGTTTTGTTTTCCCCCTTTTTTCAAAATTCAAAAGAGATTCTTTCTCTCCTTCTTCTTCCTCCAAACCTCCTCCATTGTTTTCTTCCAAGAACCCATCAACCTCCCATAGAAGTTCGGATTTTGTGTGCTCCCCGTTGGCCGAAAGTTTTCTCCTCCAATTAGGGTTTCTTCCTCCCTCTTCAAGCTCGAATCTTGGCCCTTGGAATTGGGGGTTTTCAAGCCTCTTGATTTGGGTAAGTTTCCCTTCAACACCCTCTCATTTTTTGTAAAGATTGAATCTTTATGCTTGTGGTAGACAATAGGTTGGGTATACACCAAACTTTGGGGGTTTTTATGCAAACTTTGCAAGGGGGCAATATGGCCGAAATTTGAGGGGCTTATTTGCAAAATAGGACTGAAATTCGTGGGGGTTTTTATGCAAAAATGGAACTAAAATTTTGAGGCTTGGATTCATATCCAATTGATCAAAAAATGTGAGGGGTGCTATATGCAAGAGAATCAAAGAGTTGTTGAGGGGTTTATTTGCAAAACAGCCCATAAATATTTTTTAGAGGGGCCTATTTGCAAAAAGGCAGCGAATTCAAGGCTGAAATCCAAGGAATTTAGATTACCAACTCATGATCAAATTTTTGATAAAGGCATGTGGAAACCAAACCAAAAATTTGTGGAGGGGTTTTTATGCAAAATTGGCTAAATTCTACAAAAGGGCTTATTTGCAAAATTTAACCAAAATTGTGGGGTACCGGGGTGCTATATGATCGCATATGATGATCATGACCCAGATCACGCGTGTCCTTGACCTGAATTTAGCCTTGAACACGAGGCGTATTTTGGATATTTCACCAAAATTCACCGCGAAAAAATGGTAATCATTGTTTCGCGTGCACGAAATTTGTAGGTTTAACTAGACTTCAACTATAAAATCCTATTTATTCATAGGATTTAAGTTCAAGTGCTTAATTTCCCTCTCTTTTTTTTATTTCGTGTATTCATATTGTACCTGACGTACTGTTTTTTTTTTCATTGCAGACTTGCGATGTCTCTTCGTCGCCCTCGACCTTCCAGGAGTCGCTCCCATTCGCAGCACAGCGAGGAAGAGGTTCCCGCGGTATCTTCTTCAGCAGCCTCTTTCTTCGGGGGTGAGAATTTACATTTTCTGTATCCCCGATTGACCTCTCCGCGGGTCATGAAGGAAGAACCGATACCCTCCTCCGCGGGGGTTAAGGTTTCAGACTTGTTTTGCTTAGCCAATTCAAGTCTTCGAATACGTTGGGGCGATCTCGTGTCGTCTTGCACCTTAGAGGTCGGTGTGTGTTATCACGCTATCTATGTGATGATGCATACCGTTCTCCTGGTGTAGGACCATCGATATCGTCTCTCCAATAACCTCGTGAATGAGCTTATTTCATCTTCATAGGCTTGGTTTTCTGACTCGATCCTTGTTTTGTTGCAGTTGAGTTTCCCGGGGGTAGCCTTCCTCATCATGTCGCTACAGGTTGTAGTAGGGAAGTCTTTTCCTCGGCTTCCGCCAAGCAGATCATTGATCCACTCCCTCAGTTCGACAGAGATCGTTCTGACGAATCCTATCGCTTGATACGGGATGGAGGGCGTCATTGTTTACGCCAACTTATTACAGATGCTCCCTTTACCGCGGATTCTACCTCTACTCAGGCTTTAAAGAAGCCTGGCTTCCTGTTCGGAGATCATACCGAGGATCCCACTACATTGACTCTTACCGAGGAGCACTGGCTGACTCTCGACGAAGGAGCTCTTTTATACATTCCCTCCATCCCTCGTCAATGTTCTTTCACCCATTTGGAGAGACAGGCTGTGGGGCGACAGATGTCCTGGCACCTTACTGATGAGGCTGATCGAGTTCAGTGCGGATATACCTCTCATTACAAGACTCCCGGTTCTGGTGGGTATCATCATATTCGTGGTCTTCGACCAGGGACCATGAGCCTTGATACTGCACCCCCAGGCGAGGTATCGGTAGCTGCTCCTACCGTGAAGAATCGTCTGGCTCAGCTCGGAAGACGGTTACCTCCACCTGATTATAGATGCTATGGTTGGGCTTCCTCACTAGCCAAGGGGTGGTGGACACGCATGACTAGCTATGTCTTGGGGCGATGGGAGAAGGATTTGAAGAGTAGTGGATTGTATGTACCCATACGAGCCACCATGCACGGACTCCCAGTCAGCTGCCGCCACTTTTTGGCGTTGCTAGAGACATACATGCCTGATAGTAACACATTCTTGACCAGCGGCGGAGAGCTGGGGTTGGCCCTTCATGAGATGCATCAGGTTTCTGGCCTTCCGATGGGGGATTGCCCGTATCAGGAGTACTTTCCTTCAAACCAGCAGTTGGGGTGGTTGAAGAAAGATAATCCTGATATGTATGACACTCTCTGGGACCTCACTTGTCACTATCATACCTCCTTGCTCCAGACTTCTCCTCCAGCAAAGACGAAGAAGAAGATCAGCTTGAAACAGTTTGCTATCTATCTGTTTCCTAATTTGGAGGGTGATTCCGGAGAGCCCATACGTGAGTTAGATGTCTTGACCTTCACCGCTATTAACGAGTTGATGGAGAAGCATGAGACTCGTTCTTATACCCTTGCCAGTGCTGAGGGAGCTTTTCCCGCAGGAACCAAGTTCTGTTCGTTTCTTCGTCGTGCGTAGAAGTCCATTGAACCCCGGTCTCTGCTGGCAGGCTATCTTGCGCTCTGGTTAAAGAAGTGTGTTGTTCCATACCAGGCTTCAGACGCTCTCCCTCTCGAGGTGCTCTTCCCCGCGGTTCAGCTAGCTTATGGGAGGGAACTTTCTCTGCTCCCAGCGATGGTTGCCAGCATCCATTGCGGGCTTAGGAGTGTGGTCAGCTGTTTTACCCAGGTGGGTCCCGAACCATCGACCGAGCTTGTCTATCCTAAGGTCGAGCTTCCCTACGCATATCTGATGGCGTGGCTCGTTCTTCACCGTCCTGACTTGATGTCGGCGCCCAGTGCTGTTGATGTTCCTGTTCCTTTCATTCAGCTGTTGGAGAGGAGCAAGTGGCTTGGGAAGAAATTCAGTGATGTACAACAAGAACTTCAAGTTCGTAAGAGCTGGGAGTTCTTCAAATGTTTTCCTCACTTCTCGGGTCGCTATGGCGACGTGTTGGTCGACGAGGAGAAACCCAGGAGTGATCAGACTGTTCTCGACGTCGGTTGTTTCCGCTAGTTGGTGAACATCCGTGTCGGGTATCTTGTTCTCCGGGTGAAGAATCGGTGCCACATAGAGCCTTATCTTCCTTGCCGTTTTGCTCGTCAGTTCGGCTATGACCAACTATATGTTGGGAACCCCCGCCGTGGTTTGAAGGTTGAGGGAGGGCTTATTGACGGTGTACGAGCATGGTTGTGGACTATGGTGGGCTGCACTGGAGCCCATTTTGCTCTCCCTTCATATAGACGCAAGCCGATGATTACTTTCCTTAGCTGCAAGTGGTTCCTTTCCGCCCATGAATCCGTAGGGGTGAGGAGTCTTTCAGAATTACAGTCCGAACACTCGGTTCAAGCTGCTATGATGGCTGCTCGCAAGGCTGAGCTTGCTCGGAAGCAAGGGAAGAGGCCTGCCCACTCTCCTCTTCCAAGCAAAGCTGATGACGAGCTCCTTGCTACGGATGGCGACGAGACTTTTGAGGAGGGATATGTAGACATAGACACCGACCAAGAAGAACTTGATGCAGGTTTGTCATGCCCTTTGATTTCCATTCTTAATTCCAATTGGTATCAATGAAAGATCTTTGCTCGTTTGACGACCATTATTACTTTAGGCTGGACAGTTGATGAGTCGCCCAACAACCCAGTTCCCACGCATGTTGAGACGTGTGGCCGGTCCGGGCATGACCGACCTATTGGTCCTAGGAGGGGTGGTACCTTGAAAAGGAAGAAGATCGCTCACAAACCACCCGTCGGCCAGCGTCCTTATGGAGTGGATTTAGGCGACATTGCCGGTGGAGAGGAAGGTATCATCTTGTTGTACACCTTTTTATTGCTTTAAGGTGATTTACCTTTTGGGATTCGTAATCATGTTTTATGCTTCAGGGTTCTTTGAAGAGGGTGAGCTTCCACCGGATCCGGTATTCCCTGGGTCTGATAACATGGACTGCTTCATGCAGCAGATGTGTGACGCCCTTCATGACGGCTCCTTGGGCATCGATCTAAACATTGATCTTGAGCAGACAGACGGTGTTGAGCCTGCCGGTCCATACTCAGGCATATCTACATCCGATGATGCCCTCCTCCGTCATGGGGAAAGAGAATCCTCTGTTCCTGCTGCAGGTATTTCAAAGCTTTCCTTTCTTCCTTATCTTCTTATACATATCTCCAACATCTGGGTTGCCCTGCAGATGTTGCGATAGAAAAGCCAGCTGTGGACGGAGCCTTCCATGATGTAGGTTTCGAGGAACAGGGATATGTTCCTGCACCAAGTTTCTCAAAACCTGACGCCGGATTATTAGCCGACATGCTGGCTGAACAGACTTCCAGAGGACTGTGAGACCACTCTTTGGGAGTGATTCATTCACAGGTACATATCCGATTCCCCTCATTTTTTTTATATCCCACTTTCCATTTTGACTAATGAAGAAGTGTAACTATAGGACCAGGCGTTGTGCCTGATGCCACTACGGTTACTGGAGCTGATAGCTTACATGAGGGCGGTGTTTCCCCACCACAGCCGGGAGGTATGACTGATCTGCCTACCAGGGTTGATATACCCTCCATGACCACCCCTGCCGTTTTCCCGGAGTCTGTCGGACCTCAATCCGAGGGAACCTCCGTCGGCATAGGTACGCTCGGAATTTGACTTTGAATTTCCTTATCGTACTCGATGATCCCTTAGCTTTCTATATCGCTGCTTGCAGGATCTCGCTCTTCTCTGTATGAGCGTGTCCGCGCCCTTCTGGCCGATACCGATCCAGACAGAGACATCTTCCATATGGACCTTGGCTTTTTTACCGCCTTTTATAACGGCATGATCGAGAAGTTTCTTCACAGAGAGTACTGTTTCGATCAGTTCAGGCGTTCCTTTTCTCGTCACATGATGATGATGAGGGAAGAGGGACATCCAGAGTTGGCCGATTCCTTCACTGCCGAATTCGCTGTTCTGGAGTCAGAGATCCGAGAGCTGAGGGAGTTGAAGGCTGGTGGAGCTTCTTCTTTTGTATCCTCTCAGATGGAGGATAGGCTGACGTAGTGGCATGACCTGAGATCTTCCATTGGCAGCGAGCTTCGATCACGTGAGCATTCTGTTGCGCAGCTGATGGCTACCCTGGCGAAGAAGGATGCCGGCAGAGCCGAGTTACTCAGCTCCTTGGATTCCACCCGTGAAGAGATAGCTAGGCTGAAGGAGGCCTTGAGGCGTGCCGAAGAGTCCGCTACTCTTATTGCCGAGGACCTGGCTGGATTAGAGCGTTCTCGCGAATGGACGCTCGACAAACTGGGATCAACACAGGAGGGATTGATGAAGCTGCAAAATGAAGCCACGGAAGTCTTAAGCAGTTCCGAAGACTCTGTCCGAGCTAGTCTGCAGGCAGAACTTGAGCAGAGCTACGTAGACAGGCTTTCTAGTTTAGAGTCCCAGGTTCTTAGCCGTCAGTTGCCTTCGGGCTAACGAGCTTTTCGTTGTATGCTTTTGGCTTGATCCATTACTAGAGACTCTGCATTTGCTCCTTTCATGATGTTTCTTTATTTACTGTGAAATCAGCAATGATCGAATCTTGGCAACCCCCAGCCCTCAATGGGTTTGATATGCCGTTGTGCTAAGAGAATTGCTTTTCTTAGACTTAATGCTATGACTTTGAATACATAGACTTCACCATTTCTTATAGGGAAAAGGGCACACCGTACCGCGTATTAGGCGATGAATTATCCCTTCTTAGGCTTCGGGATAAAATCCCCCAGGTTTAGACCCTGGTGTTTTCTTCAATCGGTAAAAGACTAAACCAGCAACGCGTGTTAGGCGCTGACTTTGGGGTTTTTGGCAAACCCCCAGCCCTCAACGGGTTTGATGTGCCTTTACCGATTACCGTTTGAATCGGGCTAGCATGCGAATTGTCTAAATTCGTTCCGCATGTAACGTTGTGCTAAGAGAGTGAACTCTCTAAGACTTTGTGCTATGATACCAAAGGGCATCCCGCACCGCCCCGTGCACAAAGTGCGCAGACTGGAAGTTTGGGATTGTGTCTTCTCAAAGACAAACTGATAGAGGAAGAATTTTATATTCTATCTCCTAGTGCTGAAGAGGAAGAATTTTATATTCTATCTCCATCAGGAAAGGAAACTCGAGGTGGGATCCCCACCCCCAGGATCCGAAAGGACGAAACTAGGGGTGGGATCTCCACTCCGAGAATCGAAAGGTTCAAACGACCCTAACTTTTATAGGATTGGTCATTTGAATCTGAAGAGGAAGAATTTTATATTCTATCTTCAGTAGGAAAGGAAACTCGATGTGGGATCTCCACCCCCAGGATCCGAAAGGATGAAACTAAGAGTGGGATCTCCACTCCGAGAATCGAAAGGTTCAAACGACCCTAACTTTTATAGGATTGGTCACTTGAATCAAAAGGAGTCCAATTTCTACCCTAACTTTTATAGGTTTGGTGGAAAAAGGAACAAAGGCAACTTGAACAACCCTAACTTTTATAGGTTTGGTTGTCCAGATTAAAAGTGGACCTCTCGTTCATGGGAGGAATCGAGAGGGGAATTTGGCTTTGGTCCTAATTGTAGGAAGGTTTGACCAAGTGGGAAGTTTAGAACGATCACAACTGTAAGAAAGTTTGATCGCTCGATTTGTGGACCTCTCGTTCATTAGAGGAATCGAGAGGGGAATTTGGCTTTGGTCCTAACTGTAGGAAGGTTTGACCAAGTGAGAGGTGTGTGGTGGAGACTACCAACACCAATGAAAGTTTTGTGAGGGAGAATTGATCCAATGAAGTGATCGGATTTCATCTCAGCAAAAGAGTGCTCGTGAGAGTCAGAGTTTGACAAACAAGAACATTCGGAATTCGAACGTGGATTTCTTGTTCATTTCTCTTACAGCGACTGGGTTATCCCTAAGAATATCCCAATGTGGTATTCTTCCGGGAACTTCCCGGTACATCCATTTTTCTGAAGATACTAAGGATAGTATATTTTCAAGAATTTGCCATTTATTGGCATCATAAGCCGGTCACCATCTTTGGTGACTAAGCGATATGCGCCGTTCGAGTAAACTGTTTCTACTACGAACGGTCCTTCCCATTTGGGTTCAAACTTGCCCTTCTTCTTGGAGTTAAGGATCATAGGCCGTCTTTCAGTTAAGACCAAGTCCCCTTCCTTAAAACTCCTTTGTCGAACCTTTTTGTCGAAGGCTCGAGAAATTCTGGCTTGGTAAAACTCAATATGCTGTTGAGCTTCCAGGCGCCTTTCATCAAGCATCTCGAGTTCTTCGAGGCGTTTCTGATGTTGTTCTTCGGTCGTCATCTGAGTTGCGAGGGCGATCCGAAGAGATGGAATCTGGATTTCCAAAGGGAGAACGGCTTCACATCCGTACACCAATGAGTATGGGGTTGCGCCGGTCGGTGTACGCACCGTAGTACGATAGGCCCATAGAGCCGCGCCGAGCTTGTCATCCCAATCCCGTTTATTACTCTTCACGAGTTTTGACAAGAGCTTTATAATAGTCTTGTTGAAAGCTTCAACTAGTCCATTTGCCGTGGGATTGTAAGCTGTTGATGAGATATCCTGAATTTTAAACTTTTCGCAGAACCTTATGAAGGCGTTGCTGATAAATTGAGGACCGTTGTCGTGTATGATTCGTCTTGGAACACCATGCCTGTAGATGATATGGTGCTTGATGAATGCAATGACGTTGCTCGTTTTAACTTCTCTGAGTGGAACTGCTTCAGCCCATTTGGAAAAGTAATCGGTAATTGCCAAGATGAACCGGTCACCTTTGACTGACGGGGGATTTATAGGGCCAACAATGTCCATTCCCCAAGTCTCAAATGGCCATGACGTCACCGAAGGATGCAGATGCTCCGGAGGTTGGTGCATATAATTCGCGTGTACCTGACATGCGTGACACTTTTGGGCGTACGTGATTGCATCATTCATCATGAAAGGCCAAAAATACCCCATTCTTCTGATGCGATCATAAAGCTTTGGACCGGGTTGGTGTGCACCGCACTCTCCTTCATGTGCCTCTCTAAGGACTTCTTCAGCTTCCTTGGTTGATAAGCAACGTGCTAGCAGCCCATCGTACCCCCTGCGATACAGCGTTCGATTCTCCGTATTATAGTAGAATCTTGGTGCTCTTCGTCTGATTGACTCTCTCTCATTCATATCTTCTGGCAAGATTCCATGTAGGACGTAGTCGATGATGGGGAAACGCCAATCTCGTGGTTTGAATTCAGCCTGAGTTGTGTGCACCTCCTGAACCTCTTCTTCCTTATCGTCTTCATCGTGAAGCGGCACTAAGAGTTGGTGATTCTTACCGTAACAAATTGCTCTGTTCCGGGAGGCTGTGCCAGAGATACAGCTAAAGCTGCTAACGCATCTGCGTAGGTATTCTGCAACCGCGGAACGTGCTCGATGAAGAATCCTTCAAATGATTCTGTTAGTTCCACCGCCATCTTGTGATACGGGATTAGATCCTGACTTCGGACTTCGTACTCCCCTTGGACTTGTTTAACTATCAGTTGAGAATCACCGAAAGCTTCGAGATACTTAACCCCCAGCTCCTTGGCGAAATTGAGCCCTATAATCAATGCGTTATATTCTGCTACGTTATTCGAGCATGGCTCGGTTAATGAGTAGGCTCGGGGCAACACATGTTTTCCTGGGGAAACTAAAACAACTCCAACTCCGGAGGAGACTTTAGAACATCCAGGAGTATCTGTGACAAGAGCCGCTCGGGAAGCGCCATCGAAGTACAAACGCCACACCTGTTGGTGCGAAGTTGCGTTGACTTCGTGGGTTTCATCAGGTAGATCGTCATATATCTCGGCGGTATCCGTAGTTGGATTAGCTGCCAGGAGATCACAGATGGCCTGCCCTTTTACCGACTTCTGTTGTTTGAAGTGTAGATCGTATTGGGACAAGAGTAAGGCTCATTTTGCTAACCGCCAGTTCATGGAAGCTGGTTGAGTCATGAACACTCGGACTGGGTTAACTTTAGAGATAACATAGATGGTCTGTCCGACCAAGTAATGCCGCATCTTCTGGATGGCGAACACTAGAGCGAGGTATTCTCTCTCAATCATAGGATATCGAGATTCCACGCCTACCATGGTTCGGCTTAAATAATACACCGCCTGCTCGTGATCGTTATCATCATCTTGTGCAAGCAACGCACTTAATGAGTGGCTCGTCGCCTTGATATAGATCAAGAACGGTTTGCCTGATTTCGGTGCAATGAGTACGGGAGGTTTCGAGAGATATTCCTTAATACTCTCGAACGCCTTCTGACAAGCATCATCCCACACGAACGATACGCCCTTCTTCGTGAGCCTGGAGAACGGTTGGCATTTTCCCGAAAGGTTCGAGATGAACCGACGGATATAAGCTAATCGCCCTTGTAGTCCTCTGAGCTCTTTGAGGTTTCTCGGCGGTTGTAATTCATTAATCGCCTTTACCTTATTCGGGTCAATATGAATACCTTTGGTGGTGACGACGAACCCCAGGAATTTACCACTGGACATTCCGAGGAAAGACTTGGTAGGGTTCATTTTCAGCTGATGGGCTCGCATCAAGTCGAACATGGTCTTCAAGTCCTTAATGTGATCTTTTTTATCACGACTTTTCACGACCAAATCATCCACGTAGCATTCGACAGTCTTTCGGAGATGCTCCTGAAAGATCTTCGACATAGCTCGCTGATATGTAGCACCTACATTCTTCAAGCCAAAGGGCATGACCGTGTAGCAGAAGACGCCGAGAGGCGTTCTAAATGCGGTATGCTTTTCATCATCTGGATGCATCTTTATCTGGTTATAACCAGAGAAACCATCCATGAAAGACATCCTCTCGAACCCATACGTATTGTCAATGATAACATCCGTGATGGGAAGGGGAAAATCATCTTTTGGGCAGGCTGCATTGAGATCCCTGAAGTCGATGCATATCCTGATCTTCCCGTTCTTCTTAAGGACCGGTACAATATTGGCAAGCCATTCTGGATGTTGTTCTTCCCTAATGAAGCCTGAGTCGACAAGCTTTTTAACTTCAGCTTCGATCGCCTCCATCATTTGCGGACGAAACCGTCTTTGTTGTTATTTGACTGGTTTGACATCCGGCTTAATGTTGAGACGATGCACTGCTACGTTTGGGTCGAGACCTGGCATGTCTTCATAATTCCAGGCGAACACATCGATGTACTCCCGGATAAGAGAGATTAACTCTTCTTTCTCCTCAGGTAGGAGGCTATCGCTAATGAATATCGGCTTTGGATTTTCCTCGCTTCCCATATTCACTTGGATTACTTGGTCTTCGGTAGGAGGTTCTCTCTGTTCAAACCTATCACCGTACTGCATGTTTAAGTGATGAACCCACGGATCTTCCCACATTGGCATCTGATCATCTTCTTCTATTGTCGCTGGATCAACTGTAACCATGTTCGACATTAGCTTTTTAAACATCTCACCACGACTAGCGTCGGAATCCCAACCCGAAGAGTCAGAAGAGTATCCGTTTCTAGCCTTGTTAGCAATTTGATCGATGATTTACCAACAGCATTCATCATCCGATGAGACATAGCCTAAACCTCTCTTGTGGCAATAATAATCATCGGGTTTTCCTTTTGGTACATAAGCCATCCGGGGTGGGACCCGTGGACCTCGACCAAAGTAAAGACCCTCTCCGAGCTTGAAGTCATATCCATGCTTTTCCATCATATTGCGCGCTTTCGCATCATATCTGAATAGATGAGGGACAGGTTTATCATCGTCGTCTTCCTCTTCCACGAAGTGGTCGGGTATCGGGGATTTTCTTCCTTTACCGTAGACGACTTCCTTTCCACCCCCAATCCCTGCGGGGATGACAAGCGTCATTCCACACGGGTCGTGTACCTGCTTTTTCGTCAAACAAAATGATTGAAGAGGCATATACAAGTCAGGGTTATCATAGAGTTCTTTAGTGACATTATCGAGACACATCGAGTACTCTAAATCATCGTTTATTGATAGTTCTTCGGCAAGTTGCCAATTACAACTATTTTCCGATGATTTATCATCGTCAAGATTGATTACAATGGGTACAATGTCGTTAAGTACAAAACCTCCATCATAATCAAACCCAGGTTCGGTATCAGCTTCATCACCGCTGTCCGTCCCTTGGGCCGATGGTTCAGTATCGGATTCAGCACTGTATAAAAGGGAATCGATGAAATAATTCTCCAATCCCTTAAACGGTTGCTTATCCGCAACCACCGTCTTAACTTCATTATTTGTGCCCACATATTTGAGGCATTGATGCAGAGTTGACGGGACTATAAGGTTACCATGGATCCAAGGTCGACCCAACAGTAAGTTATAGGATGTTTCCGCGTCAATCACATAGCAAGTAACTTCCGACTTCAAATCCCCGATCTGGCACTTGATTCGGATCTTCCCCAAGGGTCTGGACCCGCTGGTGTTGAATCCATAAATCGTAGTGCCAGTGGAGGCTAATTTGCTAGTCGGAATTCCGAGATGATGCATCAATCGGAATGGCATAATGCTAACAGCGGAACCCGGATCAACTTGGATCCGGTTGACCATGCTGGAGCCAATGTGCCCGGTGAAATACAAAGGCCGATCATGCTTTGAGCTCTTTGTCTGCATATCTTCTTTGGTGAAAGAAATGCAGGGAAAATGGTGTGCTGCGAGATTGCAGTGTTGCACCAACGACTCTGGTTCTTCAGGAGATGGTTTGATTCGAGTCAAGAAGGCTTCAGAATCGCTTAAGGCCTCTTGTAACGCTTTCCTTGTCTCCTTTGAAAGACGCAACAACTCGTATAGGGTTATCCTAGCCGGGATGTTGGCCAACTGCGCCATGATATCGAAATAGGGCAGAGAGTTTGCATTTCCCGGTTTGTCTCTCCCAATCGGATGATTGAATCGAGACTGCCTCGGGTTTTGAACTTCTTGATGTAAAGGCTCTTTCCCTTTTTCCTTTTGCTGGACTTTCTCCATAGCTACCGGCGTTGGGGGAATTGCGGCAATTCCCAGTTCAGCCAATGTTTTGGAAGGAGCGGTTTTGGTGCCCAACTGCTCGGAAGCATCCGGGTACTTGTAGTGATATTCATTCCCGCTTCGGGTTGCAAAGGCCTCCTGTTCGTCTTCAGAAAGCGGGAAGGCTAGAATTCTGTCGTCTTCTTCCCCTGGAATAGCAGAAGCTCCGTAACAAGATTTACCTATTCGTTTCGACCTTTTCTTGGAAGAGGTCCCGATCCATTGTTCATCTGTGATCAAGTCTGGATGAACCCACAAGATCTCGCCATTCGGGGCTGTGTGCGGCACAAGTCCCTTCTGGCGCTGTTTGTGAGGATCATCATTCACCGTTTTCACTGCTGCATTAATTATTGGCTCATGTTGAAACCAGTTCGAGGGAACAGACCCGAAGCTAATGGATACTGCATTCGCACCCACCTTCTTCTCCTTGGGTTGCTTCATAGTGATAACCTCAACATCGATTAGGGCTTGAATCTTATCTTTAAGAGCGTAGCATACCTTGGTAGGATGGTGCACTGCTCTGTGAAATGCGTAGTACTTAGGATCGTTGACTCTTTTAGCATCTTCTTGATCCTGAATCGGAGGCAACTTGATCTTGTTGTTCTCGATGAGGTACTTAAAAATGCCGGGAACTTCATCCTCTTTGAATGAATAGACCTTCGAGAACTTCGGCTCCGCGGCTTTTTGCTTATGAGGCTGTTGTTGCCACCTTGATTGTTGAGGCGCCTTTGGTTGCTGCTGTTGCGGCTGTGCTTGCACCTCGAATACTTGGTTTGCATTCACAGCATTCGCATGTGCTTTTCCTTTACCTTTAGGGACAAAGTTTTGTTGCGGAGTGCTATTTGTTATTTGCCCTCTTTCAGCCTTCTTTCTCTTAAGGAATCGCTCGGCTCTTTCTCCCCGCACCTTCAGGTCCTTCCAGGTCTTTGGCGGCGCCATTCCCATGGCTTCGAGGATGTCCAATGACAGGTTGTTATAGTAAGTTTCGAGGATAAAATCCTCGCTGACTGGATCCCTGCAGTTCATTGCTTTATTTCGGAATCTTTTCACAAAATTTTCGACCGTCTCACCATTCTTCTGCTTTTTGTCGAATAGTGTGCCGATCGAAATCTCGGTGTCGTCATCGAAGAAATTTGTTAAGAACATATCCTCCATGTCGTCCCAGCTGCTGATACTCCCGGGCTTGAGACGGCGATACCAATCGAAGGCCGCTCCGCGGAGAGTGCCGACGAATGACCGCACCATAAGAGGCTCATTTCCCGAAATGATTCCCAAATGAGACTTAAAATATATCAAGTGTTGGGTAGGGGAACCCTTCCCATCAAACGGCGTAAAGTTAATCAAATTAAACTTTGCCGGATATGGGATTGATTCCCACTCCCTTGGGTAGGGACAGGGTATACCGGACCTCTTTACTTCTTGAGCGTTCATCAACGCGTTGATTTTGTTCTCCAAGTCCTTCATCTTCTTGTCCTCACTCGTATCTGCCTTCGAGTGGCTTTGGGGAGAGGTGACGTGGTCCTCTTTCGCGTTATCATCTGCGGGACCACCCCCATTGTCGTTGTTAACAGGAGGGATATTGACGTTATCTCCTTCCCGCTCATTCTCATCTTGATTACGTCGACTTGGCTCTGCTTGGTGAACCGTCAGCGCCGCAATTTGTTGGTCGTGCATCTCCCTCATTCGTTGCATGGCCATCTCCATCTCGAACTTGAAGCTCTCCTTCTGCTTAGCCAGGGCCTCTTCAAGTATCTTAGTTACCTGTTCGGCACTAATCATAAGCGATTCATAAGGTTGCCCCGTACTCGAAGCCGTGTCATCAGACGCTATGGCCGAGCAAGAATCTGAATCAGCATCCGACTCCTCTTCTTCTAGAGAAAGTCCCTTTTGTATCCTCCGGTAATTCTTCCGGCCATTGGTTCCCGGCAGCAACCGCGTCATGCATCGGGATACCTCGGTAAGCTGATCCAGGTTAAAATATCTGGTTGATTTCCCCCTGCCGGCCATGTTAGCCGACACTCTTAGATATTCGTCTTCTTGGCGGACGAACTTCTTCTTGCGGAAATGCCTTGGTTCGGAAATTCTCTCGAACACCGAGACTCTTCTTGGGGTTTTGGCACAGCAGCATTCTGACAGCACTGCCTTGATTATGTTGGCGCACGGGCAGCGAGACTCCATGTCCTGCAAATATCTCTTCCGAGATTTTTCCATACCTCCAGCTCTATAGTACAACTCATCAGTTTGATAACTGGAGCAACCTATAGAGTGTTGGCATGTGTTCCCCGGTATAACACCATCATCATCAGATGAGTGTGCTTCCCTTTGGGAATGCGATGTTTTGTTAGCTTTTTCAAAAGTAGCCCGTTCAAGTTTACGCTTTTGTGAGTGTAGAAACTGAACGGGCTCTTGTACTTCGACCCGCAACCCAATGCGGTCGGTAATAGGGGTTTTCCCTTTATCATTTTTCTTGGGGGAGTTGGCACGACCCCCAGCCTGATTTGTAACTTGGGGACCTTTCAATGGTCCCAGTCGTTCCTTAATAGGTACTTTTCCTCGGTTCTCCGGTAAAGGACCGAGGCGACCTTTCAAAGGAACCCTGGATCTTGAAGGGTCCCTGTTCTTACCTAGCTCCGTTGAAGGCGCCGGAACAGGAGAAACAACATCTGATTTGGAAGGAACTTGGGTGATAACTCCACCCATTTTTGTTTGAGGTGCTGGTCTTGACTTTGGCAACCACACCCATTTGTTTGTAGACGGCTTTTTGACCGCCTCTTCTTTCTGCATCTCCTCCGCCTTTTGTAGAAGGAGTCGAGCATGCGCGAGCAATGCTCGACGCTTCTTGATTCGCTCCTCGAGAGTGGAGCGATTCCTCTTGACACGAACCCATTCGTTCGTTCCCGTTTTGGAGGAGGAGTTGGTTGTTTGCCATTATTGTTCTCGGCGGTACCTGGATTTTAGATCCTCGTTGTAGCGGATCCCGTCCATCGATTCAGCAGCCTTAGCTAGTTGTTGGGCGAGGCGTTGACGTCGTCTTTGGCGGGCCCTCTTCGACAGAGCTGGAGCATCCTCAACAATCACCTTTGTGGCGGGAGGGAGATCTGGATCTGCAGCCTCGACCACGTTGAACGACGCGGGGACGTTACGTGGTGCGAGTGTAGCAGCGGCGACGGGATCTTGGATCTTCGAGCTGGAGATCCCGCTAGCATTTCTGGAAGATGGAGTCTTCCCGCGCCTGTTTGGAGAGGCGGATCTGGAGGAGGACGAAGAGAGGTACTCTTCAAACTTCTGTTGATCGAACTCGTATTCGATCTCTTCATTCACCCGGATCTTGAAGGCCGGTTGCGTCACGACGATCTCGGCAGCGACATCGGCGGCTCCCACTGTGGTCGCCAGTTTGTTTTCGGAAAAAGTTGCTGTTTTCATTGCTCTTCGAATCTGTTACAACTTCAGTCGTTACAATAAGAATGAAATAAAAAGTCGATCTTTTTATAAGATCTCCTTGCACAATAAAACAAAGATTACAACTTTATCGAAAATAAACACAAGATCCCGTTTTGGTGCGGTCTTGCTTGCGTGGGTCTTTAGCCTGTGACGGGGATGTTGATTTCCGTGGACTACCGGTCGATCAGATCCGTTTTGGAAAAATCCGGCAGAGTTTCGTCGATCCGTGTGAGATCTAGAAACTCAAAGCTCCTATCTAGGATAAATCGAGATATTTGCTCTTCTTAGTATCATCACCAAGGGGCAACACTAAGGAAAAAGAGAAGGGGGGAATGAAGAAGAAATCTCCTTTGCTGTAGAGGGCTCGATCACTCGTCGCTGCAGCAGGGCTTCGCCTATCCTCTCCAAAATTCCAGATCTCCAAAAATAAGGCCCAAGGGTCCTATTTATAGGCAAGAGGAGGCCCTAGGGGGTGGCAACCAACCTTATCCGTAAAAAACGCTTGAGACACCTCTAGGGTGTCTCGGCCAAGCCGGGACACCCTAGGGGTGTCTCGGCTTGGCCGAGACACCCCTGGGGTGTCTTGGTTTTGCCAAGACACCCCTCGGGTGTTTCGACCTCGCCGGGACACCGCCGCGTGTCTCAGTTCAGTCCGAGACTGTCCGTCGTGTATCTGCCGTTGACTTTTCATCCCAACTCGGATTTGAGTGATTTCGAATGCGTTGGAATTCTGACGAAGAGCTCTGTCAATCCCGATGGTTGGATTATCAGTAGGGCGAACGGGACTCAAAGGGCGTTGCTCCTTTTGTAGCTGTCATGGGGTTCCCGACTAACCCGTGTTCTCGTTATTCTGAAATTCTGTCGGCTCACGTAGTCCGTCGATTCGCTTTAGGCGCTCACCGACGTCAACCAAACTCCTGTGAACCGGGTAGTGACGTTCATCGTCATTCTTTAACACTGAGCTGTTCGTGGGGACCTATCAGTAATTTTTGATGCCTACACCACCAGGAGGTGGCTCGGCCATCGAGCCACCTCCTGGTGGCTCGGTTTTGGCTGGCTCGTGGCTCGCCGAGCCACCAGGTGGTGGCTCGCCGAGCCACCTCGGTGACTTAGCTTTTGCCGAGCTTTCCAGGTGTTTGGTGTTTTGCCTCTTCGCCCGTTTTCTGATTTTGCAGTTAATCCGAACCTCATTGTTGATCTGGACTCTGATTTGTTGATCTGAATCCTGATTTGGCAGTCCGGATCCTGATTTGGCAGTAAATCCGCTTTGGTGTTCGAGTTTGAGTTCGGATCTAATCTTGATTTGATCTTGATTCGTTCGAGTCCGTTCCCGATCTTGATTGATGTGGTGGACTCTACGGTTGGATGATTCGTTGATTCATCGACCCGTTAGCTTGATTAGGCACGCGATTGGAAGTATTCCGTTATTTGTGTGCGATTCGTTAACCTCGTTGCCTCGTTAATCCGCTTTGTTGCATCTCACTTGGCTTCGGTGTTGTGGTTTAACGTTCATTCTTGGATTCATCGCCCGATGGTTCGTTGGTTTGTCGAATCACTGTGTCGAGCTGTATTAAGGGACCTATAAGCAGTTTTATATGCCTACAGTGTGTGGACTATCCCCCTTGACTCAGAATGAAATCAATTGGTTGTTAGAGAGAACGAGCGCACATTTTTACACCTCTCGCTCAGAAGACGGTTTTCCTCATGGTACCAAATTTCGTTCTTACCTGTGGCAAGCTGCTGTTCCGATCAATCCAACCACTCTGCTAGACAGTTTTCTGGCCTTATGGCTGAAAAGGTGCATCGTCCCCCATCAACCCTCCGATGTGATGCCGATCGAAGTGTTATATCCAGCCGTCCAATTAGTCACAGGTCGTAGGTTATCCTTGTTTCCTGCGTGGCTGCTATTCACAGTGGATTACGACAATTGGCCTCCGTGTTTGCTCAAGGGGGAAGAAACCCTCCTATGGAATATCCGTCCCAAAGTTGGAAGTACCTTACACTTATCTGATGACCTGGTTGGTACTTCATCGGCCAGATTTAATGGAGGCTTCTGAGACGGTGGATCCAAGCCTCCCTCTACTGGACTCTTGAAGTTTGTAAGTGGGTCAAACATCGGTGGCTGGATATATCTAGGCAATTAAAAGTTCACAAGTGTTGGGAGTTCTTTCCTTGTTTCCCTCAATTCTCTGGGGCTTACAATGCAACTCTACTGGATGCTGAAGAACCCAATCAGAATCGCCCAATTTTGAATGTCGGTTGCTTCAGATGGTTGATGAACATTCGACCAGGTTATCTGATATTCAGGGTGAAGGATGTTTTTCACATCGAGCCTTATTTTCCATGCTGGTTTGCTCGTCAATTCGGCTATGATCAACTGTACGTCGGCAACCCAAACCGTCACCTTAGGGTTCGAGGTGGACTCATTGATGGGGCAAGAGCCTGGTTTTAGAGCATCGTCAGCTGCACGAATGTTGAGTTCGATCTTTGTTTAGAGACGCCTCCTCTACAGATGACTTTTCTTTACTGTAAGTGGCTGATAGCTGCCAGTACTGTTGCTCTAAAGAGGAGGATATCCGAACTAGAGGAAGAAATAGCCTCCAGACGGGCAACAGAAGCAGTCCATGACACTGTGCTATCACCTCGAAGGAAAGAAGCCGTCGAATCGTCCAGAAAGGGAAAAGAACATGCCCGCCCGGTTGATAGTGAAGAAGAGCTTAAGACTGATGAGATCGAAACTTCTGAGAGAGCGGATGAGGCTGGCTAAAGTTCTAAAGAAACAGAAGGAGAGACAGCTGGTCTTCCAGATTCTTTCTCCGAAAGAGGATATGTAAACCCTCCTATTGCTCGTAGGGGTCACCATGCTGATCCAGCTCAACCCCAAGGTGCTCCGAAGAGAAGGAGGGAGAGGGTTGTTATGACGCAACCTAATCGGATGACGGTAGAGGTCCTTAGTGGAGATGAAGATGAAGAAGAAGATACAGTGCCTCTCATTCGTAAGCAGAGATTTCAGTCCTCAACTCAAACTCAAACTCAAATCCCTCCAAGAACTGAGTTGTGTACTAAGTATCGTCATGAAAGATCCGGGGTTCAAGATGAAGCGCGTCCACTAAAAAGACAGAAGAAGGTCATCTCTAAACCACGTGTTCATCTTCCTGCTTTAGAGGAGACATCTGCCCACAGTGTTTCTTCGGACGAATAAGGTAATGATTCGTCTTTATTTTCACTTTATTGCTCTTATATTTCTTAACACTCGGACTTATCTCGCGCTTAATTTCTGTAGGGAGCCAAGAAGAGGGAGAATATCAGGCTGACACTACTTCTCACGGTGGTATGGAAGCTGAGGAGCCCAGCTTCGTTCAACAAATGCACGTTGCGCTTAAAGACAAAACCGCTGGTGTTCCAACAACTTCTGACGTTGACCCATCGGCTTCAAACGCAGGTACGGATCTTTCTCCGTTTGGAAGGCAATTCCGAAAGATGAATGAGTCGGAACGCGTGCCTCTTCTAAAGACTTGTGCACTTTGTCTCCTTTTAGTTAAACTAAAAGAAGTGGGTATAAGTAGCGGAGCCCTCGAATCCGTCCCGGTCAATGAAGGTAAAACTAATCTCAATTTTGTGTAAGTTCATCTAAGTATATATGTTACTTATGACCCAACACATTCTATAGACGCCCTAATGGGTGAATCAGCTAGAGGAGAACCCACTCACGCTACTGAGGTCAAGGATTTCAACGAGTACAATCTCAATCTCGATCTCTCAGAGGACGATCATCAATACATCTCCGATTTGTTATCGGGGAAGGCTCCTGGGGCAGCTACAGAATCAACCGTTGGAGTTGGTTCAACTGAAGCATGTTTTTTTGAAAGTAAGGCTTTTATTCCATAATCTCTATATTTTTTTATTCAACTTTGACTAATCATATAAGTGTTCGAATTATAGGACCGGTTACCGAGACCGATATTACTATAATCATTGAAACGTCTAATCAACCTAAGGGTCGTGGCTTCTTATCGCGGGCAGGAATTGAGGTTGACCTTCAATCATCAATTCCTGAATCTCAACCTCTTACTCCTTTAGACCCGATGATGATAGAAACTACTGCCACTCCCCAAATTAGTCCCGTTGCAACAAAAGCGAGACCAACCGAAGAAGTTGGTACGTCAACAACTATTGCATCTAGGATTAGTGAGTTTCATCAATTGTTCTTTATAAACTTCTTATTAATACTCCAACATACTTATTGTAATCCTCTTGTTTGCAGAATCATCTTCCGGGAGACTTGTTGACTTGGGCCCAAAGCTATCTGAGGTCTCAATTGAACAATCATCTGATGCAGCGGGTCCATCAACAAGTACCATCCCTGAACAAACTCTAGTGGTTGTAGAACCCACCCCGGTTTGATAAGTCAAGGTAACCAATTCATGGAACTTTTTGTTAAGCGTGGTATACTTCCGTTCGTTGTTATGTACGCGCATATATGTTTTGTATTGATTTTATTTGTCCTCATCGCAGCTCCTTCTTCTACATTGTATGATTCCATTCAAGCGCTATTAGCAGACGATGACCCGGATAAAGCCGTCATTTGTTCTGATCTTCAAGACTTCATTTCTTGTTTGAATGCTATGGTCGATCGAATTCTCTTCAAAGGATTATACATTGAGAACTTTAAGAGATCTCTTGACCGCTATACATCGGGGATCAGAGAAGAAGGATATAATTAATTGGCCGATTCAATTGACGCTTATTTGTCCGACTTCAAACAACATGCTGAACTTCTGAAGGATCTCCGCACCAAAGGCGTACCTTCTTATGTTGCTTCTCAAATGGACTCGAGGTTACAGGCGTGGCGTGATTCTCAGAAATCAGCTGAATCTAAGCTTCAAAAGTTAAAAGCTCGTATTCACCAGATCAGGACGAGCCTTGCCAAGAAAACACAGACCAAGATCGATCTGCACCGGGCTCTAGAGTCAAGTCAAGCTGAAATAACCCGCTTTAAAGAAAAACTGGCAAAGGCCGAGGATGCTCATGAGATTTTAGAGTCTGATTTGGCAGAAGTGAAACAAGTTGAAGCGAACATCTTCCAACAACTAGAGATTCAAGACAAAATACTTGCTAATAAGGAACAGGAGGCCGTCAAACTTCAAAGTGTTGACGAAGAAGCTTTTAAAGCTAACTTGATATCTGAACTTGAACATGCTTATACGACAGAGCTTTCCAAACTTGAGGATCAAATTCGTCATTATAAGCTGTTGTAATTTGAGAACTCTTAATTTTGCTTGAATATTTTTGATGAATATAGTGAATTCTCCTTTTTTCTTATTGATTTTTTTATTATGATTACTCATTCTTGTTTTAGAATAAATAACCACAATACTCATAGGATTTTGGCAAACCCTCAGCCCTCAACGGGTTTGATGTGCCTTTACCGACTACCGTTTGAGTCGGGCTAGTATGTGAATTATCTAGATCTGTTTCACATATAGCGTTAGGCTAGAAGAATTAAACTATTTTAGACTTTGAACTACAATATGAATATGTAGGCTACATGTGTTAGATGTAGGCTTATCTCTAATAAGGGATCGAGATAACGTCCCCCATGTGTGAGCAGCACGGATCTTGAAATGTAAGCAGTTACATTTTCTTGTTAGAAGAAAATGAACCTGTAATTGGAGAGAGAGAATTTCATATTCTTTCTCCTGGTTTTTTTTGTTGGTAGAGATGAACCCAAAATCGGAGAGGAAGAATTTTATATTCTATCTCCTGGTCTCTTTTTTATTGGTAGAGATGAATCTAAAATTAGAGAGGAAGAATTTTATATTCTATCTCCTGGTCTCTTTTTTATTGGTAGAGATGAATCTAAAATTAGAGAGGAAGAATTTTATATTCTATCTCCTGGTCTCTTTTTTGTTGGTAGAGATGAACTCAAAATCGAAGAGGAAGAATTTTATATTCTATCTCCTGATGCAAAGGAAACTCAAAGTGGGATTTCCACTTAGAGAATCTGAATGGGTTTGAATAATCCTAACTGTCATAAGGTTTGATTACTCAACTTGAAAACGAACCTCTCGTTTGTGGAATGAATCGAAAGGAGACTTTGGTTGTGGTCCTAACTATAGTAAGGTTTGACTAAATGGGAGTTTAGACAATTTTTCCTTTAATAGGCTAAATTGTTCAAATAGAATTGAGGTCCTTTCGTTTGTCAAAAAGGAATCTCAGTTTTGAAAGTGGACCTCTCGTTCATGAAAGGAATCGAGAGGGGATTTTGGTTTTAGTCCTAATTGTATGAAGGTTCGACCAAATAAGAAATGGGAGCAGGGTACAAGTAATTGTGGGAATGTTGACTTGTACACATCACTCGGCGGGAGTTTTTTGGTGTCAAACAAAAGGATTTGACATAAAAGGATTCAGTGATTGTTATGGATCAGTAAATTGAACTTTTTGAATACTGTATCATAATTTCAACATTGGGAGTGTTTAAAAAAAATTAGATACAGTGGGAGCTTGAAAGATTTTAATCCCTAACGAATTTTGGCGGACCCACCTTCGATTAATCCGATCGGGGAGGGATTTCATAAGGAAAGACCAACTATATTTTGTCGTTGAATCTCATCTCAACAAAATGTTTGGAAAGTCACAGTGGGAGGTTCTTAATCATCTCGGGAGTAATTAGATAACCACCGTGAAAGAGCCTTAATTGTTTTTTTATAACAATTAAGGATGAATTATTCATATGATTAGTTTCTATTTAGAATAACTAACTGATTTTGGATTATCCTAAAAAATACCCTTTACAGTACTCTCTAGGAACTTCCCGTTCGAAATAGGTTATCCTGAACATACTAAGGGTAGTACTTCTTCAGGAACTTCTCATTTATCGGCATCATAAGTTTATTACCGTCTTGAGTGATCAGGCGATATGCGCCGTTTGAATAGACTGTTTCTATTACAAACGGTCCTTCCCATTTGGGTTGAAATTTTCCTTTCTTGGAATTGAGAATCATGGGTCTCCGGACGGCAAGAACCAGATCTCCTTCCTTAATAAAGCTTCGTTGTCGGACTCTTTTATCAAAAGCTCGAGAAATTCTAGCCTGATAAAACTCGATTTGTTGCTGAGTTCCAAGCGCTTCTCATCTAACATCTCCAACTCCTCGAGGCGTTTTTGGTGTTGTTCTTCCATCGTCATTCCTGTTGCGAGCGCGATACGGAGAGAGGGAATTTGTATTTCTAAAGGGAGGACAGCTTCGCACCCATATATTAAAGAATATGGGGTTGTTCCAGTTGGCGTACGAATAGTAGTACGATAAGCCCATAGAGCTTCGCCGAGTTTGTCGTCCCAATCTCGCTTATTGACTTTTACAAGTTTTGCCAAAATCTTGATAATCGTCTTTTTGAAAGCTTCAGCTAATCCATTAGCTGTGAGATTATAAGCAGTCGACGAAACATCCTGAATTCCGAATTTATCACAGAATTTGATGAATACGTTGCTGACGAATTGAGGACCATTATCGTGAACTATCCATCTTAGGACACCATATCGATATATGATATGATGTTTAATGAATTTGATAACATCGCTTGTCTTTACTTCTTTAAGTAGGACTGCTTCGGCCCATTTTGAGAAATAATCAGTGATCGCCAGAATAAAACGGTTACCCTTGACTGACGATAGGAAAATAGGACCTACGATATCCATTCCCCAAGTTTCAAATGGCCATGATGTCGCTGACGGGTACAAATATTCTGACGACTGATGCATATAATTTGCATGTAACTGACACACGTGACATCGTCGGGCATAATCCACCGCATCCTTTGTCATAGTTGGCCAGTAATATCCCATTCTCCTAAGTCGGTCGTAGAGTTTAGGACCGGGTTAATGTGCACCGCATGTTCCATCGTGTGCTTCTTTGAGTGCCTCTTCTGCCTCTCTATTAGATAGACAGCGGAGTAATAGGCAATCATATGAGTGTCGATACACTACTTGTGTCGTAGCGTTATAGTAAAATCTCGGTGCTCTGTGTCGAACTGAATCCCTTTCTTTTACGTCTTCAGGTAATATACCATGTAGGATGTAATCGATAATAGGGAAACGCCAATCTCGAACTTCTGGTTCAACTCTCGTTGAGTGTGCTTCTTTGACAGTCGAATCGTAGATTGGTACAATGAGCTGGTAAGTTCTCACCGTAATTAATTATCTGTTTTGGGAGGCTGTGCCAAAGATACTGATAATGCCGCCAATGCGTCTGCATATGCATTTTGGAGACGTGGAACGTATTCGATAAAAAATTCTTCAAACGAGCTCGCTATCTCGATGGCTGCCTGGTGGTATGGAATCAGATATTAATTTCTGACCTCATACTCTCCTCGTATCTGATTAACTACCAATTGAGAATCACCAAAAGCTTCAAGGTATTTGACCCCCAGTTCTTTAGCAAAATTAAGTCCAATTATTAATGCATTGTACTCATCCACGTTATTAGAGCATGGCTCGGTCAAGGAGTATGCTCTGGGCAAGACGTGCTTTTCCGGGGAAACTAAAACGACCCCCACTCCTGAGGAAATTTTAGAACATCAGTGTGTTCTTGCTACGTTAGTTACTCGGGAAGCCCCATCGAAGTATAATTGCCACACTTGTTGATGTGTTGTGGTGTTAACTTTGTGAGTTTCATCTGGCAGATCATCGTACAACTCGGCTATATCTTTTGTAGGGTTTACCGCCAAAAGATTGCAAATAGCTTGTTCCTTAACTGATTTTTGCTGCTTGAAATGCAAATCATATTGGGATAAGAGTAAGGTCCACCTGGCTAAACGCCAATTCATAGAGGCCGATTGAGTCATGAACACTCGAATCGGGTTTACGTTGGAAATGACATAAATTGTCTGTCCAACTAAATAATGTTGTATTTTTGGGATCGCGAATACCTGGGCGAGGCATTCTTTCTCGATCATCGGATAGCGAGACTCGGCTCCTACTAATGTACGACTTAGATAATACACAGCTTGTTCGTGACTGTTATCGTCGTTTTGTGCAAGCAATGCACTTAACAAATGGCTCGTCGCTTTGACATAAATCAAAAACGGTCTGCCCGATTTCGGTGCAACGAGGATATGTTGATTTGCTAGATATGTTTTGATATCCTCGAACACCTTTTGACATGCTTCATCCCAAATGAACGACACGCATTTCTTTGTGAGTTTAGAGAATGGCTAACACTTTTCGAAAAGGTTTGAAATAAACCTACGGATATATGCCAATCGACCTTGCAGCCCTCTGAGTTCTTTAAGATTTCTTGGGGGTTGCAATTCATGTATCGCTTTCAATTTATCAGGATCGATATGAATACCTTTTGTAGTGACGACGAATCCCAGAAATTTACCGCTGGACATTCTCAGGAAAGATTTAGTAGGGTTCATCTTCAACTAATGACTCCTCATAAGATCGAACATCGTCTTTAGATCGTTAATGTGGTTGTTTTTATCGCGGCTCTTAACGACCAGATCATCGACGTAGCATTCAACGGTTTTCCGAAGGTGCTCATGAAAGATTTTCATCATTGCTCATTGGTATGTGGCGCCGACGTTCTTTAAACAAAAGGGCATAACAGTATAGCAGAAAAAACCAAGGGGTGTTCTGAATGCAGTATGTTTTTCATCGTCTGGGTGCATCTTGATCTGATTATATCCAAAAAATCCATCCATAAATAACATTCTCTCGAACCTGCATGTGTTGTCATTAATGACATCTGTAATTGGTAGAGGGAAGTCGTCTTTAGGGCATGTGTTGTCAATAATCGAAGGCTATATTCAGATCTCTGAAGTCAATACAGATTATGATCTTTCCGTTCTTTTTAAGGACTGAAACGATATTGGCCAACCAATCAGGATGTTGTTCTTCTCTGACGAAGCCTGAATCGATCAGTTTCTTGACTTCAGCTTCTATCACCTCTATAATTTGCGGACGAAACCGTCTTTGTTGTTGCTTGACGGGTTTAACATCCGGTTTAATGTTAAGGCTGTGCATTGCCACATTTGGGTCAAGTCCCGGCATATCTTCATAATTCGAAGCAAAAACATCGATATACTCTCTAATAAGGGCGATTAGTTCCTCTTTCTCATCCGGCGGAAGATCGTCACTAACAGATATAGGTTTTGGATTAATTTCGTCACCCATATTAATTTGGACTACTCTATCCTCACTAGGAGGTCCTCTTTGTTCAAATCGATCGCCGTATTGAACATTCATGTAATGTACCCAGGGGTCTTCCCAAGTGGGTAATTGATCATCTTCTTCCGTAGTAGAAGGATCGACTATGGTCATGTTCGATATTAATCTTTTGAACGTTTCTCCGATACTAGTGTCAGAATCCCAAGTTGAAGTATCGGATGAATACTCACTTTTATTTGTTAGCTGGTTAATAATTTGCCAGCAATATTCATCATTAGATGACGAAATGTAACCCAAACCCCTTCTATGGCTGTAATAATTATCAGGTTTTCCTTTCGGTACATAGGTAGGACGGGGTCGAAGCCTGGCACCTTGACCAAAACGAAGACCTCCACCGAGCGAGAGGTCATATCCTTGCCTTCTTATGTAGTCATTTGCTTACGAACTATACCTAGAGAAATGCCGTTTGGGTCCTTCGTCATCTGAATTGGTGTCCAAGAACAGGTCGGGGGTTAGGGATGATTTCCCTTTTCCAAAAATTATTTCTTTTTCACCCCCTACCTTCGCAGGTGAGATCACAGTCATTCCGAATGAGTTTTGGATGTATTTCGTCGTCGTACAAGACGAACGAAGTGGCATGTGTAGACCAGGGTTATCATACAATTCTTGCATTATATTATCGAGGCAACGCGAGTCATTTATTATTTCATCGGCAAGTTGCCAGTTACAACTTTCATCCGACGATTCACCACCGTCAAGATCGATTACAAGAGGTTCAATGTCATTTAGTACAAGACCTTCACTATAATTGAGCCCAGCTTCAGTATCAGCTTCTTCTTCGCTGTCCGTACCATGGGCCGATGGTTCAGTATCGGATTCAGCACCATAAAGGAGGGAGTCAGTAAATTAATTTTCTAACCCCTTAAATGGATGCTTATCCGCGACCAGTGTCTTGACCTCAACGTTAGTGTCGATCCATGGGCGACCCAACAGTAAATTATAATAAGTCTCTGCATCGATCACATAACAAGTGACCTCTGACTTCAGGTCTTCAAGTTGAAACTTCACCCGGATTTTTCCCAATGGTCTTGATCTACTAGTGTTGAACCCGTAGATAACGGTTCTGTGGAGGCTAGCTTATTAGCAGGAATTCCGAGGTGATACATCAACCGAAGTGGCATGATGCTAATAGCGGAACACGGATCAACTAGGATGACTCCAACTCCTGTGGAGATTCTAGAATTACCGGGAGCACTTGCCGTATTGGTCGCTCGGGAAGCCCCGTCAAAGTATAATTACCACACCTATTGATGCAAGGTAGTGTTGACTTCGTGAGTTTCATCGGGTAAATCATCATATAATTCGGCTATATTCGCTGTAGGGTTTGTTGCTAGAAGATCACAATTGCCTATCCTTTAACTGACTTCTGTTGCTTGAAATGTCACTTGGGACAAGAGTAGGGTCTATTTTACTAGTCGCCAATTTATAGAGGTCGGTTGTGTCATGAATACCCGAACTGGGTTAATGTTAGAAATGACATAGATCGTCTATCCAACAAGGTAATGCCGTATCTTTTGGATAGCGAACACCAAAATGAGGCATTCCTTCTCAATCATTGGATACTGGGATTCGGCACCAACTAAAGTTCAACTTAAGTAATAGATGGCCTGTTCGTGATCGTTGTCATCATCTTGTGCAAGCAAAGCACTTAACGAGTGGTTCATCGCCTTGATGTAAATCAAGAACGGTTTATCCGACTTCGGTGCCATGAGAACAAGAGGATTCGCAAGATATGCTTTGATATCTTTGAATGCCTTTTGACAAGCATCATCCCAAATGAATGACACGCCCTTCTTCGTGAGCTTGGAAAATGGTTGGTATTTCCCGGATAGGTTCGAGATGAACCGACGCATATAAGCTAATCTTTCTTGTAGTCCCCTAAGTTCCTTGAGGTTTCTCGAGGGTTGCAATTCATTTATTGCCTTCACTTTGTCGGGGTCAATATGGAAGCCCTTCGTGGTGACGACGAATCCGAGAAATTTACCGCTGGACATTCCAAGGAAAGACTTGAGGGTTCATCTTCAATTGATGACTTCGCAAGAGGTTGAACATTATCCTTAAGTCTTTAATGCGGTCGTCTTTGTTACGCCTTTTAACGACCAAATCATCAACGTTGCATTCGTATGTCTTACGGAGATGTTCCTAGAAAATCTTCATCATCGCTCGTTAGTACGTAGCGCCTACGTTCTTCAAACCAAAGGGCATGACTGTGTAACAAAAGACGCCAAGAGGTGTTCTAAAGGCGGTATGTTTCTCGTCATCTGGATACATCTTGATTTGATTGTATCATGAAAATCCATCTATAAATGATATTCTCTCGAATCCACACGTGTTTTTGATGATGACATCTGTGATAGGGAGAGGAAAGTCATCTTTCGGGTACGTGGTGTTCTGGTCTCTGAAATCAATGCAGATCCTGATCTTCCCATTCTTCTTCAGAACTGGAATGATGTTCGCAAGCCAATCGAGATGTTGTTCTTCCCGGACGAAGCCTGAATCGATCAGCTTCTTAACTTTAGCCTTAATTGCCTCCATAATCTACGGACGAAACCGTCTTTGCTGTTGCTTGACGGGTTTGGCATCTGATTTGATGTTGAGGCAATGTATTGCCACATTCGGGTCAAGTCCTGGCATGTCTTCATAATTCTAGGCAAAAACATCAATATATTCTCTGATGAGAGCAATCAACTCTTCTTTCTCGTCTGGTGGAAGACTATCACTTACGAGTATTGGTTTCGGGTTGGCTTCGTCGCTCATGTTTACCTAGACCACTTTATCCTTGGTGGGAGGCTCTCTTTGTTCGAATCGGTCACCATATTGGATATTTTGATGGTGGATCCATAGGTCTTCCTAAGTCGGAAGTTGATCGTCTTCCTCCATTGTGGTGGGATCGATTGTAGCTATGTTCGACATCAACCTTTTGAATACCTTTTCTATGCTGATGTCAGAGTCCCAACTCAAAGAACCGGATGAAATTCCGTCTTTGGCCAATTGACTTCCAATCTGCTAACAACATTCATCATCGGATGAGGAAACATAGCCTAAGCCCCTTCCGTTTGCATAGTAATTTTCAGGTTTTCCTCTTGGGACGTAAGCAGCCTTAGTCGGAACTCGAGGACCTCGACTGAAGCAAAGTCCTTCTCCAAGTGCAAGATTGTATCCCCATTTCTTCATGAGTTTATGAACTTCTGGACTATACCTGGATAGGTGAGGACCAGGTTTTTCATCATCGTTATCATCTCTCGAAAATGGTCCAGCATTAGAGACATCTCGCCTTTGCCGTAGGTTATCTCTTTCTGACCCTTTTTCTTGGCAGGAATGACAATGGTCGTTCCGAAGGAGTCTTTGATATGCTTCTTTATTACACAAGATGATAGGAACGGCATGTGTAAATCGGGATCCTCATATAATCCCTTCATTAGATCATCAAGAGAAGGCGAGTACTCTAAATCGTTATTTATTGCTTCTTCAGTAAGTTGCCAATTACAACTACCATCTGACGATTCTCTACCATCAAGACTAATTATAAAGGGTACAATGTTATTTAATACAAAACCTCCATTATAATCAATACCGGCCTCGGTGTCAGTTTTCTCTCCGCTGTCCGTTTCTTGGGCCGATGGTTCAGTGTCGGACTCAACACTATAAAGAAGGAAATCGGTAAAATAGTTTTCCAATCCCTTAAACGGTTGCTTATCCGCAACCATCGTCTTGACCTCATTATTAGTGTCTAAATATTTGAGACACTGCTAGAGGGTAGAAGGAACTATCAGGTTACCATGGATCCAGGGTCGACCCCAAAGTAAGTTATAGGAGGTCTCTGCGTCCATCACGTAACATGTGACTTCTGATTTTAAATCTCTAAGTTGGCACTTCACCTAGATTTTACCCAACGGTCTGGACCCACTAGTGTTGAATCCATAGATAACGGTGTCTATTGAAGCCCACTTACTAGCAGGGTTTCCGAGATTTTACATCAATCGAAGGGGCATGATGCTGACAGCGGAACCCGGATCGACTTGGATCCGGTTGACAATGCTAGAACCGATGTATCCAATGTAATACAACGGTCTGATACAACAATCTGTTGTGCTTTGAATTCTTTACTTGCATGTCCTCCTTGGTGAAAGTGATGCACGAGAATTGTTTGGCCATGAGGTTACAATGTTGAGCTGACGACTCTGGTTCTTTAGGGATCGGTTTGATCTGGGTGAGGAATACATCAGAATTGGCTAGGGCTTCTTGTAGGGCCTCTCTGATGTCTTTGGACAGACGCAATAACTCATATAGAGTTATCCTCATTGGGATGTTAGCCAATTAGGCCATCACATCAAAGCGATATGGAGTGTTCGAATTACCCGATTTGTCTCCTCCAATCGAACGATTAAAACAAGACTGCTTTGGGTTCTGAACCTCTTAATGTTGGGACTCTTTGCCTTTTTGCTTGGCTGTAGTCTCCTTTTGTTTAGGGGTTGATGTTCGCAATGAAAATCGTTGCTTTCTTCGTCGATTCCATTGCTATCTTGAATAACTTTTTTTTTGTTACAAAGATCCGGTCTTTTTATAAGATCCGATTACAATGAAAATCAGATGAAAGGAAAGAAAAATTACAACTTTCTCCTTTTGTATCGAACAAATCACGAGCTCCTGTTTTGCGGTCACTCGCTTACGTGGGTTCTTCGCCTGCGACGGGGTTTATCCGTTGACCACCGCGAGATCTAGATCTGGTCGGATCTACGCAATACGACGGGTATTATTTCACCAAGGAAATAATAGCCGGGGGGATTAATTCACCAAGGAAATAATCGCCCTATTCTCGGGATCAAAGACCAAGCTTTGATCCGGAGTATGCCTGCGTAGATCTGAGATCCGGTCCTCTCAAACTCTTGCCTTATTTGGCGTTGACGATCGCCGAGCACCAGATCTGGAAGAGTGAGTCCTCGAAGTCCCAAAGCTTGGATCTTTTTAAGTTCTGAGCCTCGAATCCAGCAGAGCTTCGCCTCTCCGAAATTTCCAACCTTTGACAAATGAACACCCCTAGCCTATTTATAGGCACCCAGATCTGTGCCTGGGAACAGATCTGGGCTGAGGTGGCTCAGCCACCGAGCCACCCATGGGTGGCTCGGCCACCGAGCCACCTTCAGGTGACTCGGTTTTGGCCGGGTCTCTTTTGGTGTTGGTTTTTTCACCGTTGCATCCGTTTTCTGATTTTGTGGTTGATTTATCCGGACTTGATTCGTTGACCTGATTTGGCAGTAAATCCGGATCTTGATTTGGTAGTAAATCCACTTTTGAGTTCGAGTCCGAAACTGATCTTGATTCGATCTCGATTCGTCCGAGTCCGCTCTTGGTTGGATGACTCGTTGATTCACCAAGCCGTTAGCTTGATTCCGCACGCGAGTGGATTCATTCCGTTGTTTGCGTGCGGTTCGTCAACCTCGTAGCTTCGTTAATCCGCTTCGTCGCATATCGCTTGGCTTCGGTATTGTGGACTAACGATCGTTTTTGGATACGTCGCCCGATGGTTAGTTTGACGTCATCGAGCTGTGTTAAGGGACCTCTAGACAGTTTTATACGCCTACAGATACCCCCTCCAAAGTATTTCAGCCTCGTTCTTTTATAGAAGAGTCTGGAATACTTTGGATATGATTGTCCCATCCTTCAATCGGTGTAACGGGGCCTTGGAATGGCTTCTGTTCTTAATTCCTTCAATCCTCAAGCCTATTCGGTGCTTTGTCGAATGTCTGTAAGGGTTCCGGTGCTGCATTTATTGTCTGACCGTTTGTCAGAATTTTGAACTTGAAGTCGATTCTCGATTTCCTGACTTTTTAGCTCGAGTTTGCTGACCATTGATTGTCGGTGTTGAATCATCATTTACAACACATTGTCTGGCGTTTGAGCCTCATTGCGACGTGTTGTCCGACATTTGGGCTTCATTGCGACGCGTTGTCCGGCGTTCGACACAGTTTATACTCGTACGTCTTCTGGAGTATACACAGTTTAAGCTCTTAAGGAATTAGAGCGTGGCGGATACTCAAGTCACGAGACCAATCTATGGAGTTGATACATCAATGACTCGTATTTACAGAATTTTTGGCAAATTCTCAGCCATCAACGGGTTTGATGAGCCTTTACCGACTACCGTTTGAGTCGGGCTAGCATGCGGATTGTTTAAGTCCGTTCCGCATGTGACGCTAAGCTAAAAGAGTTAACCCTTTTAGTGCTACGATGTTGAATACGTAGACTTCGTCTTTCTCCTGTGAAAAGACTAAATAGCAACGTGTATGAGACGTTGACTTAGGATTTTTGGCAAATCTTCAGCCTCCAACGGATTTGACGTGCTCTTACCGACTACCGTTTGAATCAGGCTTACATGCGGATTGTTTTAATCTGTTCCGCATGTGACGTTGTGCTAAAGGAATGAACTCCCTTAGTCTTTATGCTATGATGTTGAATACATAGGCTTTACCATTTGCTACGGGAATAGGCTACCCGACGACGCGTGTTAGGCGTTGACTTTAGGATTTTTGGCTAACCCCCAGCCTTCAACGGATTTGATTAGCCTTTACCGACTACCGTTTGAGTCGGGCTAGCATGCGGATTGTCTAAATCCGTTCCGCATGTGACGTTGTGCTAACGGAATGAACTCCCTTAGACTCTTTGCTACGACTTTGAATACGTAGACTTCGTCATTGTCATGGAAATAGGCTACCCAGCAACGTGTATTAGACATTGACTTATCCCTACTTAGGCTTCGGGATAAAGGTCCCTAGAATCGGGTTCTGGTATCTTTTTCCATGGATAAAAACCAAACCGGCGACGCGTGTTAGGCGTCGGCATATCCTTTCTTAGGGTTCAGGAAGAAATTCCCCATGCATGTAAGGCATGGATTTTGGTGTTATTAATAACAACCTGCCACAATGTTGAATATGTGGGCGAGTGTTCTTTTTAACGGTTAAGAACTAACCGGCGGCGCGTGTTAGGCGCGGACTTATCCTTGCTTAGGTTTCAGGATAAAATACCCTAGAATCGGACTCTTGTGTCTTCTTCTACGGAGAAAGACTAAACCGGCAGCGCGTGTTAGGCGCAGACTTATCCCTGCTTAGGATTCGGGATAAACTTCCTAGGATGGATCCTAAATTCTTGGAAAAGGATTGGTGTGGGAAAGGGAGAATTTTATATTCTATTTCCCGGTCTTCTTTTAGGGTGAGGCGAACCCGAATACAAGGAAGGAAGAATTTTATATTCTATTCCCAGTTGGAAAGGAGACTCGAGGTGGGATCTCCACCCCCAGAATCCGGAAAGGTGAAACTGAGAGTGGGATCTCCACTCCGAGAATCGAAAAGATTCGGATAACCCTAACTGTCGGAAGGTTTGATTACCGAACTAAAGATGTATTCCTTATTTATCGAGAGTGAATCGTGGTTTTAGCCCTAACTGTAGGAAGGTTTGACCAAGCTTGAGTTTGAAGTGACCCTAACTATAGGAAGGTTTGATCACTCGATTTGGAAGTGGACCTCTCGTTCATTGGAGGAATCGAGAGGGGATTTTGGTTTTGGTCCTAACTGTCGGAAGGTTTGACCGAATGGGAGGTTTAAGACGATCCTAACTGTAGGAAGGTTTGATCGCTCAATTTGTGGGCCTCTCGTTCATTACAGGAATCGAGAGGGGATTTTGGTTGTGGCCCTAATTGTAGGAAGTTTGACCACTCGATTTGAAACTGGACCTCTCGTTCATTGGAGGAATCGAGAGGGGACTTTGGTTTTGGCCCTAACTGTAGGAAGGTTTGACCAAGTGGGAGTTTGAGATGATCCTAACTATAGGAAGGTTTGATCGCTCGATTTGAAAGTGGACCTCTCGTTCATTGGAGGAATCGAGAGGGGATTTTGAACGTGGTCCTAACTGTAGGAAGGTTTGACCAAGTAAACGGTGGGTTTAGTGCTTATCATTTTATTTGTAATGATCGGGTTATCCCTAAGAAAATTATATGTAACATTCTTTCGGGAACTTCCCGTTACATGAATTATCCACCCCTAGCTTTTCTTACGAAACTGGGTTTATCATTGTATCGGCTGCATGATCAGGTTATTCTTAAGAATACCACGCATGGCATTCTCCAGGAACTTCCTGTGGAAGAAAGGAAATAGTTTAGACTCATATACCTTTTGGAGTATCAGGGAGCAGTTTAACCTCTTATACCGGTCGGAGGATTGAGAAGCAGTTTATACTTATATACTCTTCAGAGTTTTAAGAAGCAGTTTATACTCTTATACTTATCGGAGTGGTCATTCGACTTAATTGAGCGATATAACGCCGGCTTCAACCAAGGTTTGGATGCTATTCTTGAGAGTAAAGCAGGCCTTGGTGGGATGAAGGATCCTCCTGTGGTACGCGCAGTACATCGGATCCGCAGTATTTTCAGCTTCTTCCTGATTGACGATAGGTGGTAGCTTGATCTTGTTGTTTTTAAGGAGGGATTCGAAGATGGCTGGAACGTCTTCGTCCTTGAAGGAGTACTCTTTTTGGAGCCTCTGATCCGAAGTCTTCTGCTGTCTCCGGGGCTGCTGTTGTGACGTTTGATTAGCATCAACAGCCGCTTCAGGTGCCTTGCCCTTACCACGGGAGGCGAAGTTCGAGCTCGGAGGATTCGTCGTCGATTGGTTCCTCTCGGCCTTCTTCCTTCGGAGGAAGCGTTCGGCTTGTTCACCGCGCACCTTCAAGTCTTTCCAAGTGTTGGACGGTGCTCTCCCCATTGCTTCCAACACGTCCAACGCGAGGTTGTTATGGCAAGTCTGGAGAATGAACTCCTCAGTGATCGGGTCCCGACAGTTCATCGCCATGTTCCGGAACCTTTTGACGAAGGTGTCGACTAATTCCCCATCTTTCTGTTTCTCGTCGAACAACGACCCGATGGATATCTCGGTGTCGTCATCGAAGAAGTTGGTGAAGAATTTAGTCTCCGTGTCATCCCAGCTATTCACGCTCCCGGGCTTAAGGCGGCGATACCAATCGAAGGCGGCTCCGCGAAGAGTGCCAACGAAGGACCGTACCATCAGAGGCTCATTACCCGAGATAACCCCCAGATATGATTTGAAGTAAATCAAATGCTGAGTGGGTGAACCCTTCCCGTCAAACAGCGTGAAGTTAATTAAGTTAAACTTCGCCGGATACGGGATCGATTCCCATTCTCTCGGGTATGGACAAGGAATGCCCGTCTTCTTTATCTCTTGAGCGGAAATCAACGTATTGATTTTGCTCTCGAGATTTTTGATCTTCAGACTTTCACCTGTATCTTCATTAGCATTCTCATTACCACCCCCTGCATTGATGGGAGGATTATTGGCATTGTAAGCTTCATCCACATGGGCGTTCTCATCTTCCTGATTAACCTGGTTACGATGACTTGGCTCGCCTTGTTGGTTTCTCAGTGCTTGGATTTATTGGTCATGCATTTCTCTCATATTCTACATGGCCATCTGTATCTCGAACCTGAAGCTCTCCTATTGTTTGGCCATGGCATCTTCGAGCATTTTGGCCACTTGTTCCGCGCTTATCATGAATGATTCACGGGGTTGTCCTTCACTGGATACGGTGTTATCAAATGCAACTGCCGAGCCAGCATCTGATTCTTCATCTCCCGAAGGTATTCTTGTCTGAACCCTACCATACGTTGCACGAATGATAGCTCCGGACTGTAGACGAGTTACACGTCGGGGCACCTCTGGAATCGCCTCGGGATCGTCATGAGCTAATGTTCCCTTGCTAGTCATGTTGATGGTGACCCTCGGAAATTCTCCATCACCGGCCACTGTTCTTCTTTGTCGGAAACGCCTATGCCTTGGTTTTGGCGTTTCGGTGCTAAGCCTTTCAAACACTGAGACTCTCTCGGGGACTGCCTTGATGCAGTTGCACTCAGACAGTACCGCCCGAATGAGCTTTGAACAAGGGCACTGAGTTTCTAGCCTTCGAGGACTTCTCTTTCTGGCTTTGCTCGTACCCCCAGCACGATAGTACAACTCGTCCGTTTGAAAGTCGGAGCAACCTATCGTGTGTTGGCACGATTTCCCAGGTATAACGTCATCGTCATCAGACGATAATGTTTCCTTCTGAGGGCGAACTGCCTTCTTCGGGCTTTCGAGAGTCACGCGCCTCGAAACGTGCCTTCGTGGGTGTGAATTTTCAGCGGGCTCCTGGACTTCAATGCGCAGCGTAGTGCGCTTAGTTGCCCTGATTTCCGTCATGTTGAGGGTTGCGGCGACCCCCAGCATGTTGAATCGTTCGGGGCATCTTCATTGGGCCCAAACGTTCCTGAACTGGAGCTTTGCCTCGTTCCTTGGGAAGTAGACCGAGGCGCTCCAAAACCGACCTCCTTTTCTAAGACGGTCCTGTGGGATGTCCCGGAGCCGTTGTGGAAATCATCGGCGGTTTGGATTGATTCGCCGGAAGTTGAACTTTCGAAGGCTGCAGTTGTTGCTCCTTAGTCTGAACCGCCGCTTCAGACTTCGGCCTCCAAACTTTGCGGGTTGATGGCGACTTCTTGGCTACCTCTTTCTGTAGCTTTCTACGGGCTTCTTCAACTTGAGCTCGTGCCTGCGCTGATAGTGCACGGCGCTTGCGGATGCGTTCTTCAAGCGTCGAACGATTCCGTTTAACACGGACCCATTCCATCGTTGGTGGCTTGGAAGAGCCGCCGTTCATCTGTTGTTGAGGCTGTTTGCCTCTCTTGTTCTTCAGATCCGCGTTGTAGCAAATCCCGTCAACGGACTCTATGGCCTTTGCGAATTGTTTCGCAAGGCGTTGACGTTGCCTTTGGCGGGCTCTCTTCGAGAGAGTCACCACGCCCTCTGCGGCGGAAGGGTTGGCCAAAGCAGATCTGACCTGGTTGGGAATTGGAGGAATCTCACCCGATGCAACTTTGGCATCAAACGGGGCGAGATCTTCGTTGGTGTTTTCCACGTCTTCATACCAACGAGTTTTTCTCCTGGAGGAGAGCTTCTTGGACTTGCGGGGGGAGGTAGATCCGGACGAGGATGACAGGTACTCCTCGAACTTCTGTTGGTCGAATTCGTACTCGACCTCCTCCACGACCGGGATTGAGATCCGTGGCTGTGACGCTCTGATCTCGACAGCGAGATCGGCGGCTCCCACTGTGGTCGCCAGATTGTTCGCGGTGAAAATCGTTGCTTTCTTCGTCGATTCCATTGCTATCTTGAATAACTTTTTTTTGTTACAAAGATCCGGTCTTTTTATAAGATCCGGTTACAATGAAAATCAGATGAAAGAAAAGAAAAATTACAACTTTCTCCTTTTGTATCGAACAAATCACGAGCTCCTGTTTTGCGGTCACTCGCTTGCGTGGGTTCTTCTCCTGTGCCGGGTTTATCCGTTGACCACCGTGAGATCTAGATCCAGTCGGATCTACGCAGTACGACGGGTATTATTTCACCAAGGAAATAATAGCCGGGGGGATTAATTCACCAAGGAAATAATCACCCTATTCTCAGGATCAAAGACCAAGCTTTGATCCGGAGTATGCCTGCGTAGATCTGAGATCCGGTCCTCTCGAACTCTTGCCTTATTTGGCGTTGACGATCGCCGAGCACCAGATCTGGAAGAGCGAGTCCTCGAAGTCCCAAAGCTTGGATCTTTTTAAGTTCTGAGCCTCGAATCCAGCAGAGCTTCGCCTCTACAAATTTTCCAACCTTTGACAAATAAACACCCCTAGCCTATTTATAGGCACCCAGATCTGTGCCTGGGCACAGATCTGGGCTGAGGTGGCTCGGCCACCGAGCCACCTTCGGGTGACTCGGTTTTGGCCGGGTCTCTTTTGGTGTTGGTTTTTTTGCTGTTGCATCCGTTTTTTGATTATGTGGTTGATTTATCCGGACTTGATTCGTTGACCTAATTTGGCAGTAAATCCGGATCCTGATTTGGCAGTAAATCCACTTTTGAGTTCGAGTCCGAAACTGATCTTGATTCGATCTCGATTCGTCCGAGTCCGCTCTTGGTTGGATGACTCGTTGATTCACCAAGCCGTTAGCTTGATTCCGCACGCGAGTGGATTCATTCCGTTGTTTGCGTGTGGTTCGTCAACCTCGTAGCTTCGTTAATCCGCTTCATCACATATCGCTTGGCTTCGGTATTGTGGACTAACGATCGTGTTTGGATACGTCACCCGATAGTTAGTTTGACGTCGTCGAGCTGTGTTAAGGGACCTCTAGGCAGTTTTATATGCCTATAGTTGACTGTTGCCGAGAAGTTCCTTCAAAAGGATTGAGAGTGGTTATAACCACCCCTGCTTAGCTAGCTGATCGGCCATCTTGGAATAATCGAACCGATATTCGTTTCCACTTCTAGTGGCAAAGGCCGGTTCTTCGCTGGTAGCAAAAGCTTCATACTCTTCATTGGAAGGTAGGAAGGTAGGGACTCCTTCATCAGTTTCCTCTAGAATAGCTGTAGTGGCACAACAAGATTTCCCCTTGCCTTTGGACTTCGATTTTTTCTTGGAAGAGTATCCTGTCCATTGCTCATCTTGAAGTAGATTAGGATGAACCCAAAGAATTTCGCCGTTGGAAGCCGTGTGTAGCACTAGTTCTTTCTGGTATTGTCCATGAGGATCCTCATTAACTGTCTTCATCCCTACCCTTGTCACAGGTTCTAGTTGAAACCACGTGAGGGGAACAGAGCCGAAACTAATGCTTACCGCATTTACACCCATCTTCTTTTCCTTAGGTTGCTTTGTAGTGATAATCCCAATGTCAATCAAGGCTTGAATTTTATCCTTGAGAGCATAGTACGTCTTGGTAGGATGATGAACTCTTCTGTGGAACGTACAGTACCACGGATTTGTAGTCTTCTTAGCTCCCTCATGATCGGTGATTGGAGACAACTTGATTTTGTTGTTTTCTAACAAGTATTTGAAAATACCGGGGACCTTGTCTTCCTTAAAGGAGTATTCCTTCGGGAACTTTGGCTCAGAAGCCTTTTGTTGTCTTGGAGGTCATTGCTGCCATTGAGGCGATTACTGCTTGGGTGCTTGTTGTTGTGGCTATTGTTGGGGTTGCAATTATAATGTTTGATTTACATCCAACGCATTCGCCTGCGCTTTTCCTTTACCACGAGGGGTGAAGTTCTGTTTTGGAGCAGAAGTCACGGGTTGACCTCTTTCGGCTTTCTTCCTCTTGAGGAAGCGTTCGGCTTGCTCCCCGCGTACTTTCAACTCTTTCCAAGTCTTTGATGGTACGATGCCTATAGCTTCCAGCACATCCAAGGAAAGGTTGTTATGACATGTTTGGAGGATGAATTCCTCCCTGAACAGATCTCGACAGTTCATCGCCTTATTCCGGAAGCACTTTACAAAGTTCTCGACTGATTCTCCGTCTTTTTTGTTTCTCATCAAATAGTGTCCTGATTGACACCTTCGCATCATCATCAAAAAAGTTGGTGAGAAACATGCTCCATATCGTCCCAACTATTGATACTTCCTGGTTTGAGACAGCGGTACCAGTCGAAGGCGGCTGCGCGAAAGGTCCCTACGAATGATCGTACTATCAGAGATTCATTGCCTGAAATGACCCCTAGGTGGGATTTGAAATAATTCAAGTGTTGAGTGGGTGAACCCCTTCCGTCAAACGGCATGAAGTTAATTAGGTTGAACTTTGCCAGATACGTAATCAATTCCCACTCCCTCGGTTAAGGACACGGAATGCTTATCTTCTTTACCTCTTGAGCAGACATCAAAGCATTGATCTTGTTTTAGAGGTCTTTCATCTTAAGATCTTCACCCGCATCTTTCTTCAGGCGACTTTGAAGAGGAATGGTGGGGCCACACCCAGTGTTGGTATTGTTGGTGGGACCACCCCCAGCGTTAAGTCTATCTCTTAGCATTTTTACCATCGGGAGAGGTGTCGGCATTAATATTTTCCTCGACTTCTGAGTCGCTATCTACCTGATTGGTAGTGTAGCTACGACGAGATTCACTGTGCTGATTTGACAACTCTTAGAGCTGCAGAGCATGTAAGTCCTTGACCTATTGTACGGCCATCTCCATCTCGATTTTGAAATCCTCCTTCTGCTTAGCCAAGGCTTCTTGAAGGAGCTGAGCCATCTACTCTGTAGTGATCATGAATGCTTCTCGAGTCTGTCCCGCACTGGATGTCGTATTATCAGAAGCGAGTGCAGAGTTTGCATCTGATGCTTTATCATCTGAGGAATGCCCTCTTTGAATTCTCCTATATTCCCTAGGCATGATAGTCTCGGTTCACAACCGATTCATGCGCTGGGATATCTCTGGGAAAGGTTCGGGACTAAAACGTCGTGTGGACTTTCCCTTGTCGGCCATGTTGATGGTGACTTCTGCAAGTTCATCACTTTGATTGGTTGATCTTCTTCTGCGGAAGCGCCCTGGTTTAGGTTTAGACTCTTTGGTAGAGGTCCTTTTGAATACTGAGACCCTCGATAGAGCGGTCTTGGAGCAGCTATATTCTGATAACACTGCTCTCATTAACCTCTCACAAGGGCAATGAGAATCTGTTTCTGGGGTATTTCTCTTTCGAGATTTATTCGTACCCCCAGCCTGATAGTACAACTCATCGGCGTTATGGCCGGAGTAACTTATCAGCTGTTTACATGAACTTTCTGGTGTGACGATATCGTTTGTCCAACGCGTTTTGTTCTGAACAGGTAATGCCTTGTGGGCGTTTGTAGGAATCACATATTTGGAATCACACCTTTGTGGGTGTGCAATCTTAACGGGCTCCTGATCTTTTTTTCACACATACCCCCAAGTAGGTGGTTACAAGAATTAGCTTGTTGGGAGGGTGTCTACGACCCCCAATCTGGATGTTTGCTCGGGAATCCTTCAGCGGACCCAAGCATTCCTTAATAGGAATTTTACCTCGATATTCGGGTAGAGGACCAAGACGATCCTTTAATGGAATCTTGAACTTAGAGAGATCTACACTGCCGTAGGGTTTCACCAGAGATGCGGGAGTAGAAGGAGTGGGATCTAAAGTTGACGAAGGCTGGGGAGCAGCCTTGGATCTGGAATCAAGCAAGAGACACAACTGGTGTCTCTTGTTGGGTAGAGGTGCTGTTTTGGCCTTTGGCACCCGAATCTGCTTAGATCTTGGAGGTTTCTTGACCGCCTCTTCCCGCTACAATTTCTGCGCCTCTCGTACGAGAATCCGTGCATGCAAAAGTAGTGCACGACACTTCTGAATGCGCTCTTCAAAGGTTGAATGTTTCCTATTGACACGGACCCATTCATTCGTCGTTGGTTTGGAGGAGGAGCAGCTCACTCACTGTCATGATATTTGGCATATTCTGGACTTCATATCCACCTCATAGTGGATCCCATCAACTGGTTCTAAGCTTTGGCAAGTTGGCACGCTAGGCGTTGGCGTTGCCTTTGATAGGCCCTCTTTGATAGAGTTAGCGTGCCTTCAGCAGTAAACTCCTTGATCGAGGAGGAGTTCAGATCTGCGGATCTGGCCTCATTGGATGCCAGAGAGACGTTGTGATGTGCAACTGTAGCAGTGGCAACACAAAGATCATCTTCTTGGGTCTTTAAATCTGAAGACCAGCGGACCCTCCTGCATTTGTGAGGCGAGGAAGATTTGGAGGAGAAGGAGGAGATGTACTCCTCGAACTTCTGCTAGTCGAATTCATACTCGACCTCTTCATCCACGGAGATCTTAATCGACGGCTACAGCACGACAACCTCGACAGTGAGGCTATTGGCTCCCACTGTGGTCGCCAGCGTATTCGTATCGGAAATCGATTTCATTGCTTTTGAGTCAATTATAACTTCAGGCGTTACAACGATTCAAAATAAAAAAATTAAATATTTTTATAAGACTTTCTTACACAATGAAAATAAAACAGAGAGATTTCCTAAGAACACATGCAGAGATCGTTTATCGGTCTTCTGCTTGCGCGGGATCTTTGCCTGTGCCAGGGTTAATCCGTGGACCACCGAACGATCAAATCAAAAGAACGGTTTCATTGCCTCGCAAAGGAGACAAGAAACTTAAGCGAATATCTTAGCAAAGTGAAATACCCATTCTTCTCGAGAATCACAGATAGGTACGATTTCGAGGGAACCGGATGAACCGGATGCAGATATCTCGAGCTATTCCTCTTTATGATGAATGAGTCACCGAGATCTCCTTCTCCTCTCTGAAAATTCATGCTCCTTCAGTCTCCTAACCGACTGGGCTTCGTCAAGGCTTAAGAATTCCGGATCTATGCAAATGAAGGCCCTAGGGCTGGAATCTTAGGCTTCAGAAGCCCTGTTTTTTGATAAGAACGAATGATTTGCTCTTATCCTCAGTTATAACCACTTAATCACATTCAAAGATAACCTCAAATTAGTTGGGGAGGCTGCAGATAGAATCTTAGGCTGCAGACGGAATCTTAGGCTGCGGATAGCGTTTTCGGGGCCGGGACGCCCGAGACTGTTTTCGCCGTAGTTTTCTCATCTGATCTTGGAATAATGTAATTCAAAGTGCGTCGGAAAGCCAAAGGATATATCTACAACTTCTCATAAGTGAATCATATTTGGAATAGATGAGACACGAACGGTGCTTTGCTTTTTGTGAATGAAACGTAACCTTCAACTGGATCGTTTCTTCATTATTCTGTCGTCCCAATTGTTCGTGCACTTCATCGGCTCGCTTCATATGCTTTGTCGACATTAGATAATCGTCCTTAACTTGGATAATAATGTTTATCATCTTCTCTCCATCTCGAGCTGCGTGCGGGAACCTATAGGTAATTTTTGACACCTACAGAGACCATCCGTATGAAGAGTTTTTCCCCATCAACGTAGAGTTAGACACATTTAAACATAATGCTCTTCTTAGATAAGTGTTTAGGGAGCTCGTCTACCACTTCCTTATCTGTAAGAGGACCGTTACAAATGTTGGGAGTGATTCCATGGTTAGCCAAGTCCCTTGGGCTAAATATCTATTACCCAATGTTATAAAGAAGGGAAAGGTCGACTCAATTCATCCATATAAAACCCCAAAATTTTGAAAATTTATGTTAAATAATAATAAATGAGTTTTATTATGATTGACGATCATTTTGGGGTGAAGCGATCGGATTAATCGATTTAAGATCGATTCGTAGTTTCAGCCTCAGTATCGCGAGTCTACTAAAACCTGCCGCGTTTCAATTTTTCATAATTTTTTTATTGATCATATGGTCATGAGGTTTGCGGCATTGATTTTAGAATATCAAGACCATGCTGTGGGTAAAGTTTTGTTGCATTCTTATGACAAAGACTGAAACCCACAAAGTTATATATATATATATATATATATATATATATATATATATATATATATATATATATATA
>BQKN01000629.1:87015-137637 GCA_022839385.1 Asparagus kiusianus
ATATATATATATATATATATATATATATATATATATATATATATATAACCCTTACCTTTCTCTCTCCCCTTATTCTTCTCTCTCACACTGAGCAGCCGCCTTCCCCCCTCTTAAACACTAAAAAAAATTGTTGGAATTTAGAAAAACTTTGTGAAGCAAATTTCTAGAGGAGGGCGAGATCTACAATTTTTGTGAAGGAATTTCGTACAAATTAACCGTTTAAGAGATCAAAACCTCTTCTAAAGGCAAGTTTATCTCTTTTCAATCTCATCCCAATTAGTTTTAATTTTGATGGATTAGACCCTAAATTAATAAATAGAACTTTAGATCTAATCCCTAAATGAAGAAAATGCATGATCAGGATGATTAAAACAGCCAGAATCACTGTTCACCATCGGAATCACTGTTCACCCCCGGAACTGTTGTTTACAGCCAAAATTACTATTAAAGGTTAAGACTTGTTAGTTGTGCAAATTGTGCACGTTCACCGCTCGGTCGAATGATGAGATATCAGTCGACTGATCGAATGTCAGTCGATTGATCCTTAAGGGCAGTCGACTGATCTGGTGTTGTTCAACATATGTTGATCTTTCATGCATGTTTGGTCGCAAACACGAAGTACGAGCCACATGTCGATACATGTACGTGATCATGAGAGTGCACGTTTTGGGTTTGAGCACTCACGAGCCTTTGGGAGTATGTAGGCTAATGTTTTGTGTTTTCCACGATAGGGAGTGACAATTGTTTCAATTTACAATAGTTTTGGATGCTTGAGTGTGTTAGTCCGTGCACCGCATGAGAACGCGGGCGACTACAATCTGAGTGCGTTAGTCAATGTACTGCAAGAGATTGTGGGTGACTACACTCTGTGGTGCATCTTTGTTTAGGTGGTTAAGTGCGTTTGTCCGTGCACCGCATAATATTGCGGGCGACAACACTCCGAGTGTGTTAGTCCGTGAGCCGCATGATACTGCGGACGACAACACTCCATATTTTTAGGACGCCTAGGACATAGGCGAGTATTGTTTGTGCAAGTAGTCCAACATTATGGCATTCGTATTTAAACAATACACACTTTTGATGAGGATTTCACAGGATTGTATATTTGTTTTCGTGCCACTACCCAAGGGTAGTGAGATACTGCGATTGACATGCATGACATGTCTTGGATGAGATGTTGATGATATATTTCTGTATTACTTGTTCATAGGATTTGGAGTTGATATTTAGCGACTCATAATTTAAGATACATGGTATATATATATGAGGGTTCCCTTAGTTGGATTATTCGCTCGATGTACTCATCTCGTGTTGTGGGTTTCTAAATCTTAACTCCTCTTTGTATAGGGTGTATGATTTATATATTACTTGCTATGACTAGTATTTTATACATTTTAATCCCTTCCCCTGGGAGCGGTAGAGATGTTCTTGCTAGCGCTCTGAAGTTCGTTGATTCTATCTTTTTCAGGTAGCAGGTCAGGGATTCGGAAAGCCGTAGATTGACGAAGGCTCAACATAGTTTACCATCATTTATAGGTAGCTAGTTAGTGCTCCACAGTAGACTATTATGGTTTTAATCTTTTAGAGATGTATTTCATATTAGAGGCTGAGTGCCTATGTACTATCTGTAGGCGTATAAAACTGCCTATAGGTCCCCTAACACAGCTCGACGACGTCGAATCAATCATCAGGCGATATACGCAAACACGATCGTTAGTTCGCAACACCGAAGCCAAGCGATAGGTGACGAAGCGGATTAACGAAGCTACGAGGCTGACGAACCGCACATAAACAACGGAATGAATCCACTCGCGTGCGGAATCAAGCTAACGGTTTGGTGAATCAACGAGTCATCCAACCAAGAGCGGACTCGGACGAATCACGATCGAATCAAGATCAGTTTCGGACTCAAACTCAGAAGCGGATTTACTGCCAAATCAGGACCCGGATTTACTGCCAAATCAAGTCAATGAATCAAGTCTTGATAGATCAACTACAGAACCGAACAACGGACAAAACGACGGAACGAACAACGCCTTAGGGGGGGTTCGGCCGAAACCGAGACACCACAAGGTGGCTCGGCAGCCGAGCCACCTCAAGGTGGCTAGGCGTGTCGGCCACCTATAGGTGACTTGGCGTGTCGACCACCTATAGGTGGCTAGGCGTGTCGGCCACCTCAAGGTGGCTAGGGAGCCTAGCCACCTCAAGGTGGCTAGGCGTGTCGGCCACCTATAGGTGGCTAGGCGTGTCGGCCACCTATAGGTGGCTAGGCAGCCTAGCCACCTCAAGGTGGCTAGGCGTGTCGGCCACCTCAAGGTGGCTAGGTGTGTCGGCCACCTCTAGGTGGCTAGGCGTGTCGGCCACCTATGGGTGGCCGACATCAGACACGTGCGCACGAGCACAGTGAAGGTGGCCTATAAATAGAGAGGCTTGGGCTCATTTTCAAGGGTTGGAAATTTTGGAGAGAGGCGAAGCCCTGCAGGATTCAAAGCTCAAAACTTAAAAAGATCCAAACTTTGGGACTTCAAGGACTTGCTCATCCAGATCTGGTGCTCGGCGATCATCAACGCCAAATAAGACAGGAGTTCGAGAGGACCGGATCTCAGATCTACGTAGCTATACTCCGGATCAAAGCTTGGTCTTTGATCCCGAGATTAGGGCGATTATTTCCTTGGTGAACTAATCCCCCCGGCTATTATTTCCTTGGCGAAATAATACTCGTCATACTGCGTAGATCCGACCGGATCTAGATCTCGTGGTGGTCCACGGATAAACCCCGGCACAGGCAAACAACCCACGCAAGCGAGCGACCGCAAAACAGGAGCTCGTGATTTGTTCGACAAATAAGGAAAGTTGTAATTTTTACTCTTTGTTGATTTCTTGTAACCGGATCTTATAAAAAGACCGGATCTTTATAACTCAAAAAGTTGTTATTTAAGATGACAATGGAATCAATAATGAAGAAAGCTACTATTTTTCCCACGAACAATCTGGCGAGTGTTATTTTTTAACGATCAAAAATTGCCCATAGGTCCCCACGAACGGCTCAAAGTTAAGAGAAGGCGATGAACGTCACTATTCAAATCACGGAAGCTTGATTGACATCGACAAATGCTTTAAGTGAATTGACAGACTATGTGAAGCAACGGAATTTCGGAATAACGAGAATACGGACTGATCGGGAGCCCCACGACGTTTACAAAAGGTGCATCGGCCCTCGTGTCTCATTTATTCTACAGATGATCTAATCATTAGAGCTTACATAAATCCTCGTCGGCTTTCCAACGCACTTTGAATCGTTCAAATCCGAGTTCCGATGAAGAAGTTACGGCGAAAACGAACAAACAGGCATAACGGAACGTCTCAGGCTGAATTGGGACAGCCGAGGTGTCTCGGAACTTTTGGAGATATTTTGACCAGGATCCTGTTAGAATCTAAAGAAACTCAAAATAGAAAAGTTGTAGATACTTTTGTTAACTTTCCAACTCATTTGGAATCAAATCATTTGGAGGTCATATGAGGAAGTTATGACCAAAATAGTGCCGAGACACCCAAAGGTGTCTCGGACCTGGCCGAGACACCCAAAGGTGTCTCGGAAATTGTGAAGATGTTTTGACCTGGATCCCGTTAGATTCTGAAGAAACTCAAAATAGGAACGTTGTAGATATTTTTGTCAACTTTCCAACCCATTTGGAATCAGATCATTTGGAGGTCATATGAGAAAGTTATGACCAAAATAGTGCCGAGACACCCAAAGGTGTCTCGGACCTGGCCGAGACACCCAAAGGTGTCTCGGAACTTGTGGAGATGTTTTGACCAGGATCCCATTAGATTCTGAAGAAACTCAAAACAGAAATGTTGTAGATATGTTTGTCAAATTTCCAACCCATTTGGAATCAGATCATTTGGAGGTCATATGAGGAAGTTATGATTAAAATAGTGCTGAGACACCCAAAGGTGTCTCGGACCTGGCTGAGACACCCAAAGGTGTCTCGGAACCTGTGGAGATGTTTTGACCAAGATTCCGTTAGATTCTGAAGAAACTAAAAACAGGAAAGTTGTAGATATTTTTGTCAGCTTTCCAACCCATTTGCACTAGTACAAAACTGGTCTGCCCAAACGGTTAGAACCGTTTGGGAAAACCTCCTCCCAAACGGTTACAACCGTTTGGGAGACGTAAAACACCCGTTTGGGCTAAAGCCGTTGGGGAAGAGTTGTCCCCAACGGTCTTTGGGCAAAATCCCAAACGGTTACAACTGTTTGGGATATTGCCCAAACGGCTACAACCGTTTGGGCCAACTTTCGCCCAAACGGTTTCCAACCGTTTGGGCTATTTATTTAATAGTTTTAAAATTTTGGCTTCTTTATTTATTTTTCACCCAACGGTTTCAAATGTTTATATACACATCTCACATAATAAGTACTCAACATCTCACAATGAAATTAAAATATTCTTATATTTCGCTAAATATCCAATGTTATATTCATACACAATGTTTACTCAATATACTTAGAGACAAAACATATACATACACAATGTACTCAATATCTCACAATGAAAAGCATCTAATATTATATACTTGTCTCTAATATCCAAAATGAGGTTGCCTTTTCGATGACCCGCTCCTACACGATACAAAGTATTCAAATATAAGTCAACAAGGCAAGAGTAGATATATTTAAAAAAATTAAAAACATAATAGATGTGTGCCATTCACTGAGAGAGCATGTGTTGCATGGGGTCTGTTCGCTACCAGACATCATACAATGGTTAGTAGTAGCACCAAATGCAACAGAAAATTAGATGAAAATTATAAGAGTATATGAGTCATGTTTCAATGTGAGTACCATCGACTAGAAACATAACCTGGAGCAAATTCTTGATAGACTGCCTTTCCCCTCACCTTCCCTAAGAACAAACAGGCCAAATGCTAGTAGATAGAACATGAATACTGTACTCATCACATTTTGAATTACTGATATTATCTGCACAAGTTTCATCAAATTGCCTTTCCTCGTTTTATGTCAACTTTGAACGCCAAATTTTTCCTAAAAAGTAATTCTTCCCAATCAGATAATACACACATATATAATGTACATATGAAAATGCTAAAAATGAAAATAATTTTAGAATGCTTGCTTAACCTGATGCAGCTTTGATGTCCTGATGCAGCTTTGATGTCCTGGGGCAATTGCTTGGATCGAATTAGCATGATTCAATGCCTCGGTAGCCTGCAGCTCACTACTAAATTTAAAGCACAGAGAAAACATTTCATGGTATAAAATGCATATGATAAGTGGGACAATGTCAATCCCAATCAAAACTGCAGATGAATTGATGAGAAGCGCATGCATATATTCTTCGCATATATACCTCATCTTGCAAGCGTCGATTGGCGGAGTTGGTGTCTGTGGCTCTCACAAGGAGACAAATTCAGTTTAGCCTTACTACCAGCACAACACTATGTGTCTTAAAGTGTCTCAGTAGCAACTCTATCATAACCCTAGCATGTCAATGACATACAGATGGTTTTCTCACTTCAACATCAGAATATGGATGATGAGAGCTCAATTCTTGGAATTAAACCAAAGGGCAGATATAGGAGGATCTTTAAACTCAAAAGATGTATACAAGGAAACTACTACAATTATTGAGTGCATGAATAGTTGAACATCAATACTTCAGTTAAAAAACCTATCTCCTTAACCTTTTTCGCATCATATTTACTTGGAGTAAGCTTCAGACTTTGCATTTACTCACAACCAGGAAAATGCAAATGAAAAAAAAACAAAAACAAAAACAAAAAAAATGGAAAACATTCTCTTTGCTACTTCAAGCACATGACATTTTTAAAAAACTACATTATCAAAACAATTTGGTTTAAATTAACGGCTAACAATCTTCCCTCCTTTTTTAACATATATAGAACTTTTAAGAGCCTTATAGTTTTTTCTGCAGAATGTTTGTGTCAACTTTTAAGTGGCAGAGTACTAGAAGATTCTTCATAAGATCTGACTAAATTCTTGATTAAATATAATATAATTTACATTGAGGGATTATATCTCAAAAAAAAATGAAACATATGCATATTTAAATGAATAGGTAAAGGATGAATATAACAAGGAGTTTGTGTGCGCATACACCCGTGTGAAGATGAGAATATATAATGCAACTAAAGAGTTTACATCTGCCTATAAAACTTTGGTGGATATCCATATTAAAGATTCAATGTTATTTCAAACTATCCAGTCTGAACTGCAAATCATCAAACATTAGAGGATACCAAATTTGATGGTTTGGACTTTGTATGCTACAAATAGAACAACTTAAAATAATCCTCTTTTAGGGCCATAACCATATATTTTTAGATTAGAAGATGTGTATTGTAGACATGTTAAATCCAGCTAACTTTTGTTTCTCATGGAAGATGTGTATATCACAGTGCACGGTTTGGACTGTTAATTGAATCTCAAATGTCCAACCATGTGTTTCCATAGGTAGGTGTAAACACTTAAGTTACACCCTACGCATAATATATCCTCACCCATATATCATACGTTCACAGACAGAAGGACAGATGGAAAAAGTAGATGGATATGTGTGTGTGCGCGCACATGTGTCTACGTGTATTATATGAATAAAACTAGGAAGATATAAAAGATTTTGCCGTCAATTCTTTATAGATTTGTTTCTTCAACCAAGGAACGACGTTTATCATGAAGGATAAGGAGATATTGCTTTAAGGCAGGACATAGTGAACTCCCTGAACAAACTAACAAATACCAGTACACCAAATATATAGGCCTAGATTCTAGTGGAAAACAATAAACTTGTGATCAATTTTGAGCAACAATGAAGAGTGTGATAAATCCAAGAGAAGCACTCCTGCATAGGAATTGGTATTCATACAGATTTTACGGCTAGCAAACATGTGGAAACATATGCTAACAATCTCTTGTAAAAGAATTCTTGTTCTTTTAGCATTGTTATCAATCTTCAATTTAAAATGCATGACAACTTATCGAAAGCATATCTAAAAAAAGCTTTAAAAAAAGACACTGTAATGCCCAAAGATGCAAGTTGTCAATTGTTCTCTTCAGAACCATGAACAGTCCACTAAATGACCTGTCTACTGAACAATTGCATTCCAAATTGTAAACTTATGATACACAAAACCTCCAACAAATTTGAAATCATAGTTCTGCAAAGAATAACATATTCGTACAGAGTATTTCCACTGCAGACTTACCAGGCCTTTCAGGATTCAGATTGTCGTGCCGTAGAGAGAGCTTCATCTCAATAGATCTTTCATATTCCTCAAGATGAGCAACATTTTCCTACAAGGTAAAAAGTGAAAGAAACTTTTGAATTCCCGACTCACACTCACAATAAAAATCAAGATTAACATTTAATACTGTCAACTCACCATAAGGTTTTGAAGATATCATCTCTGAACTAGAAAATCCAATGATGTATGCAACACTAACTCTACCCTGAAACATGAACAAAACTTATCAAACATCTAAATCTAAAATTTACTATGTTTCTTCTTCAAATCTGCCAAAGCATCCTCCAGCATCCTGTGATAATTTGTATACCCACAAACCTATCAGGGACTGGGATTGGGTTGCAAGCTAGAAGCTCTTGTTGAGTAAATTTTGAATCTGAAAGGCAGAGCAAAGAGAACTTTCTGTTAACTTAATTTCCATCCAAGAAGTAATATATTGTTCGTACAAACCACAATCTAAATTATAAAATAAATTTAAGAATAATCCAATAGATCAAGAACAACATTTGGTGCAAAATCTAACTATTCTAAGAGAATGAAAGAAGATGTATTATTCCCATCAAAAAAACCAAAAGCAAGGAAACAAATGTGATTAAAGAAACCAAAGTTATGTTAACACAGAAAGAAACGGATAGAAATTCGGGTGAACTCCTCTGCGGGTCCAGAAACTCGGCAAGGACATGAACTGGGACGTCAGAGGCCTCCCAACTTTTTCCGGAAGCAGCAGGGCTCTCCTCCTTCTAATTTGAGCAAGACGAGGATGTGATGCAATCGATGGAGGCGGAGGAGGAGGAGGCGAAGGAGCGCGCGAGAGCGCCGACGAAGATGAGGGAGGCGGAGGGGGTACGATGGCCCGCGGAGAAGATGAGGGAGCCCCAGTGAAGATGAGGCGGAGGAGCGAGAGTCCTGGAGGACGAGGAGGTGCCTTGGCCGGCGGCTGCGGTCGGAGTTCGACGGGGTCAGATGAGGGATTTTCAACGCGGTTGGACGAGAGGGGGTTAGGGATTTGAGAGGGTTCGATCTTGAAATTTATGGGGATGAATTTTTCACGCTGGGATGAATTTTTGGGGGGAACGGAGAAAAAAGACTTAAATTTTTTTTAAAAGATCTAAACAAAACGTCCAAACGGGTTTAACAGTTTGGGCTAATATATCCCAAACGGTTGTAACCGTTTGGTTTAACCGTTTGTGATTTTTTAACAGCCCAAACACTTTTAACCGTTTGGGATTATTATCCCAAACGGTTAAAACCGTTTGGGTTTTTTCTACTTGCCCAAACGGTTGCAACGACCGTTTGGACAGGGCTGTTTTCTACTAGTGTTGGAATCAGATCATTTGGAAGTCATATGAGGAAGTTATGACCAAAATAGTGCCAAGACACCCAAAGTTTTCTCGGACCTGGCCGAGACACCCAAATGTGTCTCGGAACTTGTGGAGCTGTTTTGACTAGGATCCCGTTAGAATCTGAAGAAACTCAAAACATGAAAGTTGTAGATATCTTTATCAGCTTTCCAACACATCTTAAATCACTCAAATCCGAGTTCGGATGAAAGAATTAGAGCCAAAATACTGAAGAGGGTACAAACTGTCTCGCACAGGTGCGAGACACCCCGAGCTGTCTCGCACTTGGGACGTGTTTTTGATGGTTTTCGATCAGTTTTAACCGCTCCGTTATCCCTCCAAGCCTATAAATACAAGATTTAGGCCTCACTTTTCAAGATCTGGAGTTTTGGTGCCTCGGCGAAGCCCTGCCGGATTGAAGACTTAAAAGTACACAGATTTCAGAGAGGAGGAGGAGAGATCAGATCGAGTTCTTCAACGCAAGAGAGAGAGATTCATCAGATCTACAGTTTCTCAGATCCGTTCCTTAGTATTATCCCGTTGTGGTAATTCTAAGAAGAGTGATTATCTCGCTTCGCCGAGATAAGAGCTACAGTTTTCTCGATCCCTTCGCGGATAGACGAAGCTCTGCCCAATTTTTCAGCAACCAGATCTGATCGGCGGTGGTCCACGGATATCATCGTCCCCATCACAGGCAAAGATCCCACGCAAGCAGAAGACCGATAAACGATCTCCCTGCGTTTGTTTGACAAAGTTGTAAACTTGTTTTATTTTCATTGTGTAAGAAGATCTTATAAAAAGATCAACTTTTTATTTCATTCGAGTTTATTGTAACGACTAAAGTTGTAATAGATCCGATAGCAATGAAGATAGCAACTTTCACCGCAAACAAGCTGGCGACCATAGTGGGAGCCAACAGCTTCACTGCCGAAGCTGTCGTGCCGCAGCCGATGATTAAGATCCCGGTGCTCGAAGAGGTCGAATACAAATTCGACCAGCAGAGATTCGAAGAATATATTTCCTCCTCCTCCTCCAGATCTGCTCTTCCTCATAAGCGTAGGAAGATCTCCTCCTCCCAGGGGATCCGTCAGTCTCCAGATCTGAAAACCAAAGAAGTCAATCTCCACGTCATCGCTGTCACAGTTGCACCTTGCAATGATCCGCCGGCATCCAATGAGACCAGATCTGCAGATCTGAACTCCTTCGCAATCAGGGAGTCAACTGCTGAAGGCGCGCCAACTCTATCAAAGAGAGCACGTCAAAGGAAACGCCAACGCCTCGCGCGCCAATTCGCCAAGGCTTTGGATCAGGTGGATGGACTCCGTTACCAAGCAGATCTGGAGTTCAGGAAGCGCCAAGTGACTAATCTGTCGCCACGACCAGCATCGGAATCCTCCTCTCGACCTCCAATTAACGAATGGGTTCATGTCAAACGAACCCGCTCTACTCTCGAGGAGCGAATCCAGAAGCACCGCACCTTGCTTGCGCATGCCCGGACCCTTGTGCGAAAAACACAGGAAATGCAAAAGGAAGAGGCAGTTAAGAGATCGCCAAGATCTAAGCAAGTGTGGATGCCAAAGGCCAAATCAACGCCTAAGGCAAAAGCATCCGAGGCTGATCTCCGGCCTTTGTCAACTCCAGATCCCGCTCCTCTTGCTCCTGCACCACCGGTGAAGCCCTATGGCAGCATGGATCTCTCCAAATCTAGAGTCCTATTGACGGATCGCATCGGTTCTCTACCCGAGGATCAAGAAAAAGCGCCCGTTAAGGAAAGCTTGAGACCATTGAAGGAGCTTCGAGCAAACATCCAGACTGGGGGTCGTACGCGATCTCCTAACAAGTTGGTTTCTACAACGGCCCGCTTGGGGGTGCGTACAGAAAACCAGGAGCCCGTTAATGTTTCACCCTCACAAGGGTGTGATTCCAAACGTGTGACTCTTGTAGACGCCAACAAGGCGATGTTTACTCAGAGGAAAACGCGTCAGACAGAAGAATGCGTTATACCTGAGAATCTATGTAAACAGCCGATAGGTTGCTCTGACCGCAACGTCGATGAGTTGTACTATCGAGCTGGGGGTGCGAATAAATCTCGAAAGAGAAGTACTCGGGAAACGGACTCTCACTGTCCGTGTACCAAATTTATCAGGGCAGTATTATCAGCGTGTAGCTGCCCCAAGACCGCTCCACAGAGAGTCTCGATATTTGAGAGGATCTCCACTGAAGCATCAAAACCCAAATCAAGACGTTTTCGCAAAAGACGATCGGTTGTTTGAGATGATGAATTCCTAGAAGTTACCATCAACATAGTCAATAAGGGAAAATCTCCGATTGTTTCAAGTGGTTCCAACCCGAATTTCTCTCCAGGAAGAAGAGTCAATTCGGGAATAACCCAACGAATATCTCAGCTTCAGCTAGAAGCCGTCGGATGTAACGATTACCCGGAGATCTACGAAGGAATCCATTCCGATGACGAACTCTCGGATTCTTATTCCGCACTCGCCTCCGACGATACAACGTCTAGCATAGGACAAGCTCAGGAAGTGTTCATGATCAACACCGAGCAAATAACCAAAATCATTGAGGATGCTCTAGCCAAGCAGAAAGAAACATTCAAAATCGAAATGGAAATGGCTATGCAGGAGATGAGACAAATGCATGACCAACAAATCCGAGCTTTGTCGAATCAGCTAGCTGAATCCAGCCGTCGCACACAGAACGCCACAGTTGACAGCGATCCAGAAGTGGACGAAATCATCATGGCCGACGTACCTCCCAAAAATACTGGTTGTGGTTTAAATGCATACCCTACAGATAACAATACTGGGGGTGGTCCTACCAAAGATGACAATGTTGGGGGTGGCCCCGTTATTCCTCTCGAAAATTGCCCAAAATAGGATATAGATGAGGACGAAAAGATGAAGGATCTCGAGAGCAAAATTAACGCTTTAATGTCTGCTCAAGAGGTAAAGAAGACCGGCATTCCGTGTCCTTACCCGAAAGAGTGGGACTCGATCCCGTATCCGACGAAGTTCAACCTGATCAACTTCACGCCGTTCGACGGGAAGGGCTCGCCCACTCAGCATCTAATCTACATTAAGTCCCACTTAGGCACGATCTCCGGCAATGAAGCCTTGATGGTTCGGTCATTCGTCGGCACCCTTCGCGGGCCTACCTTCGATTGGTATCGGCGTCTTAAATTTGGAAGCATCAACAGCTGGGAGGACCTGGAGAGCATGTTCCTCACTCATTTCTTCTATGATGATGCCGAAGTGTCGATCAGGACACTCTTCGATGAGAAACAAAAAGACGGAGAGTCGGTGGATACCTTCATCAAACGCTTTCGCAATCAGGCAATGAACTGCAAGGATCCCATCACGGAGGAATTCATCTTGCAGACTTGTCATAACAATTTGTCCATTAACATCTTGGACGTTATGGGAGTAGAGCTGCTCAATACCTGGAAAGAGTTGAAGGTGCGCGGCGAGCAGGCCGAACGCTTCCTCAGAAGGAGGAAGGTCGAAAGAAGCCAACCGATGGCTAACCTTCTAAACCCGAGTCTCATTTCCCATGATGAAGGGAAGGCACCTACAACAGCTGTTGATATTAATCAGACGTCGCAACAGCAGCCCCGAAGACAGCAGAAGACTTCGGATCAGAGGCTCCAAAAAGAGTACTCATTCAAGGACGAAGACGTTCCAGCCATCTTCAAGACCCTTCTCGAAAATAATAAGATCAAGCTGCCACCCATCACGAATCAGGAGGAAGCTGACAATACTGCAGATCCGAAGTACTGCGCGTACCATAGGAGGATCCTTCATCCCACCAAGGCTTGCTTTACTTTAAAGAATAGCATCCAGACCTTGGTTGAAGCCGGCGTCATAACGCTAGGATAAGCCAAATGAGAATGGCAAGACTCCGATAAGTATAAGAGTATAAACTGCTTCTCAACACTCCGACAAGTATACAAGTATAAACTGCTTCTTAATACTCCAATAGGTATATGAGTCTAAACTATTCCCACTCTTGACGGGAAGTTCCTGGAGAATTTTTACATGTAATATTCTTAAGGATAACCCGATCATGCAACTGAATACAATAGTAAACCCAGTTTCACAAAGGAAGCTGGGGGTGGATGATTCATGTAACGGGAAGTTCCCAGGAAAAAAAAATACTATATGTAATTTTCTTAGGGATAACCTGATCATTACAAACAAAGTGATAAACACTAAACCCTCATTGTGATTTCCGAACACTCTTTTGCTGAGATGAGATTCGATCGCTTCGTTGGATCAATCTTCCCTCACAAAACTCCTATTGGTGTTTGACGACAGATCAACCAATCCGCACAGAATTCCCCCACTGATCAAAACAATTGACGGTCGGTCCACTAAAATTTCTATCCGCCAATTCATGGCAATTTTCAAAGCTTGACGTGTTAAGTCCTGATCACTTAACATTAAAATCCTTCACCGAGTGGCCAGTACAAACCAGTATTTCTACTGCTACACGTATACCACTCTCTCTGCTTTCAGGTCAAACCTATAAAAGTTAGGGCCAAAGCCAAATTCTCCTCTCGATTCCTCCCATGAACAAGGGGTCCACATCCAATTCGAGCAATCAAACCTATAAAGTTAGGATTGTCTCCGGCCTCACCTTAGTCAAACCTGCAGATAGTTAGGACTAAGGTCAAGTCAACCATTTCGATAAACGAAAGACTTCCATCTTCTCCTTTTCAGCCAAACCTATAAAAGGTAGGGTTGAAATTGGAATTTTCCTTCAATAAATGAAGAACTCTTCTTGGATCAAGCAACCAATCCTATAAAAGTTAGGGTTACTTGAATCTTTTCGATTCTAGGGGTGGAGATCCCATTCCTAGTCTCATCCTTCTAGACTCTGGGGGTGGAGATCCCACCTCGAGTTTCCTTTCCTACTGAAGATAGAATATAAAATTCGTTCTCTTCAGGTGCCGGGAGATAGAATATAAAATTCTTTCTCTTCCATTTTCCAGTCCGTCTTTACTTTGAGAGAAGACACAATTCCCAACTTCCAGTCCGTGCACTTTGTGCACGGGGAATTTTATCTCAACTCCTAAATAGAGATAAGCCTACGCCTAACACGCGTTGCCGGTTTAGTCTTTCACCGAGTGAAAAAGACATCAGAGTATAATTCTGGGGACTTTTATCCCGAATCCTAAGTAGGGATGAGTCAACGCCTAATACGCATTGCCGGGTGCCATATTCCCATAAGTAATAGCGAAGTCTATGTATTCAAAATCATAGCATTAAGTCTAAGAGAAGAAATTCTCTTAGCACAACGTTACATGTGAGACAGGTTTTAATAATTCACATGCTAGCCCGATTCAAACAGTAATCGGTAAAGGCACGTCAAACCCGTTGAAGGCTGGGGGTTTGCCAAAAATCCCAAAGTCTATGTCTAACACACATTGCCGGTTTAGTCTTTCACCGATTGAAAAAGACACCAGAATCCAGTCTGGGGTATTTTATCCCGAAGCCTGAGTAGGGATAAGTCAACGCCTAACACGCGTTGCCGGTTAGTCCTTAACTGTAAAAAGGACAAAAGCCCACCTATTCAATATTGTGGCAGGTTGTTATTCATAATGCTGAAATCCGTGCTTCACACGCATGGGGAATTTTATCCCGGATCCTAAGTAGGGATAAGTCAACGCCTAACACGCGTTGCCGGTTTAGTCTTTCACCGATTGAAGAAGACACCAGAATTCTAGTCTGGGGACTTTTATCCTGAATCCTAAGTAAGGATGAGTCAGCGCCTAACACGCGTTGCCGGGTAGTCTATTCCCGTGACAAAGACAAAGTCTACGTATTCGAAGTCGTAGCATCAAGTCTAAGGGAGTTCATTCCTTTAGCACAACGTCACATGCGCAACGGACTTAAACAATCCACATGCTAGTGTAGGCATCGAAAATTGCCGATAGGTCCCCGCTCACAGCTCAGTGTTAACGAGCGACGATGAACGTCACTACCCGGTTCACAAGAGTTCCATCAACGTCGGTGAGCGCCTGAAGTGAACCGACGGACTACGTGAGCTGATAGAATCTCAGAACAACGGGGATACGGACTGACCGGAAACCCCGTGATCGCTGCAAACGGACCAACACCCGTTGTATCCCGTTCGCCTCACTGATAATCCAACCAATGGGATCTACAGAGCTCTTCATCAGAATTCCAACGCATCCAAAATCACTCAAATCTGAGTTCGGACGAAAAGTCAACGACAAGTCAACGGCGGATCAACGGCGGAACACCTGGTAGCACCTCGGACCAGACTGAAGCACCCAGGGGTATCCCGGCGAGGTTGAAACACCCGAGGAGTGTCTCGGCCAAGCCGAGACACCCCAAGGGTGTCTCGGCCAAGCCGAGACACCCAATAGGTGGGTGTCTCACGAAGATTCAACGGCGAAACGCTTTTTGGGGGGTGTCTCAAGGCGTTTTACACGCCAAAATGCTTTTTGGAGGTGTCTCAAGGCGTTTTACACGCCAAAATGCTTTTTGGAGGTGTCTCAAGGCGTTTTACACGCCGAAATTCTTTTTGGGGGTGTCTTAAGGCGTTTTACACGCCAAAATGCTTTTTGGGCAGCCCCTAGGGCCTCCTTGGTGGCCTATAAATAGACCCCTTGGGTCTCCATTCTCTTGGCCCCTGATTTTTATTGCTCTTGGCTTGGAATTGCTCTTGCCTTGGTTTTGGAGATAAAATTTTGGATCTTGAGCTTTAGCCTTTGAGATCTGAAATTTTAGAGAGGAGCGGCGAAGCCCTGCCGGAGCGAGGAGTCGGAGTGTTAAAGAAAGCGGCGAAGCCCTGCCGGAACGAGGAGTGAGAGTTCTTCCTCAACCTTCATTCACCCCCTTCTCTTTTCCTTAGTGTCGCCCATTAGCGGTGATACTAAGAAGAGCTAGTGTCTCATTTTAGCCGAGACATACGCTTCCAAACTTCCAAGATCTCACGCGGATCGACGAAGTTCTATTTCTATATCCCTTCGCGGATAGACGAAACTCTGCCGAATTCTTCCGGAAAGGATCTGATCGACCGGTGGTCCACGGATATCAACATCCCCGTCATAGGCTAAAGACCCACGCAAGCGAGACCGCACCAAAACGGGATCTCGTGTTTATTTTCGTTAAAGTTGTAATCTTTGTTTCATTGCACGAGTAGATCTTATAAAAAGATCGAATCTTTATTTGATATTTGTTGTAACAATTGAAGTTGTAACAGATCTCAAAGCAATGAATACAGCAACTTTTCCCAAAAACAAGCTGGCGACCACAGTGGGAGCCAACGATCTCGCCGCCGAGATCGTCGTGACGCAACCGGCTTTCAAGATCCGGGTGAATGAAGAGATCGAATACGAGTTCGATCAGCAGAAGTTCGAAGAGTACCTCTCCTCCTCCTCCTCCAGATCCGCCTCTCCAAGCAGGCACGGGAAGACTCCATCTCCCCGAAGGGCTCGCGGGATCTCCAGCTCCAATATCCAAGATCCCATCGCCGTTGCTACCTCCGCACCACGTAACGCCCCTGCGTCGTTCAGCGTGGTCGAGGTCGCAACTCCAGCTCTCCCTCCCGCAACAAAGGTGACGGTTGAAGTTGCTCCAACCATGTCAAAGAGGGCGCGCCAAAGACGACGTCAAAACCTCGCTCGTCAGATGGCCAAGGCTTTGGAGCCGATGGACGGGATCCGTTACAACATGGATCTGAAAGCCAGGCAGCGCCAAGAGCAGCAACGGCGAACAATTAACTCCTCCTCTAAAGCGGAGACAAGTGAATAGATCCGTGTCAAGAGGACGTGCTCTACTCTCGAAGAGCGAATCAAGAAACGCCGCGCTTTGCTTGCGCACGCCTAACTCCTTCTGCAGGAAACGAAGGAGATGCAGAAAAAAGAGGCGGTCAAAAAGCCGTCCACACACAAATGGGCTTGGATGCCAAAACCAAAAGCAACACCTAAGGCGGAAGGGGACATGATTGTCATCCGGCCTACTTCAAATCCAGATCCCGTTCTTGCATCGGAGTTCAGCAAGAATGTGGATCACACAAGAGCCAGAATCCCTTTGAAGGGTCGCCTCGGTCCTTTATTGGAAAACCGAGGTAAAGTACCAGTCAAAGAGCGATTGGGATCATTGAAAGGTCCCCAAATGACAACTCAGACTGGGGGTGATATCAATCCCCCCAAGAGAGGGAAAGCCCCTATTACCGACCGCATCGGATTACGGGTCAAAGTTCAAGAGCCCGTTAGGCTTTCACGCTCCCAAAAGCGTAAAAGTGAACGCGCGACTCTTGAAAACGCTAATAAAGTGTCGTATCCCCAGATGGAGACACATTCGTCTGATGATGATTGTGTTATACCTGGGAAGTCATACCAACACTCTATAAGTTGCTCCAGTTATCAAACTGATGAGTTATACTATAGAGCTGGGGGCGTGGCTAAGTCTCGAAAGAGATACGCTCAAGACACGGAGCCCCACTGTCCGTGTGCTAACATCATCAAGTTGGTGTTGTCAGAGTGCTGCTGTCCTCGAACCTCAAAGAGAGTCTCGGTGTTCGAGAGAATCTCCAAGCCAAGGCATTTCCGACAAAGAAGAACGGTGATTAAAGACGGGGAAATTCCGAGCGTCACCGCTAACATGACCAGAAAAGGGACATCGGCACAGGACGATCTCGAGTCGATTCCAGAGCTATCTCAACGTGTAACTCGTCTGTAGTCCGGAGCCATCAGTCGAGCAACGTATGGCAGGGTTCGGACAAGATTACCTTCAGGAGACGAGGAATCCGATGCTGGCTCGGCGGTCGCATCTGACAATACCGTATCCAGCGAAGGACATCCTCATGAATCACTTATGATCAGCACCGAGCAAATAACCAAGATCATTGAGGATGCTCTAGCTAAGCAAAAAGAAACATTCCAAGTCGACATGGAAATGGCTATGCAAGAGATGAGACAAGTGCATGATCAACAAATCCAAGCTTTGTCAAATCGGCTAGTTGAATCCAGCCGTCGCAACCATGCTAACCAAGCAGGTAGTGATTCAGAGGTGGATGAACGTCTCAATGCTGAGAACCCTCTCCTGGACCAGAACACTGGGGGTGGTCCCATTGAGGGCAATAATACCGGGGGTGGTCCCACCAAAGATGATGATGCTGGGGGTGGCCGCATAATTCCTCTCAAAAATTATCCAAAGAAGGATACATATGAGGATGAAAGGATGAAGGATCTCGAGAGCAAAATTAACGCATTAATGTCTGCTCGAGAGGTAAAGAAGACCGGAATTCCGTGTCCTTACCCGAAAGAGTGGGACTTGATTCCGTATCCGGCGAAGTTCAACCTAATCAATTTCACGCCATTCGACGGGAGGGGTTCGCCTACTCAGCATCTAATTTACTTCAAGTCCCACTTGGGCATGATCTCCGGCAATGAAGCCTTGATGGTTCGGTCATTCGTCGGCACCCTTCGCGGGCCTGCCTTCGATTGGTATCGACGTCTTAAATTTGGAAGTATTAACAGCTGGGAGGACTTGGAGAGCATGTTCCTCACTCATTTCTCTGATGATGATGACGAAGTGTCGGTCAGGACACTCTTCGATGAGAAACAAAGAAATGGAGAGTCGGTGGATACCTTCATCAAACGCTTCCGCAATCAGGCAATGAATTGCAAGGACCCCATCACGGAGGAATTCATCTTGCAGACTTGTCACAACAATTTGTCCATTAACATCCTGGATGTTATGGGAGTAGAGCCGCTCAAGACATGGAAGGATTTGAAGGTCCGAGGAGAGCAAGCTGAGCGATTCCTCAAAAGGAAGAAGGCCGAGAGGAGCCAACCGATGGCTAGTTCTCCAAACTCGAACTTCGCCTCTCATGATAGGAGCGAAGCACCTGCAACGGCTGCTAATCAAACGTCGCAACAGCAAACCCGGAGACAGCAAAAGACTTCGGATCAGAGGCCTCAAAAAGAGTACTCCTTCAAGAACGAAGATGTTCCAGCCATCTTCAAATCCCTCCTTGAAAATAACAAGATCAAGCTCCCACCGATTGTGAATCAGGAGGAAGCTGACGATATTGCGGATCCGAAGTACTGCGCATACCACAGGAGGATCCATCACCCAACCAAGGCGTGCTTTACACTCAAGGATAGCATCCAAACCTTGATTGAAGCCGGTGTCATAACGCTAGAGTGAGCCGGTTAAGAACGGCACAACTCCGACCGGTATAAGAGTATAAACTGCTTCCTGCAACTCCAACGAGTACACGAGTATAAACTGTTTCTCAAAACTCCAAAGAGTATACGAGTATAAACTGCTTCTCATCACTCCGACCGGTATAAGAGTATAAATGCTCCCTGATACTCCAATAGGTATATGAGTCTAAACTATTTCCTTTCTCCCACGGGAAGTTCCTGGAGAGTGCCATGCGTGGTATTCTTAAGGAAAACCCGATCATACAACCAGAAGCAATGATAAGCCCAGTTTCGTGAAGAAGCTGGGGGTGGATTATTAATGTACCGGGAAGTTCCCGGAAGAATACCACATTGGGATATTCTTAGGGATAACCCGGTCGCTGTAAGAGAGATGAACAAGAAATCCACATTCGAATTCCGAATGTTCTTGTTCGTCGGACTCTAACTCTCACAAGCACTCTTTTGCTGAGATGAGATCTAATCATTCGATGGATTAATCTTCCCTCACAAAACTTTCAGTGGTGTTTGACGATTCATAGTCTCCACCACACAATTCCCACTTGGTCAAACCTTACTACAGTTAGGACCAGAGCCAAATTCCCCTCTCAATTCCTCCAATGAACGAGAGGTCCACAAATCGAGCGATCAAACCTGCTTACGGTTAGGATCGTCTCAAATCCCCCATTTGGTCAAACCTTACTACAGTTAGGGTTATCCGAATCTTTTCGATTCTCGGAGTGGAGATTCCATTCCTAGTTTCATCCTTCGGATCCTGGGGGTGGAGATCCCACCCCGAGTTTCCTTTCCTGCTGAAGATAGAATATAAAAAATTCTTCCTCTTCAGATTCAAATGACCAAAACTATAAAAGTTAAGGTCGTTTGAACTTTTCGATTCTCGGAGTGGAGATCCCACTCCTAGTTTCACCTTTCGGATTCTGGGGGTGGAGATCCCACCTCGAGTTTCCTTTCCGACTGAAGATAGAATATAAAATTCTTCCTCTTCAGCAATGGGAGATAGAATATAAAATTCTTCCTCTCCCATTGAGCCTCCTTTCCAATTGAAGATAGAATATAAAATTCTTCCTCTTCAATGCTGGGAGATAGAATATAAAATTCTTCCTCTCCCATTTTCCCCTGTCTTTGCTTTTAGAAAAGACAGAGATGAAGTCAACGCCTAACACGCGTTGCCGGGTAGTCTATTCCCGTGAGAAAGACGAAGTCTATGTATTCAAGATCATAGCACCTTTTCCCCTGTCTTTGCTTTTAGAAAAGACAGGGATGAAGTCAACGCCTAACAAGCATTGCCGGGTAGTATTTCCCGTGAGAAAGACGAAGACTATGTATTCAAAAGCATGGCACTAAGTCTAAGGGGAGCAATTTTTTTTTAGCACAACGTTACATGCGAAACGGACTTAGACAATTCGCATGCTAGCCCGATTCAAACGGTAATCGGTAAAGGCACGTCAAACCCGTTGAAGGCTGGGGGTTTGCCAAAAATCCTAAAGTCAGTGCCTAACACGCGCTGCCGGTTAGTCCTTAACCGTAAAAAAAGGACAAAAGCCCACATATTCCACATTGTGGCAGGTTGTTATTAATAACACCATAATCCGTGCTTCACACGCACGGGGAATTTTATCCCGAATCCTAAGTAGGGATGAGTCAGCGCCTAACACGCGTTGCCGGTTAGTCCTTAACCGTAAAAAAGGACAAAAGCCCACATATTCCACATTGTGGCAGGTTGTTATTAATAACACCATAATCCGTGCTTCACACGCACGGGGAATTTTATCCCGGATCCTAAGTAAGGATAAGTCATCGCCTAACACGCGTTGCCGGTTTAGTCTTTCACCGATTGAGAAAAGACACCAGAGTTCGATTCTGGGGTATTTTATCCTGAAACCTAAGTAAGGATAAAGTCTGCGCCTAACACGCGCTGTCGGGTAGCCTATTCCCGTAACAATAGCGAAGTCTATGTATTCAAAATCATAGCACCTTTTCCCCTGTCTTTGCTTTTAGAAAAGACAGAGATGAAGTCAACGCCTAACACGCGTTGCCGGGTAGTCTTTCCCGCGAGAAAGACGAAGCCTACGTATTCGAAGTCGTAGCATCAAGCCTAAGGGAGTCAATTCCTTTAGCACAACGTCACATGCGGAACGGACTTAAACAATCCGCATGCTAGCCCGATTCAAATGGTAATCAGTAAAGGCTCATCAAATCCGTTGATGGCTGAGAATTTGCCAAAAATTCTATAAGTACGAGTCATTGATGCATCACCTCTGTTGGTTGGTCTCGTGACTCGATTATCCGACAAGATCCACATATGCAGATGAATCAGCTTTAACAAGTTGGTCCTGCAACCCATTCACAAATCTTTTGGTTTGGTCTCTGCATGCCTTTATCAAAAGTTGTTCCATTGCCCTTTTGCAAATAAGCCCCTACGGGCTGTTTTGCAAATAAACCCCTCAACAATCCTTCAATCCCCTTGCATAAAGCACCCTTCACCTCCTTTGATCAAATGGACATAAATCCAAGCCTCAAAACTTCAGTTCCATTTTGCATAAAAAACCCCACGAATTTCAGTCCACTTTTACACAAAAGTCCCCCAAATTTCGGCCATAGTATAGGTTTTGCAAGAAACCCCCCAATACTTGCGCATAGGCCACCCATCATCAAAAGAACCAATCTTTTAACCAAAAGTTATGGTCTTTGCATGGGAATCCATGGCCTACCCCCTCATTACAAGCAAAACTTATCCAATCAAAGGAGCCTTCTTTGAGCTTGGGGGTGTAGGAAGAAACCCTAATCGGAGAGGGGAAAATTTCGGCCAATGGGTACCCACCAAAATCCGAACTTCTATGGAGGTTGATGCGTTCTTGAGAAAAAAATCAATGGAGGAAGTTTGGAGGAAGAAGAAGAAGAGAGGAAAAAGATAAGAGAGAATCTCTTTTGAAATTTGAAATGGGGGGGACCATGAACAAAAGACAAAACAAGAAAGAAGCCAAAAGAGGGGAGGGACCACGGTCTTGCCAAAGACACCCCAAGGGTGTCTCGGTGTTGTGGAGACACCCCGGGGGTGTTTTGACTGGATTTTGACCCCCCGAACTTTTTTTCTGACCCCCCGATTTCTTTTGGAGACACCGATTCTTCGCCGATTGTTGGATACTTTGATAAGTTCCACAAGTCAACTCTCGACATTTCGAAATCCTAAGGGTGGCGCTGGTCAACGCGTAGCCCTAGGTCAACGCCATTCAACGCGTTGCGACAAAAAGTCAACGCACGGCGATTCCAAACCCTCGGGTAAACGCCGGTCAATGCGTGACCCCAGGTCAACCCCAATCAACGGGTTGCGATCGAAGTCAACGCACGGCGATTTGAAACCCTAAGGGTGTCGCCGGTCAACGCGTAGCCCTAGGTCAACGCCATTCAACGCGTTGTGACAAAAAGTCAACGCACGGCGATTCCAAACCCTCGGGTAAACGCCGGTCAACGCGTGACCCCAGGTCAACCCCAATCAACGGGTTGCGATCGAAGTCAACGCATGGTGATTTGAAACCCTAAGGGTGTCGCCGGTCAACGCGTAACCCTAGGTCAACGCCATTCAACGCGTAGCGACGAAAAGTCAACCTTTTGACGTTCAAAACCCTAGGGTAGACGCCGGACAACGCGTAACCCTAGGTTAACGTCGGACAGCGCGTTGCGACAAAAGTCAACACGTGGCGACAAAGGTCAACACGTGACGACGAAAGTCAACCCACACGGTTCAAAACCCTAGGGTAGACGCCGGACAACGCGTAACCCTAGGTCAACGCCGGACAACGCGTTGCGACAAAAGTCAACACGTGGCGACGAAAGTCAACACGTAACGACAAAAGTCAACCCACGCGGTTCAAAACCCTAGGGTGGACGCCGGTCAATGCGTAACCTTAGGTCAACGCCGGACAGCGCGTTACGACAAAAGTCAACACGTGGTGACGAAAGTCAACACGTAACGACAAAAGTCAACCCATACGGATTCGAAACCCTGGGGTAGACGCCGGTTAACGCGTAACCCTAGGTCAACGCCGGACAGCGCGTTGCGACAAAAGTCAATACGTGGCGACGAAAGTCAACACGTAACGACAAAAGTCAACCCATGCGGATTTGAAACCCTGGGGTAGACGCCGGTCAACTCGTAACCCTAGATCAACGCCGGTCAGCACGTTGCGACAAAAGTCAACGCCAATCAGTGCGGTGCGACGAAAAGTCAACACACAGCGATCCGAAACCCCAAGTCAACACGATGTGACAGGGATAGTAAGTTCAAAAGTCAACTCAATGACACGAGCCAAACTCAACTCACCAGCTGTAGACTCGAGACTCCGACGACGGCCAGGCGATAAACGCAGCGCCGGAACAACTTCGGTTATTCGACAAAGCACCGGATAAACCGAAAATTGAAGGAGCCGAGAGTTGAAGCGAGCCACAGGTCCCTTAGGCCGACTGAAGGCTGGACCAATCATATCCAAAGTATTCCGGTCTCTTCTGTAAAAGAAACGAGTCCGAAACACTTTGGAGGGGGTATCTGTAGGCATCGAAAATTGCCGATAGGTCCCCGCTCACAGCTCAGTGTTAACGAGCGACGATGAACGTCACTACCCGGTTCACAAGAGTTCCATCGACGTTGGTGAGCACCTGAAGTGAACCGACGGACTACGTGAGCTGATAGAATCTCAGAACAACGGGGATACGGACTGACCGGAAACCCCGTGATCGCTGCAAACGGACCAACACCCGTCGTATCCCATTCGCCTCACTAATAATCCAACCAATGGGATCTACAGAGCTCTTTATCAGAATTCCAACGCATCCGAAATCACTTAAATCTGAGTTCGGACGAAAAGTCAACGACAAGTCAACGGCGGATCAACGGCGGAACACCCGGTAGCACCTCGGACCAGACTGAGGCACCCAGGGGTATCCCGGCGAGGTTGAAACACCTGAGGGGTGTCTTGGCAAAACTAAGACACCCCAGGGGTGTCTCACGAAGATTCAATGGCGAAATGCTTTTTGGGGGGTGTCTCAAGGCGTTTTACACGCCGAAATACTTTTTGGAGGTGTCTCAAGGCGTTTTACACGCCGAAATGCTTTTTGGAGGTGTCTCAAGGCGTTTTACACGACGAAATGCTTTTTGGGGGTGTCTCAAGGCGTTTTACACGCCGAAATGCTTTTTAGGCAGCCCCTAGGGCCTCCTTGGTGACCTATAAATAGACCCCTTGGGTCTCCATTCTCTTGGCCCCTGATTTTTATTGCTCTTGGCTTGGAATTGCTCTTGCCTTGGTTTTGGAGATAAAATTTTGGATCTTGAGCTTTAGCCTTTGAGATCTGAAATTTTAGAGAGGAGCGGCGAAGCCCTGCCGGAGCGAGGAGTCAGAGTGTTAAAGAAAGCGGTGAAGCCCTGCCAGAACGAGGAGTGAGAGTTCTTCCTCAACCTTCATTCACCCCCTTCTCTTTTCCTTAGTGTCGTCCATTAGCGGTGATACTAAGAAGAGCTAGTGTCTCGTTTTAGCCGAGACATACGCTTCCAAACTTCCAAGATCTCACGCGGATCGACGAAGTTCTGTTTCTATATCCCTTCGCGGATAGACGAAACTCTGCCAGATTCTTCCGGAAAGGATCTGATCGACCGGTGGTCCACGGATATCAACATCCCCGTCACAGGCTAAAGACCCACGCAAGCGAGACCGCACCAAAACGGATCTCGTGTTTATTTTCGTTAAAGTTGTAATCTTTGTTTCATTGCACGAGTAGATCTTATAAAAAGATCGAATCTTTATTTGATATTTGTTGTAACGATTGAAGTTGTAACAGATCTCAAAGCAATGAATACAGCAACTTTTCCCAAAAACAGCTAGCCCGACTCAAACGGTAGTCGGTAAAGGCTAATCAAACCCGTTGATGGCTGAGAATTTGCCAAAAATTCTATAAGTACGAGTCATTGATGCATCAGCTCTGTTAGTTGGTCTCGTGACTCGATTATCCAACAACATTAAAATAAGATCCACAAATGCAGATGAATCAGCTTTAACAGTTGGTCTTGCAACCACGACACTTGGGACCGCCGTGCTCCAATACCTTAAGAGTTTAAACTGTGTATACTCCAGTAAACGTACGAATATAAACTATGTCAACGTACGACGTTCGAAACCCTAGGGTCAACGCTGGTCAACGCGTAACCCTAGGTCAATGTTAGTTAACGCGTTGCGACAAAAAGTCAACATTCAACGTTCGAAACCCTAGGGTCAACGCCGGTCAATGCGTAACCCTAGGTCAACGCCAGTCAACGCGTTGCGACAAAAAGTCAACATTCAACGTTCGAAAACCTAGGGTCAACACCGGTCAATGCGTAACCCTAGGTCAACGCTAGTCAACACGTTGTGACAAAAAGTCAACATTCGACGTTCAAAACCCTAGGGTCAACGCAGGTCAATGCGTAACCCTAGGTCAACGCCAGTCAACGCGTTGCGACAAAAAGTCAACATTCAACGTTCGAAACCCTAGGGTCAACGCCGGTCAATGTGTAACCCTAGGTCAATGCCAGTCAACGCGTTGTGATAAAAAGTCAACATTCGACGGTCGAAACCCTACAGTCAACGCCGATCAACGCGTAACCCTAGGTTAACGCCAGTCAACGTGTTGTGACAAAAAGTCAACATACGGTGATCTGAAACCCTAAGTCAGCACAATGTGACAGAGATAGTCAGTTCAAATTCAACTCAATGACACGAGCCAAACTCAACTCACTGGTGGTAGACTCGAGACTCCGACGACGGCCAGGCGATAAACGCAGCGCCGGAAGGACTTCGGCTATTCGTCAATGCAATGAATAGACCGTAAATCGAAGGAGCCAAGAGTTGAAGCTAATTATAGGTCCTTCACGTCGATTGAAGGCTGGACCAATCATATCCAAAATATTCCAGCCTCTTCTATAAAAGAAACGAGGCTGGAACACTTTGGAGGGGGTATCTTTAGGCGTCAAAAATTGCCCATAGGTCCCCACGAACGGCTCGAAGTTAAGAGAAGGCGATGAACGTCACTATTCGAATCACGGAAGCTTGATTGACATCGATAAATGCTTGAAGTGAATTGACAAACTATGTGAAGCAACAGAATTTCGGAATAACGAGAATATGGACTGATCGGGAGCCCCGCGACGTTTACAAAAGGTGCATCGCCCCTCGTGTCTTACTTATTCTACAGATGATCTAATCATTGGAGCTTACAGAAATCCTCGTCGGCTTTCCAACGCACTTTGAATCGTTCAAATCCGAGTTCCGATGAAGAAGTTACGGTGAAAACGAACAAACAGGCATAACGGAACGTCTCAGGCTGAACTGGGACACCCGAGGTGTCTCGGAACTTTTGGAGATGTTTTAACCAGGATCCTATTAGAATCTAAAGAAACTCAAAACAGGAAAGTTGTAGATATTTTTGTCAACCTTCCAACCCATTAGGAATCAGATCATTTGAAGGTCATATGAGGAAGTTATGACCAAAATAGTGCCAAGACACCCAAATGTGTCTCGGACCTGGCCGAGACACCCAAAGGTGTCTTGGAACTTGTAGAGATGTTTTGACCAGGATCCCGTTAGATTCGGAAGAAACTAAAAACAGAAGAGTTGTAGATATTTTTGTTAACTTTCCAACCCATTTGGAATCAGATCATTTGGAAGTCATATGAGGAAGTTATGACCAACATAGTGCCGAGACACCCAAAGGTGTCTCGGACCTGGCCGAGACACCCAAAGGTGTCTCAGAACTTGTGGAGATGTTTTGACTAGGATTCCGTTAGATTATGAAGAAACTCAAAATAGGAAAGTTGTATATATTTTTGTCAACTTTCTAACCCATTTGAAATCAGATCATTTGGAGGTCATATCAGGAAGTTATGACTAAAATAGTGCCGAGACACCCAAAGGTGTCTCGGACCTGGCCGAGACACCCAAAAGTGTCTCGGAACTTGTGGAGATGTTTTGACTAGTATCCGTTAGATTCGGAAGAAACTCAAAACAGGAAAGTTATAGATATTTTTGTTAGCTTTCCAACTCATTTGGAATCAGATCATTTGGAGGTCATATGAGGAAGTTATGACCAAAATAGTGCCGAGACACCCAAAGGTGTCTCGGACCTGGCCGAGACACCCAAAGGTGTCTTGGAACTTGTAAAACTGGTTTGACCAGGATCTTGTTAGAATCGGAAGAAACTCAAAACATGAAAGTTGTAGATCTCTTTGTTAGCTTTCCAACACATCTTAAATCACTCAAATCCGAGTTCGGATGAAAGAATTAGAGCCAAAATACTGAAGAGGGTACAAACTGTCTCGCACAGGTGCGAGACACCCCGAGCTGTCTCGCACTTGGGATGTGTTTTTGACGGTTTTCGATCAGTTTTAACCGCTCCGTTATCCCCCCAAGTCTATAAATACAAGCCTTAGGCCTCACTTTTCAAGATCTGGAGTTTTGGTGCCTCGGCGAAGCCCTGCCGGATTGAAGACTTAAAAGTACACAGATTTTAGAGAGGAGGAGGAGAGATCGGATCGAGTTCTTCAACACAAGAGAGAGAGATTCGTCAGATCTACAGTTTCTCAGATCCTTTCCTTAGTATTATCTCGTTGTGGTAATTCTAAGAAGAGTAATTATCTCGCTTCGCCGAGATAAGAGCTACAGTTTTCACGATCCCTTCGCGGATAGATGAAGCTCTGCCCAATTTTTCAGCAACCAGATCTGATCGGCGGTGGTCCACGGATATCATCGTCCCCGTCACAGGCAAAGATCCCACACAAGCAGAAGACCGATAAACGATCTCCCTGCATTTGTTTGACAAAGTTGTAAACTTGTTTTATTTTCATTGTGTAAGAAGATCTTATAAAAAGATCAACTTTTTATTTCATTCGAGTTTATTGTAACGACTAAAGTTGTAATAGATCCGATAGCAATGAAGATAGCAACTTTCACCGCAAACACTATTCAGTTGACTCTTATGTGTTAGAGACTCATTGTTCTTATTTTAGTTTATAAGATGTATTTTCCATTTCTTCTATTGGAACAGAATTACAGTTACTGTTGGATATCACTTCTCTATATTATGTTTCTTGTAGTCTTATCTTTATTATATCTACTTGTACCCTCACTTCTTTATATTTGACACCTGCTAGAGTGATATTAATGGTGACAATGTGATGCGTAACGGATACGAAGATGAAGGGGTTTCAAAATGGAGGATACACGAAGGCTAAGATCTGAGATAAAGGCTATGCCACCACTCAAGATCGGGAAATGGAGTCCACCACAACTGAGATTAAAGGCCAAGCCACCCTCTCAATTGATAAAGGTCTCAATTGTCTCACCACTAACATGCCCACAGTTAGATAAAGATAACAAGATTTTAACAAGTTTTTGAAAGACTTGCAACTTTAAAAAATTCTCATTCAATTCAGTTTTCTAAGTTACAAGGATTCCCCTTTTAAAGAAAAGTTACAACATAAAGAAAATTACATGATTTAAAATCAGCATTTAGTAGTTTAGCAAATTTTTATGCTGACTACAAGAAGATAACTTGTCCCTAAAAAATAAAGATGGTAATATTAAGTGCATGACTTATTTCAATGTGACTCTTCAAAATCGTTCATTCTCTTGAGCAGCCATTAATTCTTCTTTATAAGTCTTTATTTGGAGAGGTAATGTTGAGATAATTGCTTTCCAAGGTAGTTGAACCATTAAGAAACCCAAGTAAGCAATATTTGGCCCAAAATTGCTTGTGGGCCAATCTGAAATTAGGAGCAAAAGATGGAGCTCGAATTTTCCTTAGTTCCACTCAAAATTAGATTGGTCATGGTTGCTTCTGCATCTTTCTCCCCTCCTTGATTGGGATTTGTCCTCAAATCATCAACATCTTCATTTTCAGACAAGTATGAAGTTAAATCACAAATATTGAAAGTGGCAGAAATATTGGATTCTCCAGGCAATTCTAGCTTGTATGCATTAATTCCAACTTTCTTAATTACTTTGAATGGACTATTCCCACGAGCCATAAGTTTGCTTTTCCTTCTTGTGGAAAATCTCTCCTTCCTTAGATGAAGCCATATTAAATCACCAGGCTTGAATTCAAGAGAGTTGCGATGCTTGTTTGCCTTTTGCTTGTACAGTACATTCACCTTCTCAATCCTGGTCTTAACTTGTTCATGGAGATATTTCATTTCTTTGGCATGCTGTTCAGCTTCAAAACTCACTTTGGACTCAATAGGAAGTGAAATCAGATCAATTGGAGTGAGAGGATTTATCCCATAATTTACTTCAAACGAAGATCTGCCTGTTGCATAAGATGGAGCTCTATTGTATGCAAATTCAGCATGGGGAAGTTTATTATCCCAATCTTTAAGATTTTTAGCCACCAAACTTCTGAGAAGAGTTGAGAGTGTCATGTTTGTCACCTCTATTTGTCCATCAGTTTGAGGATGATAGGCAGTACTAAACAAGAGTTTTGTTCCCAATAATTTCCATAGGCTTCTCCAAAAATAACTTAAGAACTTAGAATCTCTATCACTTATAATGGTTTTTGGAACTCCATGAAGCTTAAGAACTTCTTTAAAATATAAATCAGCAACATGAGAGGCATCATCTGATTTATTGCAAGGGATGAAATGAGCCATTTTTGAGAAACGATCAACAACTACCATGATAGCATCTTTCCCCTTTTGAGTCCTAGGAAGTGCTACAATAAAACCCATGCTCACATCTTCCCATGGCTGATTTGGAACATGCAAAGGAGTGTACCTTCCTTGATGGAATTGACTCTTAGCTTTATGACAAATTGAACATCTTGAAAACTTTATGACAAATTGAACATCTTGAAACAACATTATGAATATCATCTGCCATCTTAGGCCAATAAAAATGTTCTTGCAAGATATCAAGAGTTTTGTTTATACCAAAGTGACCAGCAACAGCCCCTCCATGAGCTTCTTTCACTAAGAGATCACATATTGAACTTTTAGGAATGCACAATTTGTTATTTTTGAAAAGAAAACCTTCTTGACTCACATAATAGCCTGAAATAGCTGATGTTTTTTCTCAAAGAATTGAGAAAAATATGGATCTTCCTTGTAAAGATCACTACAAGAAATCTGCTATTTAACGACCAAAAATAGTGAAGGGATCAGTTGCCCGTCATTAATGTGCATATAATAACGACGGGTTTTAATCCCTTCGTCGAGTGATTACAAATAATAGAGAATATTGTGATATGGGATAACGGTTTTCTAATCCCTTCGTTAATTTGATCCTACTACCGTCGTTATTGGGTCTTCTTAAAAATGAAGGGGTCTATTACCTTCATTGATGAGACTCCTAATCATAATTGGACTGAAATTAACCTATTTTTATTAACAAATCCCATAACCAAACCCGAAGCCCCAACTAAAACCCGAAACCGAATTTTACAAACCCACGAATCCTAATCATCCTCTAACCGCAAAAATAACGATTTAAACCCTAGTTAAAAAAATCCACCTCCTTATCATCGCCGCCTCCATATCTCATCGTCCGCTCCCCCAGGTCGCCGTTGAGATCTCTTGCAGCAGGCAAAATATGTAGTGTATGACTAGCCAAGTGCTCCACATGCAAGCCTTTCGTGACGGCTTCGCCTCTCAGCGAGGAATCTATCTTCGATCGGGAGTGAAGGGATCAGTCCCTAATCCTCTCGCCGATGCTTCTCCTTAGATTCGGTATCTTTTTATAATTCTTCAATCTTTCTTTTTATTTAGGGTTTGAAGGGGTAGATTCTTGTCTGTAGCTGAGGCTGTTCTTTGATCTACTTGCTCCTTGATCTATTTGGTTGAGATTGTACTTTGTCGATTATTTTAGAAATTTTTGTTTATATTCAGATGAAATGTTTTTTATAGCTTATCGATGTGATTTTTTTCTTCTATTATGTCATGCTTTTTTGTTGAATCTGTTCCTTTAAGATTTGCTAAAATTTGATAGAAACTTGAGCTTAGCACGAAATATTAGCCCTTGATGATTTCTTACTTCATAGATGATTAACCCGCTGTTCCAATTTATTTGTTTCTTTAACAATAGATTGATTCGTGTGATTTTTCACTCTGCTTTTGTGTGGAATGGTTAGGATAGAGTCATGTATGATTACCTTTTGACTAGAGGCCTTTTCGCTTGTCATGGTTAATAAAGTTTAGCTATTATGTTTGAAAGTTTTGAAAGTATGTGGAGACGTACTATAAATATCAATGTTCTTGAATATCTGATGGAAGTATTATCATGCTTTGCTAATTTCTCTAATTTTGTATTTCCAATAAAAACCCTATTGTTGATCTTCATGTTGATCTCTTTTATAGATTCCTAAAAATATCAATGGCCTCATTGAATATAGAGCGCATCCTTTCTGGCTTCAAAAGTATTTTCCTTCTCATGAGGTCAATTGTACTCCATGATGTTGCAGTTGTGAAAGAATGGAGGTCAGTCAAATTACTTCTTGCAAAAACGACTTCATTATAGGCTGTGAATTATGGATTTGTATCCATTTAAAACCTTAATTTAAGAGTTGATATTTTTTTGTTAGTGTTTTTCTTTTTTAGCTCGCTTGACAAGTGCATGTCCTTCATTAGCATGATGGCTTATTTCATTTCATTCAAATTTTCATTTAACTTCTGTCCAGTTCAACTTTACTTTGGAGCATGTATCACTGAGGTATTATTTGCTGCTAGTTTCTTCTCTGTTTAATTTCATATTAATTTTCAGGCAAGAGATACAAAATATGTGGCCCTTGATGATAGGAGGAAGCTCTGTCTAGAATGTTTGGATTCTTCGATAATGGACACCAGTGAATGCCAGCCTCTTTATCTGGATATACAAGAATTTTATGAAGGTTTGAATATGAAAGTGGAACAACAGATTCCATTACTTTTGGTTGAGAGACAAGCCCTTAATGAGGCCATGGAAGGTGAAAAAAGTGTAAGGCATCTGATACTTAAAAAAACATTGCATACATTATATTGTTAAAATTATCATATAGTTTCTTATTCCTTCCTGGACCATTTTCCGTTTCAGGGGCCTCATCATCTCCCTGAAACTAGAGGTCTCTGCCTTTCTGAAGAACAGACACTCGATCAGCACTGTAAGATTTGTCAGTAACAACTTTAATGTGGATTCTATGTTTTACTTAAAAATATTACATTTATATTGAATAGTGTGTAATTCATCAATAAGCTAAACTATTTTTTGCATCAGATTTTAAGAAGGCCTAGGATTGGGGCTGGAAATAGAACAGTGGATATGATCACAGAGCCTTATAGGCTTACACGCTGGTGTGAAGTAACTGCAATTCTTATTCTGTATGGACTACCAAGGTATTGCATATTTAATTTCACTTGGTATTCTTTTATGGTCTCATCGTGATGCATTTTTCATGTTTTCTAGTTGATAAACTTGATCCTTTATGTATTTTGCTGAATATTTGCAAACTTTTTATTCTGCAGTAGGTGCTAAAAGAAAACCTTAACAATCGGGTCATAGGTTCTTGTATATAATCTGTAACTTGATATGCAACTTGAGTTAGGATTCTAATGGAACTGAAAGTCTTGGTTCTTGTTTCCCTTTCTAATCTTTTGTATTGTGCCCCTATCTATAATAACCTTATTTTTCACACTTCTAATGTAACTCCTATCTTCATTGTTTCTTTTTGGCTCAGAAATTTTTTATGTTCCCTTTCTGTGTCCCTTCGCTGAGGAATTCAACTGGATTACCCAGTCATTTAATTGTAAAATCTAGAAAACATTACAGATTTCTTTTCTTTTTGAACAGATTATTGACGGGGTCCATATTGGCACACGAGATGACGCATGCTTGGTTGTGGCTTAAAGGTACTTTATCGAATAAATTCACAACATTTGGTGCATAAAAGCTCAGATAGTATAATACAGATAACTTGTTACTCACACTGATAGGTGTTAACTAGCAATTAAATTCCATATAGCAGTTCAATAACCGACAGAAATAACTTGCAAAAATTGCAGAGAGACTTAGTCTGAGAGGTTTTTTTTTGGATCTATTGGGGTTAAAAAAATTGAGGCATGGTAGTTGCAATTACCTAGTTGCATGACTAGGTAATTATTTTTTGTAAAATCTCTTATATACTTTTATGATTGACTACTTGCACTAAAAAAATATGAATTTTACTTAATAAGATAATATTTACTTAATTGATATATCTTAATTATGTGATTTTTTAATTTTTCAGGCTATCCGTGCAAGATTAAGAGATCGGTGGGGTAGCTCGAGTCTTCTTTTGACGATGATTAGAGATGAAAGAATGTGTCTTCCCCAAACTTTTATTTTAATTTGTTATAGATAGTTTCATGTATTTTTTTGGAACAATTAGGATATTAACACTTGTTATTAGTATTGAATATTTGAGGATGGTGGAATTTTATTTATTGATGTTATTAATGAATGAAATTTTTATTTTCCCTTTTATTCATTATTGAGTATTTTTAATATATTTGTGTTGTGAATCTTAGTGTCAGGTTGAGAATAATATGATAGCTGCCTATGAATGGAAAATTATTATTAATATATATTAGAAATTTATAGTCTATAATGACGGTTTTATAAACCATATTTTATTCATCAACGAAGGCAAAGCACCGTCGTTAATGGGTTACTAATTACCCATTATGAGGACTTTTATGACGGTATCCAACTGTCATTAATTAGTCTTCAACGATGGAAAAATATCCCCGTAACTAATGGTAACGACGGAAAAATATCCCGTCACTGATGGTAACGACGGGAAAATATCCCCGTCACTGATAGTAACGACGGTGATAATTACCGTCGTAAATATTAATGACGGTAATATGTTCCGTCGTTATAGACTATATAACGACGGGTAGTATATCCCTTCGTGACCCTTTAGCGAAGAGGGCTTCAACGACGGGTGACGAAGGGATTTTTCCCCGTTGTTAGCATATAATAACGAAGGTTTTTAACTCTTTAACGAAGGGAAATCCCTTCGTTAAAGATGTAATTTCTTGTAGTGGATCTTTAATAAAATAAAAACCAAGAACTTTAGCTCCAACAATAGATAAAAGAGAGTACCTCCTTGAAAGTGCATCAGCTACAACATGGGTTTCTCCAGATTTATGCTTTGAAACAAATGAGAAGTGTTAAAGAAATTCAACCCATTTAGCATTCCTTGGATTCAACTTTTGCTGCCCTTAATAAACTTGAGTGCTTGATAATCAGAATGTAACACAAATTGCTTGCGACGAAGATAATGACTCCAATGATCAAGAGCTCCCACAATTGCATAGAACTCTTTATCATAGGTGCTGTAATTCTTCCTTGAGCCATTCAACCTCTCTCTAAAGTAAGCTATGGGACATTTAAATTGCACCAAAACTGCCCCAATGCCAACACCATTTGCATCACATTCAGCTTCAAAGAGATCATCAAAATTGGGTAATTCTAAAACTGGAGCTTCACAGAGTTTTTTTAATAGATCCAAAGGCATTATGAGCAGTCTTAGTCCATTCAAATGAACCTTTCTTCATACATTCAGTAATGGGAGCCAATAGAGTGCTGAAATCTCTAATGAATCTTCTATAAAATGATGTGAGACCATGGAAACTTCTTATTTTAGATATGTTGCTTGGAATTGGCCAAGATCTCACAGCTTCAACTTTGGACTGATCAACAGAAATACCATCCCTTGAAACAACATATCCAAGGAAAACAACACTAGGAGTGACAAATTCACATTTCTCCAATTTCCCAAAAAGTTTTTGTTGTCTGAGAACATAAAACACATTTGTTAGATGCTGCAAATGATCTTCTTGATTTTTAGAATAAATCAGAATGTCATTAAAGTATACCACAACAAACTTTCCAATGAAGGAACGAAGGACTTCATTCATGAGTCTCATGAATGTACTTGGAGCATTAGAGAGTCCAAATGGCATGACCCTCCATTCATATAGTCCTCTTTTAGTTTTAAAGGCTGTTCTCCTCTCATCTCCTTCCTTCATTCTGATTTGATGATATCCACTGCGAAGATCAATTTTTGAGAATATAACAGAACCATGCAACTCATCAAGCATATCATCCAAGCGAGGAATTGGATATCTATACTTAATGGTAATGTTATTTATGGCTCTACTATCAACACACATACGCATCATACCATCTTTCTCTGGAACAAGCAAAGCTGGAACTGAACAAGAGCTCATACTTTCTCGCACATATACCCTAGCCACCAATTCTTCTACTTGCCTTTGCATCTCTTTAGTTTCTTCAGGATTGCTCCTATAAGAAGCTTTATTTAGTAAAGAAGCTCCAGGTATAAGATCAATTTGATGTTCGATTCCTCTAATTAGAGGCAAACCAGGTGGTAGATCATCTGGAAACACATCTTGAAATTGCTCAATCAACGGTCGTACCAAAGGGTGAAATGGTTCTTCATTTTTGCCTTTTGAAATCTCAAGCACAAGTAAAGCGTAAATGGTGTTGTAATTAAGTAAAGAATGCTCAACTTGTGTCTGACATAGGAAGGACACTTTGTCACTTGTGTTTCCTACCCCATGTAAGTTCACACAAATCTGAGTTGGTGGTAAAGGAGCAAGTGTGATTTTTCTTTGATAACCATAAGAGAATAAGTGTTCTTATAGCCATCATGAAAAACATTTTTATCAAACTGCCAAGGTCTTCCTAAGAGAATATGGCTAGCATCTATAGGAATCACATCACATAAGATACATTCATGATAAACATTTCCGATGGAAAAAGTAACAAGAGCTTGTTTTGTTACCTTGACATCACTATTCTTGCTGAGCCATTGAAGCTTATAAGAATGAGGGTGTGGTGTAGTAGGTAATTGAAGTTTTTCAATGAGAGTTGTAGAGGCAACATTTGCACAACTTCCACTGTCTATAATGAGGCTGCATACTCTACCCTTGATAGTGCACCTAGTGTTGAATATTTTCTCTCTTTGGCTTCATTCCCGTGGTGCTTCATTTGAATGGAGAACCCTTCTGAACATAAGAAGCTCCCCCTGATCAGCTTCTAACACTAACTCTTCTTCTGGAACATATCTTTCTACACCATCCCAAACCACTTCCTTCTCAACTTCTTGCTTAGTCTCTTCAATTTCCTTAAGAGTCATAATTCTTCTATTTGGACAATCAGCATGAAAATGGCCAAAACCATGACACTTAAAGCATTTCTTCCCATCAAACTTTCTTTGAACTTCTTTAGGAGTTTCCTTGACCTTCTCCTTATTCTTATCAGCTTTTAAAGAGGAAGAGGAAGAGTCATTCGAGAGATCACTCTTAAAGAAATTTGGGGGCATGCTCGTTGTCTTCTTTAACTTTTCCACTTTCATGGCTAACTTGCATACATCTTCAAATGTCCAAAAAGGCTGTAAATCTACCTTTTTAGCAATAATTGGATTCAATCCACCAAGAAAGCGAACAATCTTTTGTTCCTGTTCTTCATGAATTCCACTCTTCATAAGGAGTTGTTCAAACTCCCTTATATATTCTTCAACACTCAGGATTTCTTGCTTAAGCAACTTTAAGATACAAATCTTTCTTGTAACTTGCTGGAATAAATCTTTTGTCCATGAGCCTTTTCAGTTGACCCATGATTTAAGCTTCCTTTTGCATTCTCAGTTCCTCTCCATCTTCAAGTTCTCAAGCCAGATAGATGCATACTTTTTGAGTTTAAGGCTTGCAATTTTGAAGCATTTCTCATCATTATAACCTTTAACTTCAAATATCCGTTCAATAGAACGAACCCACTCCAGATAAATATCAGGATTCAAACTTCCATCAAACTCAGGTGGTTCAACTTTCAAATCTTTGAAATCATCTTTGGGAGGCCTTCTTTTACGAGCTTGAGGAACTGAATCTTCAGATGAGGAACTTGAATCATTAAAGTCTGAATTTGACAAGGAGGAGGTGCTATGGAGGCTTCTTGAACGTCTCCTTTGTCCACGGTTTCTTCTTAGGCCAAGTTGGGCAATGGTTTGATGTATCTCATCAATCTGGCCTCTTAATTCAGTAAGCTCTCTATCACGCCTCATAGTATGGGCTTGTTCAAGAGTCATATTTCTTAGAATTTCATCCATGGATAGGCTGTGTCTAGGCTCTGATACCAAGTTGATGCGCGATGGATATGAAGATGAATGAGGTTTCAAAATGGAAGATACATGAAGGATTAGATCTGAGATAAAGGCTATGCCACCACTCAAGATCGGGAAAGGAGTCCACCACAACTGAGATTAAAGGCCAAGCCACCCTCTCAATTGATAAAGGTCTCACTTGTCTCATCACTAACCTGCCCACAGTTAGATAAAGATAACAAGAATTTAACAAGTTTTTGAAAGACTTGCAACTTTCAGAAATTCTCATTCAATTCTGCTTTCTAAGTTACAAGGATTCCCCTTTTAAAGGAAAGTTACAACATAAAGAAAATTACATGATTTAAAATCAGCATTTAGTAGTTTAGTAAATTTCTAGGCTGACTACAAGAAGATAACTAGTCCCTAAAAAATAAAGGTTGTAATATTAAGTGCATGACTTGTTTCAATGAAGTGACTCTTCAAAATTCATCCATTCTCTTGAGCAGCCATTAATTCTTCTTTATAAGTCTTTATTTGGAGAGGTAATGCTGAGATAATTGCTTTCCAAGGTAGTTGAACCATTAAGAAACCCAAGTAAGCAATATTTGGCCCAAAATTGCTTGTGGGTCAATCTGAAATTGGGAGCAAAAGATGGAGCTCGAATTTTCCTTAGTTCCACTCCAAATTAGATTGGTCATGGTTGCTTCTGCATCACAGTGAAAAGTGTTTATGCACAATGTTGGGTGCATGACAAGTTTGACATCTTTGGGTTCACCTTGGATTGTAGCCATGTCTCAAACCAGGGGCGTCACAGTTGGTATCAGAGCTCTAGTTCTAATATCCTTAGGGTATCCTGTGTTGGGCTGTGGAGCTAGTATAGAGATACCTTAGGACTCATGTATAGAGTTCACTAGGGATTCCTAGATTTAGTGAGACCGTAATGCGCATAACTCGAAATTTATCGAGAAATTTTTTATGCTTATCTTATTTTGATTATAAAGTATTTTTGAAAATACTATGTGTTATGTTTTCCTATTGTTATATGCAATGTTATATATGCTTGTAGTCTCATTTATTGTGTTTAATAAGATCTCCTCCTAAAATTATAGATGTCGGGACGATGACGTGGTCATGGTAGATCCTGTTCCTAGGGAGCTGGACAAGCTGAGCCAGAGCTAGAGCCACAGTAGGCTCCCTAATATTTAATTGATCTCATGATGCTGATTGTAGCCAGACTGGCAGTGCTCGAGGAGCGAGTAGCGAATCAGGTTCCTCCAGCGGTTCCACCTCCGTGTTCCACCATCGTTGTGTCAGCTATGCCTATTACAGAGGTATCACCAGCAGTTACACCACCACTAGCTATTAGCAGAGCCGCAGAACAGGAGGCTTGGCTCCGTCTAGTTGAGAGATACCAGAAGTTGAGGGCCCTAAAGTTTCAGGATTCATCGGATTCACTGGCAGCTCATAAGTGGAAGGAGGATGTGGGGAACATCATAGATTTGCCTGATGTCGACCCAGTCCAGAAGCAGAGATTGGCAACATTCAGTCTCAAGGGCGATGCCGAAGGATTGTATAGACTCCAACTTACACCATAGCAGTAGATGACACTTACTTGGGAAGATTTTATCTATTTCTTTGATGAGCAGTATATATCTTCTTCGGCAAAGGTAAGGAAAGAGGCAGAGCTATCCCGATTAGAGCAGAGAGACATGTCAATGGCAAACTATGAGAACAAGTTTATGGGTTTACTCAGATTTACAGGTATGTAGCATACAAGGGAGCATCAGGCTTAGATGTTTTTGATGGGACTTCGCCCAAGCCTACGTCCCTATCTTGTGTCTTGACGTTTCCACTCAGTATGAGAGGTAGCCGTCGCCGCCATTTTTCAAGAGACTGAGACCACCATTTTCCAAAAGTCGGAGAGGGAAGTTCTAAAGCGGGATAGTTCGGGGATAAGGGTAAGGGAAAGAGGTTATTTTCAGGACCTGGAGGGCCCCAACAGCTAACCAAGGGTTCTCAGAAGCAGCAGAAAGGTTCTCATAAAAAGGGATCGCAACAGGATCAGAGAGCACCACAGCAGCACAAATTTAAGGATACTTGTTTCCACTACCGTAAGTTCGGCCATAGAGCCGTAAAGTGTCTCAGTGCACCAACGGAGGCCAGCAGGACAAAGGTCATGGTAAGCACTAGGGCCAAGTATAGGGCCAGTAGCCTAGACTAGAGGTACCACCAGCTGTTCCGAGGATAGAGGGTCAGGTGCATGCTATCCAGGAGTTATCTTAGGGACAGATGGTCCCGTATACGTAAGAGCCTTCAGTACAGTAGTCCACAGCTTCCGGTTAAGTTTACGCAATTATACCACATGATCATGGTGCGAGGAGGAGCATGGTGGAAGGTATGTTCCTTGTGAACTCCTTTCCAACCCGGGTTCTTTTTAATTCTGGAGCTTCATATTCATTTATATCTCTTGTATTTATGGAGAGGGTTCAGCTAGATGCACAACCTTTAGACATTGTGCTAACAGTTTCTACTTCTTTAGGTAATGTGTCCCTATTAGAGAGTATCTGTAAGAGATGTGTTGTCAGCCTAGACGAGTCTGAGTTTATAGTTGATTTGGTCGTCTTGCGCATGTCTGAGTTTGATATGATTCTTGGTATGGATTGGTTATCTTTCTACCATGTTAATATCGACTGTTTTATTAAAAATAGTCAGTTTGTGAGCATCTGATGGGATTGAGTTAATTGTAGTGACCTCACAGGGGAACCAGTTTGTAGAGTCACTTCTGACATACATTGAGGAGGTGTTGCAGCGGGATCAGGGTGCCATTTTGTGCAAGACCAGAGTAGTCTCAGAGTATCAGGATGTCTTTTAAGACATACATGGATTTCTTCCTGTGAGAGAGGTTAAGTTCTGCATAGAGTTGTAGCCGGACACAGTACCGATATCCCGTGCACCCTATCGTATGGCACCTGCTGAGATGAGAGAGTTATAGACTCAGTTGGAATAGCTTAGAGGTTAGGGATTTATTCACCGGAGCCATTCTCCATGGGAGCACCAGTCCTTTTCATGAAGAAGAAGGATGACAGCCTCCATTTGTATATTGATTACCGTGGTTGAATAAGGTCACCATTCGGAACAAGTATCCATTACTGAGAATTGATGACTTATTCGACCAGTTATAGGGAGCACAATATTTCATGAAAATTGATCTTCGATCTGGTTATCACCAGTTATGAGTCCAGGAGATAGATATTCCTAAGACCGTATTCTTGACTCGATATGGGTCCTTTGAGTTCCTTGTCATGCCATTTGGGTTGACTAATGGACCTATTCATGGACTTGATGAACCAAGTTTTTCATCCATATCTGGACCAGTTTGTGATTGTTTTCATCGACGACATCCTCATATACTCGAGGTCAGAAGCCGAGCATGAACGGCACCTTCGTTTGATATTGCAGACATTGTGAGAGCACCGATTGTATACAAAGTTTAGCAAATATGAGTTTTGGGTTTTAGATGTTAGATTCTTGGGCCACGTTATTACCAAGGAGGGTATTGCAGTTAATCCCTCTAAGGTTGAGGTAGTTTTTGATTGGGAGCTACGAAAGATACTTACAGAGATTCGTAGCTTCTTAGGGCTTGCCAGTTACTACAAGAAATCCATCTAGGACTTTTACAAAATTGCTACCCCACTGACACACCTTACAAAAAAGGGTGTTCAGTTTGTTTGTGGGTCAGAGTGTTAAAATGCCTTTGAGATTCTAAAGGCCAAGTTGACTACCGCACTAGTGTCGATTATACCAAGCAGTGATAAGACTTTCGTTGTCTACACGAATGCATCATTGTCAAGACTAGGAGGCGTTTTGATGCAGACTCAGAGAGTGGTTGCTTATATCATGATAGTTGAGGACTTATGAGCAGAATTATCCCACTCACGATTTAGAGTTGACAGCGGTGGTCTTCGCACTTAAGGTGTGGAGGCATTATCTTTATGAGGTTCGGTTTGAGTTTTTTACAGATCATCAGAGCCTGATATATCTATTTTCTCAGAAGTAACTCAACCAGAGGCAGAAGCGATGGATCGAGTTCATTAAGAACTATGAGTTCGCGCTTCAGTACCATCCGAGGAAGGCGAACGTCATAGCAGATGCTTTGAGCAGGAAGCGTCATCACAGGCTTGCAGCTTTGAGGTGCTCGTTATACCGTGACCTTCTTACCCTCAGTTAGTTTGATTCAGACCATAGGTTGGTGGATACAGTGTATTTTTCCAAGTGTTAGCAGTACAACCATCATGGACTGATATAGTGATTAGTGCTCAGTTGGAAGACTCTTGGATGCAAACCCAAAAGGGAGAGGTTTCTAAAGAGCCCAAGGAAGATTGGACCATCAGGTCAGATTGAGGTCTTCGGATGAAAGACCGGTTAGTAGTGTTGGATATTCCGCAGTTGAAGAAAGATCTGTTCGATGAGGCACAATACTAGGTATACTATGCATCCAGGCACAACCAAGATGTACAAGGATTTGAAGAGGCATTTTTGGTAGAACGACATGTGTAGGGATGTTGCAGAGTATGTATCTAAATGTTTTACCTGTTAGCAGGTGAAGGTAGAGCATCAAAGACTAGCTGGAATCCTACAGCCCTTACCAATTTATGAGTGGAAGTAGGTAGATATTTCGATGGATTTCACTGTGGGATTGCCGAGGTCTAGCAAAGGAAATGATTCCATTTGGGTGATTGTCGACCGATTGACAAAGTCGATACATTTCTTACCAGTTAAGACAGCCCACACTGCAGGGACTTATGCAAGGATTTTCATTTGGGAGATTGTGAAACTACATGGAGTTCTAGATAGGGGTGTCCAAAAAGCTCGGGGCCCGGCCCCGGCCCGGTGTCCGGCCCGGGCCCGGCCCGGGCCCGAAAACCCGGGCAAAACCCGGGTCCGGGCCCGGGCCCGGGTCGCCGTGGACGAGCCATGTCCGGGCCCGGCCCGGGCCCGGAACAGTGCCCAAATTGGACACTGGTGCTTCGAATGGCCGGGCCGGGCTGACCCGGCCCGGCCCGGGCCGAACGGTCACAAAAGTGACCGTTTTGGCCGGGCCGGGCCAGGCCAGCCCGGCCCGGCCCGGATCAAATCTGGCCTAACGGCCAGATTTGGCCTTTTGACCGTTTTGCCCCTTAAAACGGTCAAAAAACGGCTATTTTTCGAGGGTTTTTTGGTCATTTACCTAGGGGGCTGCTTCTATAAATAGAGGGGGGGTTTCAATTCATTTCCTCACAACAAAAACTCATCTATTTCTCTCTCTACTACTCTCTTATACAATCTTATACTATCTCATACTAATATACTATCTATCCTATAATCTTTTGTATTTTCTAATACTTCCAACAAATGGCTTCTGGGTCTGATTATGAAGAGCAACATGCATCTCCTACCGATCCAGAGATGAGTCCGCCTACAACAACTCCTCATCCTACCGGTGTTAATCCTGAATCTGGTGGCGACGAATCTACGGCACCAAGAGCTCCAAAAAGGCCGAGGTCTGATGTATGGAATTTTTTTGAGAAGATAGACGTCACCAAGGATGAACACGGTAGGATCATCTCTCAGAATGCGAAATGTGCGTTGTGCGGCCAGATATTCAAAGCTCATCATAAGAGCGGCACCAACCATCTCAAACGGCATATTGAAAAACACAACAAAGGCCAAAATCTACAAGGTGATATCCGGCAGTCTTTGCTTTCCCAATCATCCTCTTCAGGTACCCTCGGCAGTTGGAATTATGACGCTGCCCGAGCCCGGAAATGCGTAATCAGGTTTATTGTTCTTAAAAACCTTCCTTTTAAATTAGTAGAAGATGATGAATTTGAAGATTTGTTTAGAGATGGTTTTTATCCTGCATTTACAAAATTTTCTCGTCAAACCTGTCAACGTGATATTTTAAAATATTATGTTGAGGAACAGGGAAAAATAATTTCTTATTTTAAAAATTTAAACTGCAAATTTTCTTTAACTTCTGATATTTGGTCATCTAGAGTGCAAACTGGTTATTTATGTATAACAGCACACTGGATTGATGAAAGTTGGAAAATGTTTAAAAGAGTTGTTTCTTTTATTGCAATTGAAGAGTCACACACTGGTATTAATGTTTCAAATTTAATTGTTAAAGAACTTATGAAACTAGAAATTGATCAAAGAATATTTACTCTTTCACTAGATAATGCAAGTAATAATAATGTAGCTGTTGATTTTCTGAAAATAACTTTGTCATTGCCATGTCATGGTGAGCTTTTTCATGTTAGATGTATCTGTCATATTTTAAATTTAATTGTTCAAAGTGCATTTTCTGAAATTAAAACCATGATAGAAAAAGTTAGAGCAGTTGCTAATATGCATAATGCTTCTGAAATGAGAATTAAAAGATGGAAACAATGTTGTAAAAGAAAAAATTATAAGCCTAGACTAATTCCAAAAGATGTTGACCATAGGTGGAATTCCACCTATGCAATGTTATCTGTAGCAATAGAATATAAAGAAATTATAAATGATTTTATAAATTTTTATGCTTCTAGTTCTAGCTCTGGTAGTGCTTATGGAATAACTGAAGATGAATGGACAGTTATATGTAAATTAAATGAGATGTTACAAGTTTTTTATGATGCTACTATGTTATTATCTGGTTGTTATTATCCAACTATTACTTTAGCTGCTTTACAAATTTTAAATATTCAAAAATTTTTTGCAAAATATCGTATGGATGATATTTTTTGAAATATAATTTTTCAAATGGAGAGTAAATTTAATAAGTATTTTAGGCCTATTCCACATATTTTTGGTATTGGTGTTCTTATTGATCCATGCTTGAAGGATATTGGCCTTCGAAGTTTGTTACAATCATTGTATGGTGGACAGATTATAGACTTAGATGATGGATCCACCCTATCTGCTACTACTCATCATTTAGCTATTAGAAATTATTTTCAAACCTTATATGATGAGTATGCAGCTAGATATGGTGTAGCTACACAATAGTCTATAGCTTCGGCACCTTCAGCTTCGAGCACAGGTCGAGGTAAAAGTGTAAGTTTTGATAGGTATGCAATGGTAGCTGAACTAACTGGTGGATCTGGAACTTCATCAGGATTAGAGGTTTCTGAAATAGATGAATATTTATCTGCTTCCTTAGTTAAATGTCAAGGAAATGCTTTAGATATTTTGCAATGGTGGAAAGTATATGGATCAGTTTCATATCCTATACTTTCCACCATGGTTCGTGACTTACTATCAGTGCAGGTTTCGACTGTAGCCTCGGAATCCGCTTTCAGCACAGCAGGACGTTTGATCAACGACCACAGGACATGCTTAGATCCGTATACTGTACAAGCGGTGATGTGCTTACAGGATTGGTGGAGATACGAGAAGCGAACACAAGGCATCGAACGGATTGCTATGATTGAAGATAAATTTGAAGAGTTGGGACTAGCAGATAGATATAATGATTAGATAATATTCATAAAATTGTAATTTTTATTTCTTAGCTTTAAATTTGAATTAAATTATTTTGAAAAAAAGTTGCAAATGATAGTGATATGGGTGAGTAGGTGCCAACCTAGTTGGGATGTACTCATCTATTGTGATGCGACGAATTTCGAAATAAATTTATACTTGTAAAGGATTTACCGATTATTAATAAAGAAGTTATTTTTATCATTTTTTGTACTTGTAATTTATGTCATTTCATTTCAAGTTATTAATTAAATTTATGACATTTTTTATAATAATTTAAGATTTATGATTTTGTTAAAATTTAAAAAAAAAAATTAAAAAAAAATTAAAAAAAAATTAAAAAAAAATTAAAAAAAATCAAACCGGGCCGGCCCGGTGTCCGGCCCGCTCAGGCCCGGACCCGGGCCCGGGCCCGGCCCGGACCTCCCGGGCCCGGGTTTTGCCCGGCCCGGGCCCGGTTTCCCGGGCCGGCCCGGATGGACAGCCCTAGTTCTAGAGACGATTATATCAGATCGTGGCTCAGTATTCACATCACATTTTTGGAAGAGCTTTTAGAATTCTTTCGGCAGTCAGCTAGCTTATAGTAGTGTTTTCCACCCACAAAAAGATGGTCAGACAGAAAGAGTCAATCAAGTGTTGGAAGACATGCTTCGGGCATATGTAACCGATTTCCAAGGCAGTTTGGAAGATCACATACCATTGATTGAGTTTGCCTACAACAATAGTTATCAATCGACTATAGGTATGGCTCCTTATGAAGCATTGTATGGGAGGCCCTGTAGATCTCTAATTTGTTGGGCAGAGCCAGAGAAGAGTTTACTGCTTGGACCAGATCTAGTGAGATAGACTATAGAGCAAGTAGCATTAATTCAAGAGCATATTCTTGCAGCCCATAGCCGACAAAAGAGTTATGTAGATTAGAGGCTACGACCCTTAGAGTTCCAGGTTAGAGACTATGTCTTATTGAAGGTATCACCGATGAGGATGTCAAACGGTTTGATAGATGGGGAAAGTTGGCCCGAGATATATCGGTATGTTCAGGATTGTCGATCGTGTTGGAGTCGTCTCGTACCGACTAGACCTTCCAGCATCGATATTGGGTGTGCATGATGTCTTTCATGTTTTGATGCTCAAGAAGTACTTACGAGACAAAGAGCAGCAAAGAGTGTTTGATGTGTCAGATTTAGAGCTTCAGGCGGATTTGACAACAGTTAAGACTTTAGTCCGTATTCTCGCCAGGGAGGACAAGAAACATAGGAATAAATTTATTCCATTGGTTAAAGTGTAGTGGAATAGGAAGGGGTTGATTAAGCTTCCTAGGAGCGCGAGGAGGATATGCATCGTGACTACCCACATATCTTCGAGCAGGTATATTACTAATTATAATATTATTGGTATTTATCTTATCCATATAGCCGCATTTATACTTCACGCTGGAATGTGGATGTTAACACTTAACTGCTAATCATTCGGAACATATGATATATACATGTTGGGTTCCTTATTTGGATTTATTCCCTAGACTTACTAGTTCTATTTAATTAGAGGTTAAGTTCGTATTCACATTCTTTATGTTAAGTATAAGTATTTTATGTTTGGTTCATATCTTGTGATTAATGATACTAGATGTGTACATGAGGGTTTTCTTGTTTGGATTATCCCCTCAACGTGCTTTTCTTGTATTATTAACCACTAAGATTAAATTGCTGAATTTTTTGGATGACATTCTCTTTAAGGACGAGTGAATGCAAAACCCCAAAATTTGAAAAATAATTTTAAATAATAATAAATGAGTTCTACTATTATGGTTGATGATCATTCTGGGCTGAACGGATCCGAATTGAAATCGATTTGAGATCCATTCGCAGTTTTAGCCTCGGTATCGCTAGTCTGCTGAAACCTGCCACATTTCTATTTCATAATTTTCTATTGATTAGATGGACATGAGGTTTTCTCCATTGATCATTGAATATGAGACCGTGCTGTGGGTAAAGTTTCGTTACGTTCTGACGACGAAGACTGAAACCTAAATTTTAAATTATATATATATATATATATATATATATATATATATATATATATATATAAACCTTTAACTTTCTCTCTCCCCTTCTTCTTCTCTCTCAGGCTGAGCAGCTACCTTCCCCCCTCTTAAAACCCAAAAATATTTCATTGGAATTTGGAAAACTTTTGTGAAGCAAAGTTCTAGAAGATGGCGAGATCTACAACTTTTGTGAAGGAATTTCGTACGTATCAACCATTTGAGAGATCAAAACCTCTTCTAAAGGCAAGTTCATCTCTTTCTAATCCCATCCCAATTAGTTTTAATTTTGATGGATTAGACCTTAAATTGATGAATAGAACTTTAGATCCAATCCCTAAATAAAGAAAAGACATGATATGGATGATTAAAACTGCCAGAATCACTGTTCACTGCCGGAATTACTATTCAAGATTGGAATTACTGTTCACCATCGGAATTATTGTTAAACGGTCGAGAATTGTTAGATGTACACGTTGTGCACGTTCGCCACTCGGTCGACTGATGAGATATCAGTCGACTGATCGAATGTCAGTCGACTGATATGGTACTGTTCTGCATATGTCGATCTTTCATGCATGTTCGGTCGCAAACACGAAGTATGAGCCACACGTTGATACACGTGCGTGATCATGGGAGTACACGTTTTAGGTTTGAGCACGCACGGGCCTTTGGGAGTGCATAGTCTAATGTTTTATGTTTGTCACGATAGGGAGTGACAATTACTTCGGTTTACAATAGTTTTGGATGCTTGAGTGCGTTAGTCTATGTACCGCAAGAGATTTTGAGCGACTACACTCTGTGGTGCATTTTTGTTTAGGCGGTTGACTGCGTTTGTCCGTGCACCATGTGATATTACGAGCGACAGCACTCCGAGTTTGTTAGTCCGTGAGCCGCATGATACTACGAACGACTACACTCTACATCTTTGGGACGCCTAGGACTCAGGTGAGTACTGTTTGTGGACGTAGTCTAACATTGTGGCATTCGTATATGACGGTACACACTTTTGATGGGATTTCATAGGGTTGTATATTTGTTTCCGGGCTACTACCCGAGGGTAGTGTGAGATACTGTGATTGACATGCATGACATGTCATGGATGAGATGTTAATGATGTATTTCTATATTACTTGTTCATAGGATTTGGAGTTGATATTTAGCGACTCATAATTTAAGATACATGGTATATATATATGAGGGTTCCCTTAGTTGGATTATTCGCTCGATGTACTCATCTCGTGTTGTGGGTTTCTAAATCTTAACTCCTCTTTGTATAGGGTGTATGATTTATATATTACTTGCTATGACTAGTATTTTATACATTTTAATCCCTTCCCCTGGGAGCGGTAGAGATGTTCTTGCTAGCGCTCTGAAGTTCGTTGATTCTATCTTTTTCAGGTAGCAGGTCAGGGATTCGGAAAGCCGTAGATTGACGAAGGCTCAACATAGTTTACCATCATTTATAGGTAGCTAGTTAGTGCTCCACAGTAGACTATTATGGTTTTAATCTTTTAGAGATGTATTTCATATTAGAGGCTGAGTGCCTATGTACTATCTGTAGGCGTATAAAACTGCCTATAGGTCCCCTAACACAGCTCGACGACGTCGAATCAATCATCAGGCGATATACGCAAACACGATCGTTAGTTCGCAACACCGAAGCCAAGCGATAGGTGACGAAGCGGATTAACGAAGCTACGAGGCTGACGAACCGCACATAAACAACGGAATGAATCCACTCGCGTGCGGAATCAAGCTAACGGTTTGGTGAATCAACGAGTCATCCAACCAAGAGCGGACTCGGACGAATCACGATCGAATCAAGATCAGTTTCGGACTCAAACTCAGAAGCGGATTTACTGCCAAATCAGGACCCGGATTTACTGCCAAATCAAGTCAATGAATCAAGTCTTGATAGATCAACTACAGAACCGAACAACGGACAAAACGACGGAACGAACAACGCCTTAGGGGGGGTTCGGCCGAAACCGAGACACCACAAGGTGGCTCGGCAGCCGAGCCACCTCAAGGTGGCTAGGCGTGTCGGCCACCTATAGGTGACTTGGCGTGTCGACCACCTATAGGTGGCTAGGCGTGTCGGCCACCTCAAGGTGGCTAGGGAGCCTAGCCACCTCAAGGTGGCTAGGCGTGTCGGCCACCTATAGGTGGCTAGGCGTGTCGGCCACCTATAGGTGGCTAGGCAGCCTAGCCACCTCAAGGTGGCTAGGCGTGTCGGCCACCTCAAGGTGGCTAGGTGTGTCGGCCACCTCTAGGTGGCTAGGCGTGTCGGCCACCTATGGGTGGCCGACATCAGACACGTGCGCACGAGCACAGTGAAGGTGGCCTATAAATAGAGAGGCTTGGGCTCATTTTCAAGGGTTGGAAATTTTGGAGAGAGGCGAAGCCCTGCAGGATTCAAAGCTCAAAACTTAAAAAGATCCAAACTTTGGGACTTCAAGGACTTGCTCATCCAGATCTGGTGCTCGGCGATCATCAACGCCAAATAAGACAGGAGTTCGAGAGGACCGGATCTCAGATCTACGTAGCTATACTCCGGATCAAAGCTTGGTCTTTGATCCCGAGATTAGGGCGATTATTTCCTTGGTGAACTAATCCCCCCGGCTATTATTTCCTTGGCGAAATAATACTCGTCATACTGCGTAGATCCGACCGGATCTAGATCTCGTGGTGGTCCACGGATAAACCCCGGCACAGGCAAACAACCCACGCAAGCGAGCGACCGCAAAACAGGAGCTCGTGATTTGTTCGACAAATAAGGAAAGTTGTAATTTTTACTCTTTGTTGATTTCTTGTAACCGGATCTTATAAAAAGACCGGATCTTTATAACTCAAAAAGTTGTTATTTAAGATGACAATGGAATCAATAATGAAGAAAGCTACTATTTTTCCCACGAACAATCTGGCGAGTGTTATTTTTTAACGATCAAAAATTGCCCATAGGTCCCCACGAACGGCTCAAAGTTAAGAGAAGGCGATGAACGTCACTATTCAAATCACGGAAGCTTGATTGACATCGACAAATGCTTTAAGTGAATTGACAAACTATGTGAAGCAACGGAATTTCGGAATAACGAGAATACGGACTGATCGGGAGCCCCACGACGTTTACAAAAGGTGCATCGGCCCTCGTGTCTCATTTATTCTACAGATGATCTAATCATTAGAGCTTACATAAATCCTCGTCGGCTTTCCAACGCACTTTGAATCGTTCAAATCCGAGTTCCGATGAAGAAGTTACGGCGAAAACGAACAAACAGGCATAACGGAACGTCTCAGGCTGAATTGGGACAGCCGAGGTGTCTCGGAACTTTTGGAGATGTTTTGACCAGGATCCTGTTAGAATCTAAAGAAACTCAAAATAGAAAAGTTGTAGATACTTTTGTTAACTTTCCAACTCATTTGGAATCAAATCATTTGGAGGTCATATGAGGAAGTTATGACCAAAATAGTGCCGAGACACCCAAAGGTGTCTCGGACCTGGCCGAGACACCCAAAGGTGTCTCGGAAATTGTGAAGATGTTTTGACCTGGATCCCGTTAGATTCTGAAGAAACTCAAAATAGGAACGTTGTAGATATTTTTGTCAACTTTCCAACCCATTTGGAATCAGATCATTTGGAGGTCATATGAGAAAGTTATGACCAAAATAGTGCCGAGACACCCAAAGGTGTCTCGGACCTGGCCGAGACACCCAAAGGTGTCTCGGAACTTGTGGAGATGTTTTGACCAGGATCCCATTAGATTCTGAAGAAACTCAAAACAGAAATGTTGTAGATATGTTTGTCAAATTTCCAACCCATTTGGAATCAGATCATTTGGAGGTCATATGAGGAAGTTATGATTAAAATAGTGCTGAGACACCCAAAGGTGTCTCGGACCTGGCTGAGACACCCAAAGGTGTCTCGGAACCTGTGGAGATGTTTTGACCAAGATTCCGTTAGATTCTGAAGAAACTAAAAACAGGAAAGTTGTAGATATTTTTGTCAGCTTTCCAACCCATTTGCACTAGTACAAAACTGGTCTGCCCAAACGGTTAGAACCGTTTGGGAAAACC
>BQKN01000629.1:138037-160168 GCA_022839385.1 Asparagus kiusianus
TATATATATGAGGGTTTCCTTATTTGGATTATTCGCTCGATGTACTCATCTCGTGTTTTGGGTTTCTAAATCTTAACTCCTCTTAGTATAGGGTATATGATTTATATATATTACATGTTATGACTAGTATTTTATATATTTAAACCCCTTCCCCCTAGGGGCGGTAGAGATGTTCTTGCTAGTGCTCTGTCGCTCGTTTATTCTAACTTTTTCAGGTAGCAGGTTAGGGATTCAGAAAGTCGTAGATTGATGGAGACTCAGCATAGTTTACCGTCATTTATAGGTAGCTAGTTAGTGTTCCACAGTAGACTATTTGTGGTTTTAATCTTTTAGAGATGTATTTCATTTTGGAGGCTGAGTGCCTATGTACTGTTCAGTTGACTCTTATGTGTTAGAGACTCATTGTTCTTATTTTAGTTTATCAGATGTATTTTCCATTTCTTTTACTAGGACATAATTATAGTTACTGTTGGATATCTCTTCTCTACATTATGTTCCTTGTAATCTCATCTTTATTATATCTGCTAGTACCATCACTTCTTTGTATTTGACATCTGCTATAGTAATATTAATGGTGACAGTGCAACGTGTTTATGCACAATGTTTTGGGTGCATGGTAGGTTGGACATCTCTGGATTCACTTGGGATTGTATCCATGTGTGAAACCAGGGGCATTACAATCTAGCATCAGAAGCAGAATTTGAGACCCAGATTCTTTCAAGAATGGTCATGTACTTATGCCGCTAAATCAGATGAATGTAGGTTCCATGCGGGGATAAATTGGAGAGTTTTCACCATCAAGCCGGAGAGCCAATATCTGAATTAGCTTTGCTTGCGGAATTCCTTTCAATCTAGTTAAAAGATTGTGTTGTGCCTTCCTAATAAGATGATCATATTTCTATCAAGGTATTATTCTCTCATGCAATGCTTGCCAATGGGTATAGCTTGGCCTTACTTTCGGCAATGGTCAATTGCATACATCAAGAGCTAAGTGAACTAGCCACTAAGAGTATCTAAACGCTCCAAATGGACCGTCACCTTGTAGGGATCTGCTAGATTCTTTGGAACAAAGACCATTATTGCCTCTATTGTTGTTTTCCCAAGATTGATGGTACGAACCTTAGGGATGACTTTTAAGATGGTTCAGGCCCCGAATGATTCACCTGCTTAACCAGCGGATGCTTGAACTGACTGGTCATCATCAGGCTAGGCCACCTCGTTGCTCGGCTAAATGAAACTGAGTACTATATTGAGTCATACTTGCCTTATCGATTCACTCGATAGTTCGGATATGACCAACTTTATATTCGAATCCAAATACAAAAATTTTATGCATAGGGAGCTTAGTGGACAATGCTCGTGCTTGGTATCATTTTGCTACCAGAGCTACAGGAACCAAGTTCATACTTCTCCACTACGTACCTAACTGTTACATGATGTTAGGATTTTGCAAGTGGTACAGTACAATGATTGTGCCAAATTCCAATTTTTAGGTAAACAAAACCGGTTTGTGGTGGATCACCCGAAAGTATAAGGAATTGGCTAGGAAGGATTCAAAGAGTAGACCTCCTAGACTCTAAGATTTTCTAGTGGAAGGGGTGTCAGAAGATGACGATTGGGAGAGTGGGTAGCCTTCTCCTAAAAGGCTAGTTGGTATCAGCATCCAGGAACCATCAAAATCTATAGTTTGCCGAGGAGCGCTTGGCAGAGCAATTGGGACTCGAGAAAAGAAGCCATTACAAGCCCATCTTCCATAAGGGCTATCAAAGAAGAGGCATCTAATGACTTCAGAACAAGAATAGAGCCATGTGCTCGGAGGTTCTTCTGGGATCAAGTAAGAATCTCCTATGGTTCTAGTGCAGGAACCTGTAGTTGAGCCTCCCACAATCTCGGGTAAGTCTTACTTTTGAATTGAATTACTTGAAGTGTACTCGATTGACATGCACTCCCTATATATAGGTGAGGAGCAAATCTCTCTTGACAACAGGATTCAAATGATGAGGAGAGGGTATATTACGAGGCTGAGACTGCAAGCGTCAAAAAATTACCTATAGGTTCCCGCATGTAGCTCGAGACAGAGAGGAAATGATGAACATCATTATCCAAGTCAAATGGGATTATTTGATATTGACAAACGCATGAAGCAAGTCGACAAAGCGTAGGAATCACCGAGACGGCGAAATAACAAAGAGACGATCCGATCGGGAGTTTCATTTCACTCACGAAAGATGAAGCACCACTCATGTATTGTCCATTCCATGCATAATTCACTCATGGGAGATTGTAGATCTCCTCTTCAGATTTCCAACGCACTTTGAATCATGTCATTTCGAGATCATACCGGGGAATTATGGGAAAAATAAGTCGAGGCGCGCAACCGAGATACATGACGTGTCTCGGCCATTGCCGAGACACACTTTGTGTCCCGAGACACACTTTGTGTGGCCGAGACACAAAGTCTGTCTCGCGCCTATAAAACATTGATTTCGCCCGTTAATCGCCCAGATTTCGGTTTAATCTAGCCTCCCCTACTGATCTGAAGTTATCCTAGAATATGGTTAAGTGGTTACAGCTGAGGATGAGATCAAATCGATTGTTCTTATCCAAAAACTAAGCTTCTGAAGCCTATAAATATGGCCCTAGGGTCTTCATTTACATAGATCCGGAATTCTCGAGCCTCGGCGAAGCCCTGTCAAATTGAAGAGTGATTAACATGAATTTCAGAGAGGAGGAAGGGATATTGGCGAGTTCTTCAGCACAAAGAGAGGAAGAGTTCGAGAGATCTGTATCCATTCATCCATTTCCCTTGAGATCGTACCTAGCTGTGATTCTCGAGAAGAGTGATTATCTCACTGTTGCTAAGATAATCACTTCAATTTCTGGTCTCCTTTACGAGGTAAAAAAATCTTTATTCGGATCTGATCAGTTGGTGGTCCACGGATAAACCCCGGTACCAGTAAAGATCCCGCGTAAGCAGAAGATCGATAAACGACCTCTTTGCGTGTGTTCTCAAGAAAGTTGTAATCTTTTTATTTTTATTGTGTAAAGAGACTTAAAAAAAGTCTTTCTTTTTTTGAACTTATTATAACGAATGAAGTTGTAGTGAGTCCCGTAATGAAGAAAATGATTTTCGACCCGAACACGCTGGCGACCACAGTGGGAGCCAACAGCCTCGCTATCAAGGCTGTCGTGCCACAGCCGCTGATCAAGATCCTTATGGATGAAGTGGTCGAATACGAGTTCGAACAGCAAAAGTTTAAGGAGTACATCTCCTCCTCCTCCTCTAGATCTTCCTCTCCTTGTAAGCGCAGGAAGACCACTTCCGTGAAGAAGGTTCATTGGCCTTCAAATTTGAAGACTCAGGGTGACAATCTTCGCCCAAGTGCTATTGAAGACTCCTCCACGGCGTTCAAAGAGGTCGGATCTGAGGCTTGTGACAACTCCTCACAAGTCAAGGAGTTGTCTGTTGAAAGCGCACCAGTGCTGACAAAGAGGGCTTGTCAAAGGTGCCGCCAACGTCTTGCCCGAAAATTCACCAAGGCTTTACAGCAGGTGGACGGATTCCGCTACCAAGCAGATCTAGAGTTTAGAAAATGCCAAGTGGCTAAGCCACCGCCACAACAAGCATCGAGATGCTCCTCCCAACCGTCGACTAACAAATAGGTTCGTGTCAAACGAACATGTTCTACTCTCGAGGAGCGTATCCAGAAGCGCTGTGCACTTCTCGCGCATGCCCGGATCCTTGTGCAAAAGGCACAAGGCTTGCAAAAAGAAGAGGTGGTCAAAGAGCCACCAAGATCTAAGCAGGTTTGGGTGGCGAAGGCCAAAACAACACTTACAGCTGTATCGAAAATAGCTAAGGTGCCTCTACCTGATAAGAGACACCAGTCATGTCTCTCACTCAATTCTAGCTCCAAGGTTGCTTCCCAGCTTTCATCAATTTCAAATCCCGCTCCTCTTGCTCCCGCACCTCTGGTGAAGCCCTACGACAACGCAGATCTCTCCAAATTTAGAATTTCGTTGAAGGATCGCCTTAGTCCCCTACACAAAGATCAAGGCTAAGCTCCTATTAAGGAACGCTTGGGTCTGCTAAATAATTCTCGAACAATAATTTAGACCGCGGGTCGTACGCGCCCTCCTAACAAGTTGATTCCTGGAACCACCCGCTTAGGGGTTTGTGTAGAATACTGGTAGCCCGTTAGGATCGTACCTGCACGAAGGTGTAATTATAAACGTGCAACTCCTACGAACGCTAACAAGTCATTACATCCTCAGAAGAAGACGTGTCCAATATATAACAATGTCATACCTGGGGAATCAAATCAATAGCCAATAGTTTGCTCCGACCACAACGTCGATGAGTTGTACTATCGGGTTGGGGTACGAATAAATCTCGAAAGAGAAGTACCCCAAAATCGGACTCACACTAGCCTTGCGAGAGGTTAATCAGGACAGTCTTATCAGAGTGTAGCTACCCTAAGACCGCTCCACAGAGGGTCTCGGTATTCCGAAGGCTTTCCATTAAAGCGTCAAAACCCAAATCAAGACGCTCCCGCAAAAGAAGATCGGCCATTCAAGATGACGAACTCCCAGAACTCACCATCAACATGGCTGACAAAGGAAAGTCTATGTTCAATTCGAATAACACTAATCCCGACTTTTCTCAAGGAAGAAAAGTCAATTCAGGAATAGCGTGATGAATGTCTCAGCTCTAGTTAGAAGTCGTCAGACATGGGGATTACCTGAAGATGCACAAAGGACTGTCTTCAGAAGATGAACTTTGGGATACTTGATAATCGCCTCCAACAATACAATGTCTAGCATATGGTGAGCTCGAGAAGTATTCATGATCACTACTGAACAAGTGGCTCAACTTCTTCAAGAAGCCTTGGCCAAACAAAAGAAGATTTTAAAATTGAAATGGAGATGGCTATGTAGCGAGTTAAGAATTTACATACTCAACAACTTTAGGAGTTGTCAAATCAGCATGGTGAATCCAGTCGTCGCCAACTTCAGAGGTAGAGGAGACTATCAATACTAATACTCCTCCCAATGACAAAGATGCTGGAGGTGGCCCCAATAATAATACCAACACTGGGGGTGGCCTCATCACTAATGACAACGCTGAGGGTGGTCCCATCATTCATCCTCAAAATCGCCCAAAGAAAGATGCGGGCGAGGATAACGAGATGATAAAAAAGCTAGAGAATAAAGTCAATGCCTTAATGTCCACTTAAGAAGTGAGGAAAATGGGCATTCCGTGCCTGTATCCAAGAGAGTGAGATTTAATCTCATACCCGGTGAAGTTCACCCTAATTAACTTCACGCCATTCGATGGGAGAGTCTCGCCCACTCAACACTTGATCTATTTTAAGTCTCATCTGGGAGTGATCTTTGGAAATAAACCACTGATGATCCGGTTATTCAATGGCACCTTTCGCGGGGACGCCTTCGATTAGTATCGACGTCTCAAGCCAGGGAGCATCAACTGCACGGACGATATGAAAAACTCATTCCTCAGCAATTTCTTTGATGATGACATTGAAGTGTTAATTGGAGCTCTTCTAGATGAGAAGCTAGAAGACGGAGAATCAGTTGACACCTTCATCAAACGCTTCAGAAATAAGGCGATGAATTGCTAAGATCTGGTCACAGAGGGGTTCATACTCCAGACTTGCCATCACAATCTCTCCCTCGTTGTCCTCGAAGTCATGGGGATTGTCCCCTTAACCACCTAGAAGGAATTAAAATTGCATGGAGAACAGGTCGAGTGCTTCCTCAGAAGAAAGAAGGCCGAGAGAAGCCATCTAACGGCACTTGAACGTCACAACAACCTCAGAAACAACGGAGGACTCCTGATCCAAGGTTCCAGAAGGAGTATTCTTTCAAAGATGATGAAGTTCGAGCCATCTTGAAGTACCTCCTCGCCAAAGATAAAATTAGGCTATCACTTATTAAAGATCAAGAAAGAGCTAAGAGGATTACGGATCCAAACTACTGTGCGTACCACAGGAGGGTTTTCATCTCACTAAGGTTTGCTTCGGCCTCAAAAACGAAATCCAAGCTTTAATTGACACCGGCGTCATAACAGAAAAACAAGCCAAATAAAGACGACCCAACCTCTGACAGGTATATGAGGTTAAACTACGCCTGCAAACTCCAATGAGTATATTAGTATAAACTTCTCTTCCTTTTAACTCCACTGGATACACAAGTATAAACTATCTCCCTAACTCCGAAGAGTATACGAGTATAAACTGCTTCTCCATGTACTCCAACAAGGTATATGAGTATAAACTATTTCCCAAACCTCCAACTGGTATACAAGGCTAAATTGTTCCCTACCTTTGAGGAGAAGTTTCTGGAGAATACTACACATGGTATTCTTAAGGATAATAACTCCAAAACCAATAAATTCTTAATCATGATTAAAAATGATTAAGAACCTCCAAATGTGGCTATTTAATCATTTTCAAGATGATTAAAACCCTCCCAATGTGACCTCTCAAGCACTCTTTCGTCGAGATGAGATTCAATGACTTCATCCGGCCAATCTTCCCTCATGAAACCCCCACGATCTTTATGGAGTGCTTAATCCCTCACTAATCAAATCAATTGATAGGAGGTCCACCAAAATTATTTCTGCTTTGATCCACTCAAACTCCCGCTGTGTCTATGCACTCAACACTTTCATTATTAGAGTCTGGACACAGTGCTGAAAGTTTCAAACCCCCTTGTGTTAAAGTCCTTACACTTGACACCACAAACTCCCATTGTATTAACACAGTAATTTGTACAAATCGACACCCCATTGTCATTTGTACCACCTCACTCCCATCTTGGTCAAGCATATAAATAGTTAGGACCACAACTGTCACGCACCGCTTCCCAAAATACCAGGGAATCAGAACGTGAACAAACCCGCGACGTATTAGACTGAGGATAAAAATACTAGACCATCTCTACTCAATCTAATACGCTAAGTGTCAAGCAATATAAAGCGAAGTCACAGGTCCCTGATCATAGATAGCGAGAATATAATAGACAAACTCAGAACAAAATGATACATATCACAAATGAATATCATCCAAGACACAAAGTTTGGGTCAAACATGCCCTAATACATATCTGAACAAATGAATACTGAAGAGGTACAAAGATACATCGATCAACGAAAATAGAAAGAACTACAAAAGTAAACCAGGACCAGCATATAATAAAAGAGACGACTAGGCCTCGGCTTCTTCTTCTGCTCTATCTACAAGGCACTCCTGCTGAGAATCCTCTGGCTCTTGCTGAACCTGTTCTTCCTCTAAGTCTGACGTACACCAGAGAAAACAGGTGTACGTCAACGTGTATGACACACGGCAAGATCCCACAAGGAAGAATAGAAACGGTGTGATGACCAATGCAATAATAGTAATAACAATGGAAACATGCAACTGAAATACTAATAATTTAAATATAATTTACTACTAGAATAGAATAATCAGAATAAATCTAAGGAAATCAACCAAGTAACAAGTCGATCATGCCGCTAGCGATCAGAATAATCATCCAAGTACAGAGTCATACACTAGATGGAATTAATACTTAAAAATCTACAACAAGAGACGTAGTACGTCAAGCGAAATAATCCAAACAAGTAAACCCTCATGTATATACCATAGTCTCAAATTGTAGATAATTAAATATTAATCCCGATCTATGTATGAAAAGAAAACAACTGGCCTACAACTCACAAGAATCCATAATCATCCAAGGGACGAAATCATACTACTAGCCATCCTATCACAATTCACTGGTCCACACCTCAACAAAACTAACAAAGCTTCCCATAAGACACACAAGCACATTATACATATTTTACATGTTATTTGAATTGGGGAAGAATATTTTTAAGTATATAATCGGGTCCCCGTAAACCTGTCCGGGGGCCACCTTCAAGTCAAGTATTGTCCCTCTGGCCCATGTATATAACACTCACGATATCACGATAACAGGAAAGCGATGTGCCTGTTTATATACATACTATATTCTCCGTCCAATTCCCCTTATAACCCCATGTTGTCAAATTAATTAAGCAACTGTACATGAAATATTGTGCACTAGCTACGGAGTTACCGTGGAACGACTTCTGTAAAACAATGAAAATAACCGTGACCCACAACACGTCCGATCAAGAGTGCATCGTCTAGTCAATGCTACAATAGTAATAGTCAAGGAAACCTCATACCGGGATATCGATATCAAGGGAATTCGGGACTACTCACATCGGGATATCGATGTCGAGTGAGTATAGCCATGATTTGAAGCACGCTTATAAATCATACTTTTAACAAGAGTCGTCTTCATGTACAGTCTCTTCTATTAGATAACAACTAGGTGATAGAACAACAAGCTTCCATACAGTCATTCAGGTCAAACAATCTCACGCAGGTAATCACAATATATATTACAGCTAATCATACCACGGTATCGAACAAGTTAAATACTATGTGTATAAATAAGAGTGTCAGATCGTCGGTATCAATATGTGACAAACAAGTTAACATTCACATATTATAATATAATAAAATCTTTTAAAATATCTATTATTATATTAACTCAAAATAATCCTTTTAATTCTAAACTAATCATTAAAAATCATTAATTTATTATTTCAAAATAATCCTTTACAAAAAAAATCCTTAAATTATTTCTCATAATAATTATTCAAAATAATCTTTTTCCAAATCAATTCTTTTTAAAAATTGTTTCTCATTATATCAATAACTAATCTTTTAAAATCATAAACTTAATTATTTAAAATAAATCTTTTTATAAACTAATTTCTTTTAAAATTATAATACATCTAAAATAATTCTTTTCTCAAAATAATTTCTTTTAAAAATATTATAAACTCACATAAAATGATTTCGTTATCAAAATAAATTCTTTTAAATTAATATAATTATCCAAAATGATTTTTCTACCGAAATAAATTCTTTTAAATTTCTAATAATTATTCTAAAAATACTATTTATCACACAACTATGATTTAAATCAATATTATTTAGCAAACAACCCACGCAGATAAATATTAACAGATCTAAAATTTCTGATAATTCATAATAAATATAAAAATTCAGTTCTGAGCAAGTGAGATCTTACCTACGAGGCCAGTGGGCCTGATGACGAGGCAGCGATGCCGCTGTGGATGCGATACGACGGTCTGAAAGGGAGCAGCGGATCTGAACGACACGGTTATAGGGGACGGCAACGACGGTGGTTGTCATCACTGAGGGCTCAACGGGGTTCGACGGGGGCTGTTGGTGTGTGATTCTGCAAATGGATCTGCGTTGGCATATCATCGAACACGTGGCGTACGTTGGAGGCGCTGGTTGATGGTGAGCTCGACAGCGATGGAGGAGCTCGGGGAGGCGATGGAGAGTAGTGGCGGAGCTCCGGGTGGTGGCGCTGGCGGAGTAGAGGGGGTTGGCGGCGGTGTCGAGTTCGACGGAGCTTGGTGGCGACGGTTGAACAGAGCTGGAGCTTGTGGGGAGTTGTTGTGGTCGGTGGAAGAGGGGAAGGAGAGGAGCAGGGGGCTGAGGCACGACGAGGTGTCGACAGGTGGCGTCGGGAAGTGACAGCGGCGCGGATCTGGACGCTAGAGCTTGACGGCGAGTGGTCGGTGGCTGTAGGCGGAGGAACAGCGGGGGAGAGACGACGACGAGGGAGCTCGGTCGGAGCTTGGCGCTAGATCTGGGCAGCTCGAGCTGAGGGGATGGGAGCGGTGGTGATGTTGGTCGGCGTGGAGGGGACGACGAACGGTGGTGTTGACGAGGCTGGGAAAGGTGGTGATGCAGGCGGGGTTGGAGGGAGCGGAGCTCGAGCTCGGGCTTAGGCTTGGGGCGCGTCAGTTGGACGAGGTGGGCGTGGAGGTCGGGTGGCCGAGGGTGAGGGAGGCGACGGTGTGCGCTGGTCGTTGGAGGGTAGCGAGGAAGACGCTGAGGTGGCCGGAGAGCGGCGGAGAAGAAGGAGGGAAGGAGGCGGAGCTGGGTTGCGGGTTCGTGAGAGGCGGCGGCTCAGGCAGAGCTCGCGGCGGTGTTGGGTTATGTAGGTGGCGAGTTCGTGGGGACTTGAGGTGGTGGTGGGTTGAGAGAGAAGGAGAACGAAGAGAGAGAGAGAGGAGCTAGAATGAGAGAGAGATGAGAACGAGAGAGCTAAAGAGAGAGAGAGAGTCACGTGGGGGATTTTTGAGGAAGAGGGGGAAACACGAGGTGGAGAGTTGCGTGAAATGGGGAGGGATTTAGGGGAAGTGGGGGTAGGGGAGAGAGTGAGAGAGATGAAGAGCGAGAGAAACAGAGTGAAATACCGTAGGGAAAAACACAGGAAAAATACCCCTAAAATAATAATTTAAAAATACCAGAAAATTTATTCAATAAAAATTGAAAATTTATAGTCAAAATAATAATAACAATAACAATAATGAATTATTAAATATTAATTAGTTTAAAAAGTTTTACCAAAACAATTAAATTTATAATTAGCAAAACCTTTAAAATAAATATAAAATCGGGTTTTTAAATCATAGAAAATTCTAAAAAATACGAATACTCTTTTAAAAAATAATTTTAATATTTAAATATTAGAAAAATTATTTAAACCCATATTAAAAATTTACGGTCATTACAACAACCAAAATCCCCTCTCGATTCCTTCCATGAAAGAGAGGTCTACTTTAAAATCGAGCGGTCAAACCTTTAAACAGTTAGGGTCGTTCCTCCAATCTAATTGGTCAAACCTTTAAACGGTTAGGGCCAAGCCAAGACCCCCTCTTGATTCCTTCCATGAACGAGAGGTCCACCTTCAAATTGAACGATCAAACCTTTAAAAAGTTAGGGTCGTCTAAAACCCCTATTTGGTCAAACCTTTAAACAGTTAGGTCCAAAGCCAAAATCTTCTCTCGATTCTTTCCATGAACGAGAGGTCCACAAATTGAACGATCATTCCTTTAAACAGTCAGGATAGTCTCAAACTCCCTTCGGTCAAACAATTAAACAGTTAAGGCCAAAGCCAAAACCCCCTCTTGATTTCTTCCATGAACGAGAGGTCCACAAATTGAACGATCAAACCTTTAAATAGTTAGGGTCATCTCAAAATCCATCTTGGTCAAACCTTTAAATAGTTAGGACCAAAACTGGAATCCCCTTTTGATAAACAAGAGGCTTCCACCTACATCAAGCGATCAAACCTTTAAACAATTAGGATCGTCTCAATCTCCCTTTTGGCCAAACCTTTAAACAGTTAGGGCTAAAGTTGGAATTTCATCTCGATAAATGAGAATTTTATTTTCAAATTGGATAACTAAACCTTTAAATAGTTAGGGTTATCTAAATCTTTTTGATTCTCAGAGTGGAGATCCCACTTTGAGTTTCTTTTGTAGCAGGAGATAGAATATAAAATTCTTTCTCTCCGGTACCGGGTTCGTCTTTCCCCTAAGAGAAGATACCATTTTCTAGTATCAAAATCCATGCTTTTCACGCATAGGGGACTTTATCTCAAACCTTAAATAGAGATAAGTCTGCATCTAATACATGCTGTCGGGTGGTCCGTTCCCGTGAAAATGACCAAGTCTACATATTCGATATCGTAGCACCAAAATCCAAGTGTTTCATGCATGGGGGATTTTATCTCGATCCTAAAATAGAGATAAGTCTGCATCTAACACATACTGCCGGTTAGTCTTTTGCCACGAAAAAGATACCAGAATCCATGTCTGGAGGATATTATCTCGATCCCTAATTAGAGATAAGCCTACGTCTAACATGCATTGCCGGTTAGTCTCTTGCCGTGAAAAAGACACCAGAACTCATGTCCGAGGGACATTATCTCAATCCCTAAACAGAGATAAGTCTACGCCTAACACGTGTTGCCGGGTGGTTCGTTCCCGCGAAAATAACCAAGCCTATGTATTCAATATCATAGCATCAAGTCTAAGAGAGTTTATTCTCTTAGCGTAACGTTATATGCGGAACGAACTTAAACAATCTGTATGCTAACCCAATTTAAACGGTAGTCAGTAAAGGCACTTCAAACCCGTTGATAGCTAAGGGTTTGCTAAAAATCCTATGAGTATTATGCTTATCTATTTTAAACGGAATGGGTAATCATAATAAGGTATAAAAGTCACTAATGCATCAGCTTCACCAGTTGGTCTCGTGACTTGAACAGCTGAGCTAACCTCAACTCCAGCCGAATCTATGAGGATAATAACTTCATATGTTCGGCAACTTCAGAGATAGTAGCTATATCAGCACCAATGGCTGGTCCTACAATCAAATCTCACACAAATAGCTCAACCTGGCAAGCGTACGATGCATTCTCAGCTCATTCATCCCACACTCATTGAACCTACGATTAGTACACGAGGTTAAACTAATTCCTAAAACTCCTAGGAGTATACGAGTATAAACTGGTCCTCCCTGCTCCAACGCCTTAAGAGCCTAAACTGTGTAGACTCCAGTTAATGTATGAGTAAAAATTGTGTTTACACCGGTCAACGCGTTGCCTTGGGTCAACGCTGGTCAACGTGTAGCCTTGGTTCAATGCCGGTCAATGCGTTGCGATGAAGATCAACACTGTTCAACGCGCTACGATGAAGGTTAATGCCGGTCAATGCGTTGCGATGAAGATCAATACCGATCAACGTGTTACGATGAAGGTCAATGACGGTCAATGCGTTAAGATAAAGGCCAACATCGGTCAATGCGTTACGATGAAGGCCAACACCGGTCAATGCGTAGCCATAAGCCAATGTTGGTCAACGTGTTACGATGAGAGTCAACGTCGGTCAAAGCGTAGCCGTGAGTCCATGCAGGTTAACATGTTCCAATCAAAGTCAACACTGGTCAACACGTTGCGATGAAGATTAACACCGATCAACGTGTCGTGATGAAGGTCAACGCCAGTCAATGTGTAGCCATAAGCTAACGCCGGTCAGCGCGTTACGATAAGAGTCAACGCTGGTCAAAGTGTAGCCATTAGCCAACGCCAGTCAACGCGTTATGACGAGAGTCAATGCCGGTCAAATCACAACTAATGGTCAACATCGGTCAATGCGTTGTGATTAACGTCAATGCCGGTCAACACATTCCGATGAAGGTCAACGTGGTCAATGCGTAGCCATAAGCAAACACCGGTCGAAGTGTTGCGATGAGAGTCAATGTTGGTCAAAGCGTAGCCAATAGTCAATGCCAGTCAATGTGTAGAGGTGAGTCAATGCTGGTCAACGCGTTGCAATCAAAGTCAAGCCGGTCAATGCGTTGCGATGAAGGTCAATGCGTCGTCAATTCTCACCAAAACAAGGCTCAGATCAACTCTGATACAAATGATAATCCAATGATTTCAATCGTAATTCAGTTACGCATCCCCGATGAAGATAGTCAGTTCAATGACGACTCAACGACACGAGCTAAAATCAGAAATGAACACATCAGTTTCAATTCGATACTTCAACAAATGGTCAGACGATAAACGCAGTGCCGAAAGAATTTCAGTTATTCGACAAAATACTCAATAGACTGAAAATTGAAAAAGTCAAGATTTGAATCCAATTGTAGGTCCTTTTACACCGACTGAAGGTTGGGCCTATCACATCTAAAGTATTCCAGGCTCTTTTATAAAAGAAATGAGACTGAAACACTTTGGAGGGGGTATCTGTAGGCATAAAAAAATTACCTATAGGTTCCCGAACGTAGCTCAAGATAGAGAGAAGATGATGAACATCATTATTTGAGTCAAAGAGAATTATTTGACATCAGCAAACGCAAGAAGCAAGTCGAAGAAGCGTATGAATCAACGAGACGACGAAATAACGAAGAGATGGTCTGATCGGGAGTTACGTTTCACTCACGAAAGATGAAGCGTCACTCATGTCTTGTCCACTCCATGCATGATTCCCTCAATGTAGATCTCCTCTCCGGATTTCCAACGCACTTTGAATCACATCCTTCCGAGACCGGATCGGGGAGTTACGGGAAAAACATGTCAAGGCGCGCAACCGAGATACAAGACATATCTCGGCCAAAGCCGAGACACAAAATGTGTCTCGACCAATGACCGAGACACAACTTGTGTCTCTCGACCATGGCCGAGACACAAAGACATACTTTGTGTCTCGACAAAGTCTGTCTCGCGCCTAAAATACTCTAATTTCGCCCGTTAACTACCTAGATTTTGTTTAATCTGATCCAAAGCCGCCCCTACTGATCTGAAGTTATCCTGGAATATGGTTAGGTGGTTACAACTAAGGATGAGATCAAATCGATCGTTCTTATCCGAAAACCGAGCTTCTGAAGCCTATATATATGGCCCTATAGCCTTCATTTACACATATCCAGAATTCTCGAGCCTCAGCAAAGCCCTGTCAAATTGAAGAGTGAGGAGCACAAATTTCAGAGAGGAGGAAGGGATCTTTACGAGTTCTTTAGCACAAAGAGATGAAGAGTTTGAGAGATTTGCATCCGTTCATCCTTTTCTCTTGAGATCGCACCTAGCTGTGATTCTCGAGAAGAGTGGTTGTCTCGCTATTGCCGAGATACTCACTTCAATTTTTTGTCTCCTTTGTGAGGTAAAGAAATCTTTATTTGGATCTGATCAGTTGCTGGTCCACGGATAAACCCTGGCACTGGCAAAGATCTCGTGCAAGTAGAAGACCGATAAACAATCTCTCTGCGTGTGTTCTTAAGAAAGTTGTAATCTTTTTATTTTCATTGTGTAAGGAGACTTATAAAAAGTTTTTCTTTTTTGAACTTATTTTAACGACTGAAGTTGTAATAAGTCCCACAATGAAGAAAACAATTTTCGACTCGAACAGAGACCAACACCTATTTTACCAAGCCTGGTGACACTTGCTTCAAGGGCAGTGTAGGTAGTTCCTTGTATATATGCCTGGTATGATTTTCCCTAACCAGTCTTGCGTAGTTTCTTTGTTTTAATAATTAACACTTTGTCCATCTCTCTGGCAAATGATGAACCTAAATTGGAGACCAAGAGTGAAGCGACTCCTATGTTCATTCCTGCAAGTGATGAGTTTGTGTCAACGGTTGACTTTAAGGGTGCTTCTGGTGCTCTTGAGCTTGAGCCAACTACCAACATAGTGGAAAGTCCTGGACCTGTACCCATTTCTGCAGTGCAGTATAGATTGATTTCTCTCGAGTCAACTAACAAAGATGATGACGTACTAGTTTCTCCGATTCTAGGAGTTGGGAAAATAATTTCGTCTACTTTTGTGCCTTAACTTGAAGATGATCCTGCCAAAATAGCAGATGAGTTTGTCGAGTCAGAGGTTTTGCAATTATTAATATTGAAGTTGTGTTGATGGATGTGCCGATGACAATATGGTAATGGTTGTAAGATCTGCTGCCCTATTAGTTGAGACGATGTCCATGGCTTCTACCATAGTGGATGTTTCTGGCGTGTGTTAGCTACTCGCACCGTATCTCCTATCAGGTGATGATCATGTGCAAATCTTACAAACCATTTCTTCAACAACAATAGATGCATTAGTGATCTCCGCTGGAGCGGGTCTAAGTCGTGTAGAAATTCTACAATCTCCTAACTCAAATGATTTGATTGAACCGGAGATTTAAATTCTAATTGAGAGCTTGATGAAGCTATTTAGCTGGCATAGAATTTATTTTGGCTACTCGAAAAGGCTTATTTGCTCGTGCTCTTGCTTTATTGAGGAGTCAACTTAGCCTTTTGATGTTGATTACAGAAACCGAACGTGGTGAGCCCTTCAAGATTATGATTAACGAGGTTGAGCTTTAATTTCAAGAGTTACAATGGCTTTGTGCAGCTGATGTTGATGGCATTGCTGAACTTGAATCTCATCAGCTCTTAATGAAGCACCATGAAGTTGAAAATCCACTTGCAAGGAGATGGAGCATAAAAATAAGAGGCTCTAAGAACTAATGGCTAACCTTGCACATGTTGATGGTAATCAGGCTAAGCTTAACAATGCTATTCTTGAATGGGAAGCCACCGTCAATGTGGCCAAGGTTGCCATAGCTATAGCTCAAACTAGGTTGGAAGCAGTTCAAAAGCAGGAGGAACTCAAACTCAAATTATCTAAGTTGGCTAATAAGCATGATCTCATGGCTTCTCAACTTCAGGCTGAGATGGCAAGGCTAGAGGCTATCAAGGTTTGCTCCAATTGACCCCATGATTCTGAGGGAAAGAGCTCTAAAAAATGCTCTTGAAGCTAGGGATATCAAGATGGCCGAGTGTATTGCTCGAATTTAATCCTTTTATCCATATTTCTTGTACTATTCTCTCTTTTGTATTAACTTAGCTCTTCTTATAATAAAGAACTTTTGCCATTTTGATATGTGTAACGTATCATATTGCTATTCTTACTAGGGAGAAAAATGATAGAATCAAACCGATAGAGATGTAGTGTTAACATATCAAGTTTCGTACTGCTCAGAGGTGTAATGTTAACATGAAAAATCAAACATCTAATAGAGGTGTAATGTTAACCCATCAGGTTCAAAGGAGTCCCAAGGACAACTACTGTTTGGAAATATAATGTTAACTTAACTGTAGGAAATCGATGGAAGTGTAAATAACTGATCAATTTTTGATAGAAATGGATTGGCAGATGTGTAATTTTAACCCGTCAAATGCAAAGAAACTAGTAGATAGAGGTGTAATGTTAACTAGTTGGATCACAAAGGGGGCGAACTGTTCAAAGGTATGATGTTAACATGACAGTGATGATATATTTTAGAAAAAAAATCATTGATAATGTAGGTTGAGAACTTATCCTCGTGGTCAGATGTGGAAACTTAAATGGGAACAGAATCTCTGTGGGGAGATAAAATTTGTCACGATCAAAGGTAATATTTTTAAGTAAATTCCTGTTGATTGGAACCAAGAACCTATTGCTATATGGGTCAATTAGGCGGTATGTTCCAATTGAGTAGACTGTCTCTACTACAAATGGACTTTTCTATTTGGGATGGATTTACCCTAAGTCTTGTGTGTTATGACCATGGGTCGACAAACAACTAAGTCTAGGTCACCTTCTTTAAAGGATCGTTCTTTGACTCTCCTATTAAAAGCTCTTGAGATTCATGACTGGTAGATCTCGATTCATTAGCTTGAAGTATCAATTCATCTAGTGCATCAAATTCTTGAAGTCATTTTTTATAATTTTCTTTAGTTGTTATTTTCTCATAAAGAGCGATTCGCAATGACGGTGTTTGAATTTCCAGAGGGATCACGGTTTCACATCCATTGACCAAGGAAAAAAGGTGTAGAGCTAGTAGGAGTGCGGACTATTGTTTAATGAGCCAATGAATACTTTCTAAGTTTCTTGTCCTAATCTCGTTTGTTGGAGGAGATGAGCTTTTTAAGAAGTTTGATGATGGTTTTGTTGAAAGCTTCAGCTTGACCTTTAGCAACTAGGTTATATGGCATAGAAGCCACATTTTAAATTCTGAACTTATCAAAGAATCTGAAGAACGATCGACTAATGAACTGCGGACTGTTGTCGTGGATATCCTCTGAGGGATGCTGGATGGATAGATAACGTGATGTTTCTAGAATTTAACAACATTAGATGTCTTGATTTCTCTACAAGGAATAGCTTCGGTCCATTTGGAGAAATAACCAGTGGTGGTCATGATAAACTAACAAACTTTGAGGCAAAGTCAGATGTAATTCTTCAGGAGGTTGGTGTGAAAAGTCGACATGGACTTGACACACATAACACTGTTTGGTGTAAGCCATTGCATCTGCAATCATTGTTGGCTAGTACTAGCCTAGACGACAAAGTCAATCCTCATGTTTAGGACCTAGTTGATGAGCTCCACATGTATCATCGTGGGCTTCCTTGAGTGCTTCCTAAGCTTCACTTGGCGATAAGCATCGGTGGCGATAAGCATCGGACAAACATGCTATCGAATGGTCCACAGTACAGAGTCTGAGTAGTAGAATCATAGAAGAAGCATGAAGCTCTTCTTTGAGTAGGTTGCTTGCTTCGGATTATCTAATAGTATTCCATACAAGACATAGTCAATGATTAGGAAATGCCAATTATTAGATTAGAAATGAGTTGGCATAACATGCACTTTGTTAGCTTTTAGGATTAGTTTTGGGGAGCATAATTGATGGCTAGCCACTGTAATGAGCCTAGTAGACTTGATAGTCAAGGCAAGAGTAGCTGTGAGGAATGCCAAAGCATCAGCATGAGTGTTTTTGAGGTGGGAAACATAATTGATGTAGAAGCCTTTAAATGAATAAGCAAGCTTCGTTACGGCTTCATGGTAGGGTATAAGGTTATTATGGCAGACCTCATATTCTCCGTTGATCTAGTTGGCGATCAACTTAGAATCGCCATAGGCTTTAAGGTATTTGATACCCATATATTGAACACGTTGCAGACCAATTATGAGGATATTATACTCAGCCATGTCTTTTTTGTAAGGCTTGGTCAATGAATAAGCCTGAGGGAGGATGAGTCAGTGGGGATCAATAAGCACTACCCCCACTCCCACGAAAATTGCTCCTTTATGGTTGCGTATTGATGTGTCGTTAAAGTAAAGTTGCTATACCTAGTAATCCAAGACAACATTCAACTCAAAGACCTCATCTTGGATGTCTTTGAAGAGTTTAGAAGATTTGAGGATGGGACGATTGGCCAAGAAGTCGGCTATTGCCTAGCCTTTCACTGTTTTCAGTGGCATGAAAGTCATGACAGAGTGCAAAAAAAGAAATATTGCCCATTTGGCTAAACTAAAATTCAATGATCTAGGTTTTGCCATCAGTATCTGTAGAGGATTTACTCTTAAAATGAGGTGGATAGATTGACCAACAGCTAGTGTCATATCTTTTGGATAGCGAAAATCAATGCTAGACATTCCTTTTTGAGCGGATTGTAGCCACTGTCGGCACGAATCATAGTGTAGTTGAGATAATAAATGGTTTTCTCATGGCCATCATCATTCTTTTGAGCAAGAAGTGTTCCTAGAGAGTAATCCATAGCCCTTACGTAAATCAGAAAGGGTTTACCTGAAATTGGTGTGGCTAGGACAGGCGAATTTGTGAGATAATTTTTGATCTCATCAAAAGCTATTTGACAAGTATTATCCCAAATAAATGAAATGCCCTTCTCCATCAATGTCTCGAATGGTTGCCATTTTCTAGATAGGTTGATTTAACCTGCAGATGTAAGCAACTTCCCTTGCAAGCCTCTGAGTTCTTTGAGATTTCTTGGAGGTAACACCTCTTGGTGGCTTTCAATTTTTAGGGGTCGACGTGTATCCCTTTGGATGTTACTATAAACCCTAGGAATTTTCCTAATGATACCCCTTAGTATTTTGTTATTGACAAGATCTTGCTTATGACGACTCTTGATAACGAAGTCATCGATGAAGCTCTCCATTGTCTTGCACAAATGCTCACGAAAAGTCATGTTCATCATGTGTTTGTATGTTTCCCTAGTTTTTTTAGATCAAACGGCATTACTCTATAACAAAATACCCTCAATGGTGTCATGAAAGCTACATCCTTCTGATCATCTGGATGCATTTTGATTTGGTTGCATTCAAAAAACCTATTCATGAACAACATCCTCTCAAACCCACACATATTAAATGAGTTTGTTATTCTTTTTCGTTACCACGACGATGTTGGCAGCCAATCCGGATGTTATTCTTTACGGATGAAACCATATTAAATGAGTTTGCAAATTTCTTTCTCGATCTACTCCTATCAACTCGAGACGAAAGCGTCGTTGTTACTGCTTGATCGCCATAATGTTGGGGTCGATGTTTATAGGCGTCAAAAATTGGCTATAGGTTCCCGCATGTATCTCGAGATAAAGAAGAGATGATGAACATCATTATCCGAGTCAAAGGGGATTATTTAACATTGACAAATGCATGAAGCAAGTCGACGAAGCGTACAAATCAACGAGACGACGAAATAACAAAGAGACCATCCGATTAGCAGCCACATTTCACTCATGAAAGACAAAGCACCACTTGTGTCTTGTCCACTCCATGCATGATTCACTTATGGGAGATTGTATATCTCCTCTTTGGCTTTCCAACACACTTTAAATCGCGTCATTCTGAGATTAGACCGGGGAGTTACGGGAAAAAAAAGTCGAGGCGCACAACCGAGATACATGACGTGTCTCGGCCAAGGTCGAGGCATACTTTGTGTCTCGACCAAGGCCAAGGCACACATTGTGTCTCGGCCAAGGTCGAGACACAAATGGCCGGGACACATTTTGTGTCTCGGCCATGGCCGGGATACACTTTGTGTCTCGACCAAGGCCGAGACACAAAGTCTGTCTCGCGCCTAAAAAAACACTGATTTCATCCGTTAACAGCCTCGATTTCATTTTAATCTGATCTAAAGTCTCCCCTAGTGATCTGAAGTTATCCTGGAATGTAGTTAAGTGGTTACAACTGAGGATAAGATCAAATCGATCGTTCTTATCCGAAAATCGAGCTTCTGAAGCCTATAAATATGGCCCTAGTGCCTTCATTTACACAGATCTGGAATTCTCGAGCCTCGATAAAGGCCTATCGAATTGAAGAGTGAGGAGCATGAATTTCAGAGAGGAGGAAGGGATCTTGGTGTGTTCTTCAGCACAAGGATGAGAAGAGTTTGAGAGATCTGCACCCCGTTCATCCGTTTTTCTTGAGATCGTACCTAGTTGGGTTTCTTGAGAAGAGTGATTGTCTCTCTGTTGTTGAGATAGTCATTTTAATTTCTTATCTCCATTGCGAAGCAACAAATCTTTATTAGGATCTGATCAGTTGGTAGTCCACGGATAAACCCCGGCACCGGTAAAGATCCCGCGTAAGCAGAAGACCGATAAACAATCTATCTACGTGTGTTCTCAAGAAAATTATAATCTTTTTATTTTCATTGTGTAAGGAGGCTTATAAAAAGTCCTTCCTTTTGAATCATTATAATGACTAAAGTTGTAATGAGTCCCACAATGAAAAAACAATTTTCGACCCGAACAAGCTGGCGACCACAGTTAGAGCCAACAACCTCGTTGTCGAGGCTATCGTGCCACAGCCACTAATCAAAATCCCTACGGATGAAGAGGTCGAATAGTAGTTCGACAGGCAGATGTTCGAGAAATACGTCTCCTCCTCATCCTCCAGATCTTCCTTTCCTTGTAAGCGCAGGAAGACCACTTCCATGAAGAAGGTTAATTAACCTTCAGATCTGAAAACTCAGGGTGATAATCTTTGCCCGAATGTTGTTGAAGACTCCTCTCCTACCTCCAAGGAAGACAGATCCGACACTCGCGACAACTCCTCAAATGTCACGAAGTTGCCCGTCGAAGGCGCACCAGTGCTGACGAAAAGGGCTCGTCAGAGGCTGTGCCAACGTCTTGCCCGCTAATTTACTAAAGCTTTGGAACAGGTGGACGGACTCCGTTACCAAGCAGATCTAGAATTTAGAAGGTACCAAGTGGCTAAGTCGTCGTCATAGCAAGCGTTGGTGTCCTCCTCCTAACCGCTAACTAACAAATGGGTTCGTGTCAAATGAACCCGTTCTACCCTTGAGGAGCGCGTCTAGAAATACCGTGCACTTCTTGCGCATTCTCGGATCCTTGTGCAAAAGGGGTAAGAATTGCAAAAAGAAGAGGTGGTCAAAGAATCACCAAGTTCTAAGCAAGTTTGGATGCTAAACACCAAGACAGCGCCTAAAACTGCACCGAAGATAGTTAAGTCGCCTCTACCTGACGAGAATCATTCAGTGCACCGAAGATAGTTAAGTTGCCTTCATCAACTTCAGATCCTGCTCCTCCTGCTTCCACACCTCCAGTGAAGCCCTATGGCACCGTGGATCTCTCCAAATTTAGAATTCCGCTGAAGGATCACCATGGTCCTCTACCTGAAGATCGAGGCAAAGCTCCTGTTAAGGAACGCTTGGGTGCACTGAATGATTCCTAAGAAAAAATCCAGACTGGAGGTCGTACGTGTTGGGAACATGGTTGATGTTACAATATCTCTTGTATTTTGATGATAACAAATCATTATTTATCTAACATATTTTACTGCAGATTCAAGATATACATCTCAAAGCAACAATCAAATTATCAAGGCT